>LPNX010144435.1:1060720-1404935 GCA_001517045.1 Pseudotsuga menziesii | reverse complement strand
ATATGAATGATCAATTTCCTCTACAAAAATTGATCTAATAGAGACCACAGGTAGAGACTACGGTAAGTTCTTCAGCATGCCTAAGCTATAACTTGAAATTTGTGCAGGAGAGGAGTCACAATCCTCAAAGCAAGATCTATTTCTTGCTTTCCAAATAAACCATAGGACAATGATGGGTAAAGATTTGATGAGATTTACATCTGATAATAGGCACCAGTTTTTAAAACATTCAGAGAGGGAGTCTCCATTCCATAGATTATTAAGGGTGAAATGATCCTCAATAATAGACCAAACAGTTTGCATAAAAGGGCATTCTACAGCAATATGGAAATTAGATTCGCAGCTCTGTTTGCATAGATAACATCTACCAGGACCCTCTCTACCTCTCAAGCAAAGAACATCCCAGGTCAATGCTTTACCGGTGAGAAGAAACCAACTAAATTTTTTTGTTTTTAGTGGACACTTCATCTTCCATAAAATCTTCCACCACCAGTTCAAGTCTACTTCTCTGTAAATAAGTTCAGCATATCCCGCTTTTGGAGAATATTTGCCAGATTTTGATAAATGCCAGATGAGACAGTCATCTTCAATAGAGAGTCTAACATGGCTAGATTTTAGGCTGGCAATATATCCATTCCAAACAGCTATCTCAAATGGATCATTAAAGCCCAAAATGTCTGCAGATAACCATTCTTGTGGCATTAAAACAGACATACCAATAATTCCAATATCAGAAAGAAAATGGTAACCAGCCAAATGTAACCTATCTATCATAGGAGTGGGCAGAGCATGTCTCCATTTACATCCAACCCACGGATCTAATCCTATACGAACAGCTTTTCCAGAACCAACCTTCCAAACCAGAAAATTCCCAATAAGATCAAAGGCCCAGAGAACAACTCTCCAACAGATTGAAATATTCTTTTTCTTTTTTACAGAGGATCTAATCCAATCCAATTTATTTAATGGAAAAATATATTTCTGATAAGCTATCTTAACCCATAAACCCGAACCATGAATAATATCCCATACCTTTTTTGCGGCAAGAGACTTGGAAAATAAGACAGGTACCTTGAGTCCCCAACCACCCAAAGATTTAGGCAAAGCAATAGACTTCCAAGATATCCAGGACAAACCAGAGGATTTCTGTTTACCAGCCCAAAGAAAGTTGAAGCATAGCTTTCTGATTTTGTCTATGACACCCAAAGGAACCCAAAAATGCATCCAATATACTGGAGTAGCCTCTAAAACAGCTTTAATCAGTACCATCTTTCCTCCTTTGGACAACCAACGAAAGCTCCAATTCTGAATCCTTTGTTCAACTTTGATAATCAACCAATCCCAATCCCTAATGAGATATCTGCACGGTTTAAGGTTAAACCCTAGATATTTCATTCCAGACTCAATTTGAGCAACAGGGAAACTAAAGATGTTCTATAAAGTAATAACATTAGCCTCTTCCATACAAGAGAAGTAAAGTGATGATTTATTGTTATTAATTTGCATCCCAGATGCCTTATAGAAATGTATTAAAATCTCATAAAGAGTAGAGAGAGATTGTTCAGAGCCATCATTGACCATGGCAATGTCGTCCACAAATAGAACATGAGTTAATACAATATCATTACCAAAGTCTAAACCATGATAAGACCCATTGTGTGAAGCATGCAAAATAGCCCTCCCAAGGCCTTCAACCACAATAAGAAACAGGAGTGGTGCTAGAGGACACCCCTGTCTAAGCCCCCTACCAGATTTGAAAAAAATTGTAGCAACACCATTAATGAGCAAAGAGAAAGAGACAGATGAAAGACTGCTCATAATCCATGCAATAAAATTCCCAGCAAAACCCATTTTTGCAAGAATTACCCGAAGATAAACCCAGCTGACTTTGTCATATGCTTTAGATAGATCAATCTTAATCATGACAGCTTTTAAGGATTTAACATGCATTGAATGCATGCCCTCCTGAATGACACCAACCGCATCATGAATCTGCCTACCCGGCAGAAAACCAAACTGTTCTCCAGAAATATATCTACTCAATACCTTTCTGATTCTATATTGTTATGTCTAGTTCGATGTGAATGTCGTGTCCATATCTCGCTTCAAATTTTTTATTCCTATTTGACCCTTTCGATAAACTTGCCAAGATTCGTTCTATCCATCATCACATCATGGTAAAATCAAGTCTGTGAGATTTGTCATCTTTTTCCATTCATGCCACCACATTATGATTTTTACATAATTGCATTTAATTCGTCTAATGGGTTTTGATCATATCTCATTTTTCAAATTCTGAGTCTGTTTGACCCTCTTGCCACTTAGTCAAAATTTCGGCAAGCATAAGTCTTTTTCACCTTGTCAATTAAAATTTGTTGATTCCATGTCGATTAGCCGTGCGAATATAATTCCTCCTTTCTCTTTTGATTTGTGACATATTTATATTTGCATTGTCCTTTTGTGATATTTTGATATATTCATGGTTTTTTTTAGTTTGAATTGTGTATATGTTTTGCTTAGTTTGATTATACTAGTTTTCAGACTTTTGGTTTCATTTTCCAGTTGGTTTGATTGTTATGAGTTTTTTTAATTGTAAATTGAACATTTCTAGGATTTTCATTTGCATTTTGAAACAATAAAAGGGTGTGTGATCCTCAATGTTTGTATTGTAGCATTTGGATAATCTTTTAAATGTATATCTACAATTGAAAGCTTTGCAGTTAATCAACAATACAAAGTTTCATGACCTACAAGTAAAATGTCTATTTGTGATGGAACTCCTATGTAACATAAATTCATCTTATAATGCTAACACATTTTCACTTCACATTTCTTGCAACTTTCCTCTTCTATGCCCCCATCCACCTCACACTAATTGGATTATACCTTAAATGGTTGATGGAAGGAAGACCTTAAGCTGAATTTTGAAAGTGAGTAATTTGCCAAGAAAATATAAATGAATCTCGTATCACCCCACTTCCCTAAGCACCTAAATTGCACATGCAATTATCTATATACATGTAATTATCAATATACAAATTATAAAAGTGCAACTTAATGAAATAAAATTAAAAGCATTATATTAATATCAGAATTACAAGTAAACCTGTCGAGGCTATAAATGCTCACTATCAGTAAGGCCATGCTTGTATGATCTCCATGATTTCATTACCCTCATTAATGTTTATCATTGGTGCTTATTTCTTTTCCTATCTTTAGTTTTATCAATGATATATAATGGCAACTTAACTAAACACTTAAATCTTTTGAGCATAAGTGTTCTTTGGCGATATTATGAATTTACAAAAAATAAAAATAGATCTTTTGGTTTCATACGTGGATATTTCTTAAAGGAAAAATCCTTGAGTATCCCAATTTCTTCCACATAGATTGTAAGATGTTTTTAAGGAGCACCTGAGTCGGCCTAATGGTTAAGAACATGTGTTATCTCCTTGGAGGTCACAGGTTCAAAACCGGTGGGGGGTAGGGATGCTCATTGGCCTGTTGTGACAAGGATTAAAGGGTAGGCGACCCCTAGGATAGAGGCTCACCCAGGTGGGCTTCGGGATGTCTCCGCCCCTACTAAGTCACAAGTTATTGGTATATATGGCTTGCAGGATTTTGGATATACTCTTGGAAGGTTGTTGTTTCCATAGTTAAAAAAAAAGATCGTAAGATATTTTAAGAATCACAATTTCTAGTATCTTGTATTTCTATTTTTATATTTTCTTTTCGACTGCCCGAGAATTATTTGGTGTTCAATTGTGAAATATGATCTACAGTGGGTTAGAACTCGATCTTATATAAATATGGGATCTTTGATGTAATATCGTCGAGGGTCGTGGTGTGTGGTGTGTAAGTTTGTAATTTTTCTTTGGAATGAGTATTTTGAAAATCAGAGATCGCTTTGGCAATCATTTCGCATTCGATTGTTTTTTTTGTCATATTGTTTTTTATATTAACATAGTTGGATGTGGATTGGATACCAATAATTTATGAGTTTATGAGTTTAATTTTTTGTATTTGATTATATGAAATGATTGTAAAGTTTGATGTAAAGACATTGTAAAAGGATTATTAATGATAAATATTTATTATTTATCTTTAAAATATTGTTGTGTTTAAGTGTTTTTTGTTTTCTTAACTTTTTTTAAAGAAAAACATCAATTAAATTATTATTCTATGCATCTCATTTAAGTTAAATCATGATTCTAGGATTGGATGGGATTTAGAGAAAATAGTTTAATTAGTTTTCTGTAACTTTTTCTACAGTTATGTAGTTATATTTTTTAAGTTATTAAATTGCACTTAGATTAGATTGCATTTTGTATTTAGATTAGTTTGCATTACATTTAGATTAGGTTTTTATTTATGAATTTAGAATCATTTAAACAACGAAGCTTCCTGTTAGGAAGCAATCATACCATTAGTGGCAATAGGGCCCACATACTCATCATAATCAACTAAACTAAATGACTTAGGGTCTGCTTTAAGAACCTCGGTTGGGTTGCTTCTTTTGTATTGATGAGTTTCTTCTTTTGTGGATTGTGTTGCTTCTTCCCATCAACAAATACTTACCTACCTTTAGGAAGAGAGAAATCCTTCCAATCGTGAATTGCAAGCCAACCGTCTAAGAACTCAAAATTGACTTCATAGACTTTATCTTTCCTTACCCATAAATTCTTCACCATTATGTTCCTTGTAGTTGGCGTCCTCCTCTTTTTGTGGAAACTAACTCACGATGTGGCTTCTCCATCTATGATGGAAGACCTAATTTTCTTTATGTCTGAATTCATGGCCACCATTTCAAACACTGAGGCTCCACTCTTTGAACATTTCCAGAACCTGATCCACTGGCTAGACACAACAATGTACCAATTTGGGTCATGAGCATGTACATGCAACAATTGAATAAACTCTCATCACCTCTTTGTAGTTTATAGTTGACATTGAAATCAAATAAACTAGGCAACAATTTTGTAGAAAATATCGCTCTCATCTGTCAGGATGTTATTGCTTCTAGAATGACCATTTCTCCATCATTTAGCCTCATCTCTCATCTCCATTACTTGTAAGATTTCTATGTTGCATGCATATTCCTTATAGGTGCCTCTTACAAAACCTCACACACCGAGTCTCTACAGATGCACATCATCTCACTTTGTGTATAATTTCTCTTAATGCTTAAAAATTTTCACTGGTTTTATTATCATAGAATTCTCAAACCCTGGAACCCTAGCCATATTCATGAGAAATTCCAAGTTAAACAAGATCTAATACTAGTTGTTAGGAAATAAAATACATAATAAACATGAACACACACATAAGGAAGAAGACGATTCACCCAAGAAACCCAATCCGGGGAATCTAGAAACAATATATCTATTACCTTTGAACACTCTAACCAAGGCATGGCCAATCTGTTCATCATTGACCACTTACAAGCCAATGCCAACCAATTTAGGTACTTTACATTGGAATTCCTAAAGCCCTTAAGTAGGCTTCATCACATGCAATACCATGGGAAAACCAAATTCATGGGCCCATAAACCACCAATGATAAACCCATATTTAACTCTTTTACTTTGTCAAGTTTAACCTAACAATTTCCTTTATGAGAGACTTCCAATTGTGATTTTGTCTATGGACCTCTTTGTGTAGGTACCAGACCTTAGGGATTAACCCAAGGGTGTGAATAAATTTATGGAAAAAGAATGGATCTTGAAATCCTTCCTTGATCCATTTCTAGACACACTCATCTACATGTAGGATTGGGCCTATCCTCCCCTCATATATCTGTAGAAGGTTGGAAAGATACCCCCCCTATAATTATCAATCACTTGTTATTTAGAAGGGGAAACAAACTTCTTTTGCAAGGTTTGTTGGACTTTTCCCTAGCTATCAAGGAAATTGCTATGCGTTACCCACCATCTAGATGATGTGGATCTTAATGTGACATATAGACTTGATACCTATGGTTTTAATGGTACTAATAAGAACAAATACTCCATAGTTATTCCTCATCCTCCATACCATCAAATATAAGGGGTCCCTTAGCTTTGTACCAATCCATTGGACAAATCTGATCATGATGTAATGATGTGATGACATCTCATTGTTGCACTATTTCTAGTATTGAAGTGCCTCTTATTTGTCCAAGTTGTAAGAACATATGCTTTGTCACACAACTCGGGAACTTGGTAGGTGGTGGTGTTAGGTTGGGTTTCACAACCCTATATTTTAGTGAAGTTCAATTGTTTGTTGTGTGGCCCTCTATCTTGCACACAATACACTAGTATTGTTCCCTCCCTATATTGGTGAGGTTCTTTTTCTTAATTTTCTATGTGTGTGATCCAGGAGGATATTGGTGGCCACCCACCTATTCCACTTGGACCCCCACCATTGTTTCTTTCAGTTTTCCAATTTCCTTAATTGTAGCACAATTTACTATTTTTGGCAGTTTTTAGGTCCTAAACTTCCAGAGCCGTTTTGAGGCCCTAAACGACGTTTTTTCAGCATCGAATGGTTGGGAACAATGAGTCTGTTCTGGACTCAATATTTGTTGCTTATGGATGTAGTCCTTAAACAAATATTTCTAACGATGTATCATGCATGTCAAACGGAGGTAGTATGCTAAAGTTATGACCCCGGGAAATTGATGTAGCAAGTTACCCAACGGGGCCCACATTCTCGCATTTCACCTCCTAGGGTTAGGTTTTTGGTTGTGTAGGGTTTCCATTGTTTCTCAATAATATATAGGCCTTCGAGCCTCATTGTAACACAGGGTTCAGAGGCATGTAGCTGCCACATCTCTTCTCAGAGATAAGCTACCAGCACTCTAGCTAGTTCATTTCCATTTTGTATGTAAACAAGTTTCAGTTATTGATTAATGAAATGAAGTTTTATTTATGCTGCATATTTGTTTCTATGGTTATTTGTGTATTCTGTTGCGTTCCTGCATAAATCTAGATCATTGGTATCAGCGCAATCTGCTCTTTCTCAATCCTTCTTTGCATGTTCCCAACGAGGGCGGGGTATAAAGAGTTAGGGCTTGATCTGGTTGAACCTTTGCAAGATCAGCCTCGCAAATACCAATGGCCACCCATGGGGGACGAAAAGAAAGAAGAGGGCACAGAAGATCCTATCAAAATGTTGCTCGAGGAGGCCCTTGAAAAACAAAGGAACGCGATGATGGATAACTTCACCCATATCCTTCAACGACTTCCCACTGGTGGCACATCTGCATCTAGCAGCCACTTTGGAGGCACAACCCCTTTTAAGGTACAAGTAAACTTCGACATTCCCATATTTGATGGCCGAATAGATGTAGACATCGTAAATAGATGGTGGAATCTATTAGAAGGATATTTCTCGGTTCATGACTTTTCTGACAGGGAAAAAAATTACTTTTTCTCCACTCAAAGCCGCCCCCCATGTCAAGGACTGGTGGGAAACCTACTGTGAGAGAAAGGACGAGGAGGAACCCTCTCTGTTCTCGGCCATACTGACTTGGAATTCTTTTCGAGATTCCATAAAGGAAAAATATTATCCGGTGGGGAGCTATGAGGACATGTACATACAATGGAATACGCTGCGGCAGCAAAGAGATCAAGATGTGCATGAGCTAACGAATCTATTCCATACCGTGCGCACCAAGTTGGGTATCAAAGATTCATAGAAACATTTGGTGCTGAAGTACCGCAGTTGTATGCATAGATACATTCAGGAGGAAATGGAGTTCCTCGACATATCCTCGCTTGGTATGGCATATCGGTATGCTGCCAAAATTGAGCAAAAATTGAAACAAAAAAAGCAAGACTTTGGATCTGCGAATCAGAAGCAAGGGAAAGGTGCCCCCAAACCGCAGAACCAAGGACACATCCAAGGCATGGCGACTCAAGAAAACTTGCCAAAGCCTCAAGAAAAGAGAAACACTACAAAGTCGAAGAAGGAAGCAGGAAAGTGGTGTGAGTTCCATAAGAGCCCCACTCACAACACAAGTGAGTGTCGGGCCAAGCAGTTACTGGTGGCCAAGATAAAGGCTTCTGAATCACATGCATACTCTGACATTGAATTAGAACCCGAGAAGGGGAATGACAGAGGGAAGAATATTATCAATGCAGAGCCCAACACCACCGTTGCTACCACAAAGATCCAAAAAGAAGAACCAGAAGATTCAGAGGAGGAGGAGCGTCTTTTCCATTCCTAGATGTGGGTAAACATCTGGGTAAAGGGTTCCCCATTACAATTCATTGTCACCAATGGGAGCCAAAAGAACCTGATTTCAACAGAGGTCATGAAGAGGTTGGTTTTTCTGACCACAACACACCCGTATCCGTACACCATTGGGTGGCTTCACCAAGGATGGGATCTCCGCGTCAGCCATCAGTGTCGTCTTCCCTACAGCATCAAGCCCTTCACCGATGAGGTATTATGCAATATTGCTCCTCTTGATATTTGTGATGTATTATTAGGTCAACCATACTTAATGGAGGTGACATGTTGTGTATGAGTCCCGGCCTCGCGCTGTTATTATTACGTTGGGAAATAATTTGTATAGGATACCAAAGGTACCACCTCCTACTGCTATCTCTTTGGTTACTGCAAAACATTGTAGTAAGCTCATTTCCAAACCCAGGAAGTTTGTTTTCTTGATGATCCACCCTCAGGGCAAGAAGAAGATCGTGGCCATGACCTCCAGACAAGGCCCCTCCGCATGATGACAACAAATGAACAAGGTCGTGGAGGGGTACTGAGACATATTCACCTCACCCATCAGGGCGCCTCTCCACTATCAGGTCAAGCACCCCATTGATCTGACCCTAGGTGCATCGCTTCCCAATGTACCAATCTATCGACGCTCTGTTCTATAGAATGATGAAATCAAGAGGCAAATTCAAGAGCTATTGCAAAAGGGTCACATCCGGCCAAGTTCATCGCCCTATGGGAGCCCGATTGTGTTGGTACAGAAGAAGGATGGGACTTGGAGACTCTATATTGACTATCGGGCGTTGAACAAAATCACTGTCCGAAATAGGTACTCGATCCCACGGATTGATGACCTCCTGGACCAGCTTAAAGGGGCGAAATATTTTAGCAAGATTGAATTAAAGTCTGGGTATCACCAGGTACCGATTGAACCGACCGATGTGTGGAAGACTACCTTCAAATCCAAGGAGGGCCTTTTCGAATGGTTGGTCATGCCTTTCGTGCTGACAAATGCTCCTGCAACCTTCATGAGACTGATGGACAACATATTGTGGCCATTCACCAACTCATTTGTAGTAGTGTACTTGGATGACATCCTGATCTTCAGCCAGACTTGGGAAGAGCACCTACACCACATCCGACAGGTCCTCCAAACATTGCGGCAGCACAAGTTGTGTGCCAATTTGGACAAGTGCACTTTTGGCATGACCCAGGTTCAGTATCTGGGATACATTATTGATGAGTGTGGGGTACATGTGGATCCAACCAAGATCCAAGTCATTCGGGATTGGCCAGCCCCAACTACTCTAACAGAGCTTTGCAGCTTTCTGGGCCTTGCTAATTTCTACCGCAGGTTCATGTTGGGATTCTCTCATATCACTTGGCCCTTGAGTCAAGTCACCAAGGGAGGAGCGAAAGAAAAATTCTTTTGGTCAAAAACTCAGCAGAAGACGTTTGCAAAGTTGAAGCATTGCCTCTGCTGTGCCCCAGTGCTCACATTACCAGACTTGCAACAACCATTTGAGATCGAGATAGATGCCTCTGACTATGCTATTGGGGAAATTCTTAATCAACAAGGGAATCCAATGGAATATCACAGTGAGACATTGTTTGACACAGTGAGACAAATATCCCACTTATGACAAAGAGATGTATTCCATTGTACAGGATTACCGACAATGGAAGCATTACATTTTGGGGAAGGAAATGATCATCCACACTGTTGGGTTCCAATCCACTGGTGTAAATTAGACCTTAAGTTTATGTCAATCCGGAGTTTGTAAGACTTAGAGGCATATCCCAAATATAGAGACTCGGAGCTAGACTTAACTGGAAATTCAATTTACTTATAAAATAAATCTATTGAATGCTAGAATGTTGTAACTTTGAAATGCAAAACCTCGCTTACAGAAGCAACTTCATTTGATCTCTTAGTTTAACTAGCAATTCATATATGAAATATTCTGAGATAAAAAAAAATATTGAACCTAAATCTTAAAAATAAATCACATTACAATGCCTAATATCTCATTGTTGAAAGTAGACAATCATTGATTTCTTTTACAAGAAGACAATTCGTAATGTGTAACTATCTTTAGGAGTTCGATATTGAATAAGCAATGCAATTGAAATCACTCCTACAGCGTTTAACCATTTAGATAAAAGAGCTCATAACCCTATTCTTATAATCTAACTCGTTCTGCAATGTATGAGTAATCAATAAAGAAAATCAACTTCTACAGGATTCAACTAAAACATACCACACGCAACGATGCAGGAATATGTGTGCAGGCTTGGCAAAGGGGGTCCTCCAATGCTTTGCTTACACACGCAAAGAAAATCACAGAACTCTAAAACTCAATCCCATTCACCATATAGAAATGAACATACACAGTAATTTATCGAATCCTCAGTCTTTATTTCAAAATCGTACGTCTATTATCCCAGAAGTTTTTTTCCTCTGTCAAATCAAATACTTATACAATTCTTTTAAAGACTGAAATGCTACAAATCTAGGAGACTCATATTGATATGCTCCTAATATTTCTCTCAACCCTTGAGATCCTCCATCAAATCCATCAAAATAGGAAAAATTGAAACTGCCCTGTTTTCATGCTAAGTGGTAGCACAGGTGGTTGTCTTTGACCAGCATTGACTCGACACCTGTGAAAGCCATATCATAGCTTTGTTATAAATTTAACCATCCTTGGACATCGAGGATCTTCCCCCCATCTCTCAGTTTGTGCCCAGTTGGCATGCAAGTATCCAACCTAGGAGAAATTACGGGAAGTTAGCACATTTTGTAATTTTGAATAAAACCTTAATTTAAATGCCTTAAAAATCTCATAATTCAATTTATTAAGAAGCAACAACATTTATACCTTTGACCAAAGTTTTGTGGATGAAATTAAGGTTTTATGGATCAAGTATGATGGTTTATGGAGAAAACTGGAAGGTATTTAGATGGCAAAATAGGTAAAAAATGGTGCCCAACATCTCCCTCAAGAGGAAGCTATTGCATGTCCTCATGCACAAAAAGTATTTCCAAAAATTTGACCCTACTTATATCATGAACACAATTTTGTTGCTGAACCTCTGCTTCTAATCCTCTATTGTACCTCCTGTATGAGATGATGCATCTGTAGAAGTTCGAGATGCATAAAGGACTTTCATTTTTTCATACTTGGTTTTGTAAGTCTTCTTTTGTTTATGCCATTTATATGCATGCTTGGAGATTCGTGCCCTTTGAACTTTAAGCTTCCTGTTCTTTTCTTTTAACTTTTCATTCTTCAATTCTAATTCTCTTACTTCCAGTTTCGACTTCTTAATCTTTTTACTGATTTTGGAAGTTTTCTTCTTTTCCATCTTCATTGAAGGCTACTCAGAATTAGTGTCCATCCCCAATTCTTCATTCTCTTGCACTGAATCTCCCTTCTTTCCTTTTTCTATAGTTTGTTGCTCCAAGAAAGGAGAAGCTTGATCATTTGAAATTTTCTGTCTTGGATGCTTTTTCTCTTCTTTTTCTTGCTGTTCCAAGAAAAGATTAATTTTTTTAGTCTGCTTTATCACTTCATCTGAAATCTTTTCAATTTCTTGGGTTTCTTTTTCTTCATGGACTTGCCCTATCTCACCTGTTGGACTTTCTTCTTGACTTTCCAAGGATTGTATGTATTCATATTGTTTTTGTTGGCTTTCATCATCCTCTTCTAGTGCTGACTTATTTCGAGCTTGCTAATGTTTCCTTGGCTTTTTCTCATGAGTGGTGAAGATTTGATCTTGCTTTTGGAACTGTCTTTCTTCTTTCATCATGCTCCTAGTTCTTATTCTTCTCTGAGGTTGTTTTGAGCTTGCTGCCTCAGAGTTATCTTCATCATCTGTGATTATCAACACCTATTTTTCTGTCTTTTTCCCCTTAAGCAGTTTTGAGCTTGTTGCTTCAGGGTTCTGTTCTTCATCCTTGAGGTATGTTATCATCAATAGTTTGTATTCTTTCAAGCTTTCTTCAGGCATCTCTTCTAGTTCTTCAAACTGGTTATGAATTATAAATTCTTGCCATGTCAAGTTTTGCTTTTGTAACTCATACGTGATGATTATTTTGATGAGCCCACAATGGAAAAGGGTTGTTAATTTATCTTCTGCACGCTTTTGAACAGCCTTAGCCATCTTGGAAAGGCTCTGTAACATAAAATGGGGCATGTTAATCTCACAATCACCCCTCAAATGCTGCAATAGATTGATGTGATAAAGATATACAATGCTAAATCAGCCTTCACAGGTGATGAATTTTTGGATGATATATACTATTTCATCCCATGGATGAACCAACCAACTCCTTGGTACTCCCTTCTTCCATTTCACTGAACCTGCCCTTGACCTGCATAGAAAGGGTGTCCATGCCTTCTCCTTGAATTGTTTTGTTTTAAAGAATATCTCTCCCTGTTGTGGTAAGCCAACGATCTGTGCCAAAATATCTTCAGACAGTCTGAAATTCAAATTTCCTACTGTAGCCCTCTCTCCATCAAATGAGCCAGCAAAGGCTAGGCTAACATTGTCATTGTGCCCATCAAACTTTTCAAAAAAAGACACCCACTGTTTCCTCTCAAAAATTTCCATACATTTCTCATGAATAACAGTGGAATCGAATTTCTCTGGTTCCCATCTAGATACCATTTTGCAAATTTAACAGGAAAAGAAATATGAAGCAGAAAACCCCAGCTTTGCAATTGGCTCTGTAAATGTTTTCCTATTTCAAAACGGTCCTCTGAAACTGGAATTGCTATTGATCTAGCAAATTCTTTTGGCAAAAGATTCAAGTTTTACCTCTCCTCTGGCATTGTTACTTCAAGATTTCTCCTGTGCGTATGCATTCTTCATAAAGTAGTGCCCGCATCCTTCCTCTATGATACACGCCTTCTTTTCCCTCACTGTGAAGTATTATCCCTGTACGCTTTTGCAATGTACAACAATCGGGTCTGCAGGTGGAAGAGTGAAGCTTGGGAAATGATCAAAGCAGAATGACCATTCTGTATACAATCCCAGTGTCATAAAACTTGCAGTTTGACTTTCTATGCACATGAATATTTTCGTGGGAGCATACAACTATGATTCCCATGTCTTTTGCAATAATTATCTGAACATGCCACTTAACCAATGTTCTATGATCCATCTTATATATTCCATATATATATTTTTAACTTAATGCATAATGCACTAGTATCTTTGTACTGGAGTATATAAATGAAAACATAAAAACACTTGAATTCCATTGTTTTTGAAAAAAAAACATTTCTCTTCCTGTTGAGAAGAAAAACCTGCCTATAGAATGCAGTTTAGGTTTTGATCAATTGAAATTTGCTTTTGAGATTGATTCTGACCACCATTTTGACACCTAGGGTAGGATAATGAGAAGTGAATGGGATGCTGGCATGGATTGTGAAGGTGATAGAGTAGACAGTCAAGCTTATGAGGATAGGTAGATATGTCATTACTTAAAAACAAAGAATCATGCAACTTTTAAAGCATAAAAATTAAAATCCTTACAGACTTTGCTTGATATCCCTTTGTGTTGTTCTTGTTGCTTGGTGTAGCTGGTCTGCTTGTCTGTTTGAGAAGAGATTTTGCAATTTGTTTCTAGTTCACACATGTCCTTCTAATGTCTTCTCTTAAAAATGTATGCCATCTCAGGTCCCTGTGCAAAAAATTCAATAGAAATGTGCTTCTTTTCAAGTCCCTTCTGCTATCTTCTGATGCAATGTCTCAGATTCCTTCTGCTAGACTGGAAGTCAGGTCCCTCTGCATTTGGAGAAGGCTTGGAGGGTTCCAAGAAAAAAATAGAAAGCATTACAGACTTTGCTTGATATCCCTTTGTGTTGTTTTTGCTGCTTGATGTAGCTGGTCTGCTTGTATGTTTGAGAAGAGAATTTGCAATTTGTTTCTGGTTCACACATGTCCTTCTGATGTCTTCTCTTAAAAATGTCTGCCATCTCAGGTCCCTGTGCAAAAATTTCAATAGAAATGTGCTTCTTTTCAGGTCCCTTCTGCTGTCTTCTGATGCAATGTCTCAGATTCCTTCTGCTAGACTAGAAGTCAGGTCCCTCTACATTTGGAGAAGGCTTGGAGGATTCCAAGGAAAAAATAGAAAGCATGAAATGCTTATCCCCCTCACAGGCCTATTTATTGACTTGTCCTCAAGTCAAAAAAAAAAATATTTATTGTGCAAAAAAAAACTACCTATGAGACATGAAATTACTGATGCCAGAAAGTGAAAATGTTTTTGTGAATTTTCAATGTCCAAGTAAACTTGGTTTTCCAAGGAAAATTCGAGTTTATGTTGTGCCAGTTGCCTGGTTTTCACAACTAAACTCCTTTTTTTTTCTTTTTTTTTAAAAATCAGAAAATGGCTAAGAAGAAAGTGAAGGAGAAACCCCAGTGTGTTTATCCAGCACTTCCATCTCCCTTTGCTGTGAAATCTACTGTATGAAATATTCTTTGTTGATAGGCTTGGTGTAGAGTTTTAGTCGATGGCCATTGACCACAAATGTATGTCCTTCATCATCGATTGTTTGGAATCTCATACGGACCAAGCCAATGAGTTGTGAACTTGGCTTTGAAGTCTTTGAATTTTGAATCAAACAATACAGCCCAGTCACCGATGTGAAATTGTTTCTTTTTGATAAACTTGTCAAGCCATTGGGATCTATGTTGTTGTATCAAAATATTGTGTTCTACTGCAGCCTGTCTCATCTCATCTAATTGATTTAATTGTAGTATCCTTTCTTGCTGTGCTTCAGAAAGATTCATCCCCAAATCTGCTGCTAACTTAAAGGTATGAATTTGAAATTCTATCGGCAAGAGGACTTGCTTACCATAGATGAGCTGATAAGGAGAAAAACTAGTACTATTTTTCCCAGTGATTCGGTATGCCCATAAAGCTTTAGTAAGCTTAGCTGACCAATCCTTTCTATGCATCTGGACAGTTTTGGTGATGATTCCTTCCAAAGTTTTGTTTGTAGATTCCACCTGACCATTGGCTTGTGGATGGTAAGGTGTAGATTTTATGTGCTTAATCTTGTACTTTGCTGCTATCTCCTGCACCAGTTTAGAAGTAAATTGTCCACCCTGATCAGTGACAATCTCTCTAGGAACCCAAAATCTGACAAATATCTCTTCAAAAAGAAAGTTTGCCACTGTTTGTTCTGTGGCTCTTGGTAATGGTTTGGCTTCCACCCACTTTGTAACATAGTCAGTACATACTAAAATGTACTTCTTTCCTTGTCATGGTGGATTAATCGGACCAATGAAATCAAGAGCCCATTTTTCAAATGGTTCTATTAGGATTTGTGGTTGGAGTGGCATTTCATCAGATCGTACTAGCCGTCCCATCCGTTGACAAGTATCACAGCTCCTAACATACTTCTTAGAATCCTTGAAAATAGAAGGCCAGTGATACCCCAAATTGAGTATCTTGTATGCTGTTCTTTTCTCTGCAAAATGGACACCACACGGTTCATCATGAAATGCTTTCAAAATATCTAAAACTTCATCTTGTCGTACACATCTCCTAATAATTAGATCATATCATGTGTAAAAGAGATCGCCATTGACCCATATATGTCTAGCACTTTGTTTAATAATCTTTTTCTTTTATTTGGATGACATAAATGGAGGTAGCTGTCCTGATGATAAATAGTTGGTGATATCAGCATACCAAGGAGTGATAACAGAAATTGCAAACAAGTGTTCATCAGGGAAACTATCTAAAATAGGAACAACCTCACCAGAATTGTGTAAGTGAGATAGGAAATATGCCACTTGATTTTCTCGTCCAGGCCGATCTAAAATAGTGATATTGAATTCCTACATTAATAGTAACCATCTGGTTATCCGGCCATTAGTAATAGACTTATTCATCAAATATCATAAAGCAGAATGATCTGTGTGGACAAAAATTTCATAACCAGTAATGTAATGACGGAATTTGCTCACAGCATGAACTATTGCGAACATCTCCTTTTTAGTAACTGTATAATTCAATTCTGCAAGTGTTAGATTTTTGCTGATAAAATAAATAGCATAAGTCATGGTATGCTCTTTTTGTCCCAAAGATGCCCCTATTGCAGTATCAAATGCATCTGTAGAAATATGGAAGGGCAATGTCCAATTTGGTCCCCTTAAAATGGGAGTAGTTGAGAACTTCTCTTTAAGTGTCTGAAATGCATATTGACAGTTAGTATCCCATTTGAAATGTACATCCTTTGAAAGTAATTTAAACAATGGCAGAGCTATCTTACTGAAATTTGCAATAAATCTACGATAATAGCTTGCATACCCTAAAAAGCTTCTCACATCTGTTTGAGTTGTTGGTTCACATAGATTTACAATGATTTGAATTTTGGCAGGATCTACTGTTATTCCAGATGAAGAAATGTGATGTCCTAAAACTATCCCTTCAATCATCATCATAAAACACTTTTCGTTGCTAAGGGAAAGATTTGATTCAACACACCTTTTTAAAATTTTCTCCAAGTTTGCTAAGGAATCCTCAAAGGAATTTCCATGCACAGAAAAATCGTCCATATAGACTTCAACACATTCATGAATTAGATCTGCAAAAATGGCCAAGCCTGCTCTCTGAAAGGTAGCTGGGGTGTTGCATAAGCCAAAAGGTAAAACCTTGTAGGTATATGTGCCCCAAGGACATGTAAAAGAAGTTTTGTCTTGGTCCTCTTTTGCAATGCTAATTTGATTATATCCGCTGAAACCATCTAGAAATGAAAAATATTTCTTCCCATCTAAGGCATCTAACACTTGATCAATAAATGGAAATGGGAAATAATCTTTTAGTGTTGCCTTGTTTAACTCTCCGTAGTCTACACATATCGGCCATTTGCCATTTTTCTTAGGAACAACAACTAAGGGAGAAACCCATTGGCTGTTAGAGATAGGGTAGATAAATCCTGCCTTTAATAACTTCTGCAATTCTTCCTTAACTATCTCTTTTAGTATGGGGTTCATTCTACGTTGAGGTTGTCTGAGAGGTCTGATTTTATCATCTGTGTAAATGTGGTGAGTGCATGTTTCGTGATGAATGCCTAGCATGTCAGTGTATTCCCAAGAAAATGCATGGGAATATTTATTCAGTAAGGAAATCAACTGTTCTTCCTGTGATTTGGTAAGATGTGCACTGATATTCAAATGTTTTCCTGCACTGATTTCAATTGTTTTGCTTTGGACATCAGTGATTGAATGAACATTAAAAATATCATGAAGTGCTAATGCTAAATAATGTACTATGCAATTTTCTTGAAAATTCTGTCCCAAAACTTGATCTGCGATAGCATACTGCATGTCTCTTAATTCCTCAGAAATATCAGGTTCAGCAATGAAGTAATCTAGAAAATCTTCGTTGTTTTCTTCTTGAAAATCAAAGAACTGATTGATACTTAGGACAGGATGAATTACTTCTTCTTCCTGATCTTTGGTCTCGTTAATCCATGATAACTGATCTAATACAGAAGGTCGTTGGGTAGAAGGATAAAGTGTGATTTGTCTTCTCTCTGTCCCATGTGAAATGAGCATACTTCCTGATCTGCACCCTATAAAAGCATCATCTGTTTCCAACTAGGGTCTGCCAAGAATCAATGGATGCCCCCCTAGATTAGACTTTGGTTGCAGCACTATAAAATCTACAGGATACTCCTAGGAATCTAAAGAAACAATGATATCTTCTAAGATCCCTTTAAGTATGATTTTAGATCTGTCAACTAGTTCCAAAACTGTAGTGGTTGGTCTGAGATTTTTCAAATGAAGATATTCCATTGTCTCTAGTGTCATGACATTGATAGCAGCACCTAATTCAATCAGTGTTTTTGGAATAGAAAAATTGTTGACAGTTATTGTGACCATTGGGATTCCTGGATCAACATATTTTTCAATAAAAATAGTGTTAGACATTAATCCTGCTAATTTGCCTACCACATGAATTTTTGGTGGATCCTTCCTTCTCTTATTGAGACATAATTCCCTAACTGCTTTCGTATAGATTGGAATATCCTTTATAGCCTGCAGTAGGGGAATTTTGACACATACGTTGGTTAACTCATTCAAAACATCAAAATCAGGTAGGGAGATTGAATTTTTTTCCTTGACCAACCTTTCTGGAAAGGGAGGTATATGAGGTACTAATGTTTTCCCTTTCTGACTGTGATTTTCTGACTGTGACTTTTCCATATTTGATTTTTTTGGAGTTTTCTCATTTTCTGCTTGTTCTTCTAAAGGAGATTCTTTTTGTAAAGTTTTTCCAGATCTTAATTTGACGTTTTGAAGTGGGAGGATTAAGTAGGGGAGTGCCATTCCGTCATCAACATTATACATGGGTTTATCCATTTTATTATTTGGATTTGGTATTGGCTGGGCTGGCAATTGTGTTGGTCGAGGTGGAGGCTGGTTGGATGGCAATTGAAGCTGTTGAGGTTGTTGGCCTAGTTGGGGAGCAAGATTGGGTTGTTATAAAAATGGGGCTTGATTCTGCTGGTATTGGGGATATGCAAAAGGTTGTTGATAGGGCTGCAGGTAGGCCTATTGATATGTCTAGTTACCATGAGTATACCCTCACCAATTTGGAGCAGGTTGGGCTGGTTGTTGTTGAGGAGATCAAGTTTGCCAGGGCATGGGTGCACTCCATGAATTTTGAACAGGATTTTGATAATTTGAATGAAACTACTGCATAGGATCTTGAGACATACCTGAAAAACATGGCTGCCAAGGTCTTCGTTGTCCCATAAAATAGAGAGACTCCATGCTTTGATTCTCCTCCATTCGGGCTGTCTACAATTCTTTCAATCTGGGGCAATCATCAATTTTATGATTTTCAGTTTATAAGCCACAAACTTGAACAGTATTTAGAGGACATTCTCTTAATGGATGTTTCTTTCTACATTTAGGGCAAAAAATAGACAGGGCTTGATCTTGTTGGTCTTGTTGTTCTTGTCTTTTATTGGTTCTTGATGTTTTGACCTGTGTTCCCAGGGTGCTCAATATATCAGTCTTAAAATATTCTAACAAGTTCCCAAGTTTAGCTCTGGATATGCCACTGGTTGCAGATTTGGTTATTTTGGAAGTTACATCCCTTTTCCCATTTCTGGCCTTTCCTCTTGAATACTTCTGACATAAGTCTTGTATCTCATCAAAGGGTAAGTAGGAGATGACACCTTTTCCCATAACATTCAAAATATCAAGGTATTCTTCTCTTATTCCTTTTAAAAAGATTGTCCAAGTGATCTCAGGTGTCAAGGAATTGTATTTGGATTTCTGCAAGTTGTATGAGAATCTTTCTAGATACTCTTTCAAGATTTCATCCTCCTGCTGAGACATCCTAAAAATATCATCTTTTAAATCTTTTGATCTACAATATGCCTGATATTTCCTAAGAAAATTTTTCCTCATCTCATACCAGCTAGTTATAGAATGCTCTCCTAATCCCATGAACCATTTCAAGGCAGCTGCTTTAAGAGTAGCAGGGAAAAGACGAAGTTTGTGGGTGTCATCAGTATATCCATAGGTACAAAATAAGATATCAAATTGGAATAAGAAAGAATCTGGATCTTCAGAAGTCATGCCATAGAAATTTGGTAGAACATATGGTGGAATATTTTTCATCCTTACCTCTTCCCCTAGGATGATGCTAGTGTCCAAGATGGGGAATTTAAAGGTGGCTTCCTGATCTTCTTCTATTCTTTCATCCCTTTCATACCTTCTCTCTTCTTCCCTGTCATGTCTTCTCTCTTCTTCCCTTCTCTCTTGTCTTAGTTTATTTTCAATTTCTAACCTTATCTCATACTGCCTTCTCTGTTTTGCAGTTGGCCCTTTTGATGTTTCTTCTTCAGTCATTTCAAAAGTATCAATAGTTGTAATGAGTCCTTTTTTATCAGATAAAGAAGTTCCTATTACTTCTATTTTTGGGGGGTTTTTGATAGATCTTCCTTTTTTCGTCTCTTTTCCTTGACATAAATCTAGAATCTACTCTGTGTTTTTGAAATTTTCGTTTTATAAGAGAACTAAATTTCTTAAGTCTGCTTCTAAAATGCCTCCTCGGCAACGGCGCCAAATGTTGGGTTCCAATCCACTGGTGTAAATTAAGACCTTAAGTTTATGTCAATCCGGAGTTTGTAAGACTTAGAGGCATATCCCAAATATATAGAGACTCAGAGCTAGACTTAACTGGAAATTCAATTTACTTATAAAATAAATCTATTGAATGCTAGAATGCTGTAACTTTGAAATGCAAAACCTCCCTTACAGAAGCAACTTCATTCGATCTCTTAGTTTAACCAGCAATTCATATATGAAATATTCTGAGATAAAAAAATACTGAACCTAAATCTTAAAAATAAATCACAATACAATGCCTAATATCTCACTGTTGAAAGCAGACAATCATTGATTTCCTTTACAAGAAGACAATTCACAATGTATAACTATCTTCAGAAGTTCGATATCGAATAAGCAATGCAATTGAAATCACTCCTACAGCGTTTAACCATTTAGATAAAAGATCTCATAACCCTATTCATATAATCTAACTTGTTCTGCAATGTATGAGTAATCAATAAAGAAAATCAACTTCTACAGGATTCAACTAAAACATACCACATGCAACGATGCAGAAATATGTGTGCAGGCTTGGCAAAGGGGGCCCTCCAATGCTTTTCTTACACATGCAAAGAAAATCATAGAACTCTAAAAATCAATCGCATTCACCATATAGAAATGAACATACACAGTAATTTATTGAATCCTCAGTCTTTATTTCAAAATCGTACGTCTATTATCCCAGAAGTTTTTTTCCTCTGTCAAATCAAATACTTATACAATTCTTTTAAAAACTAAAATGCTACAAATCTGGGAGACTCATAATGATATGCTCCTAATATTTCTCTCGACCCTCGAGATCCTCCATCAGATCCATCAAAATAGGCAAAATCAAAACTGTCATGTTTTCATGCTAAGTGGCAGCGCGGGTGGTCGTCTTTGACTGGCATTGACTCGACACCTGTGAAAGCCATATCATGGGTTCATTATAAATTTAACCATCCTTGGACATCGAGGATCTTCCCCTCATCTCTCAGTTTGTGCCCAGCTGGCCTGCAAGTATCCAACCTAGGAGAAATTACGAGAAGTTAGCACATTCTGTAATTTTGAATAAAACCTTAATTTAAATGCCTTAAAAATCTCATAATTCAATTTATTAAGAAGCAAAAACACTTATACTTTTGACCAAAGTTTTGTGGATGAAATTAAGGTTTTATGGATCAAGTATGAAGGTTTATGGAGAAAACGGGAAGGTATTTAGATGGCAAAATAGGTAAAAAATGGTGCCCAACACACATAGACCACCGATTCCTCCAGTTCATATAGACACAAGGGAAGTTATAGAATGATCGCCATCAGAAGTGGTCCACATATCTACAATAGTTTCATTTGAACATCAAGTACAAGAAGGGAAGCACCAATAATGTTCTAGACTACCTCAGTCGACCACCAATCATGGCGATAACCACCATGCTCAACTCTTGTGGGCACGAGACTTCTAATTGGCCACTTCTCTACAAGAGCGATCCAGAATTCAGCCACACATACCAGACACTCTTGGAGGGAAACCAAGTTCCAAAATTTCATCTCTAGGATGTACTACTATGTCACATGGGACACATTTGTGTTCCTTCAAGCGAGCGTGCCAAGATGATTTGGGAAGCACACTACAGTCGGGTCACTGGTCATTTCAGGGTCGAGAAAATAGTGGCAGTACTGTAGAAGTATTTCTATTGGTCGAACCTTTGACAGGATGTCGGGAAGTACATCCGATCAAGCACTGCCTGCGCCATTTCAAAACCATCCATCAAGAAGCAAGGCCTCTATACTATGTTTCCTACCCCTAGTCGACCTTAGGAATCCATCTCCATGGATTACATGTCGGGCCTTCCTTCTACTAAGCACGGCAACGACTGTGTGTTTGTGGTCGTTGACAGATTCTCAGAGCAGAAGCCACAGCTAAACTCTTCTTTGAACAAGTGTGGGTACACTTTGGGATCCCATAGTCTATAATCTCAGACCGAGACATCAGGTTCCTTAGTACATTCTGGTCTAACCTATGGTCAATGCTAGACACCAAGCTCACAAAGTCCACAGCTTTCCATCCCCAGACTGATGGCCAGACAGAGGTCGTCAACAAGATGATCGTACACATTTTGCACATGTACAACTCAAAGCATCCACGCACATGGGATGCGAGCCTCCCCTATGTACAACACAGCTATAACCAGGCCCTCCACAACTCAACCAATGACAACCCCTTTCAGGTGGGCTTAGTATTCCAGCCACTATGTCCCATTGACATAGCCATGCCATTTGTAGCTACTCGAGATGATTAAGCTCATATCCAGTCTAAAGTTTCCAAGGTGAACAGCTTCATTGAGCGTATTCAGCACATTCGCCAATAGGTTCATGACATTTTGGACAGATCCAATGCTAAGTACAAGTAGCGACATGATCAACATCAGGTGCAGCACAACTTCCAAGTGGGCAACAAAGTGTGGCTACATTTGCATAAGGAGCACCTCGCTGGACCCCACCGCAAGCTTTGCCCGCTCCGATATGGTCCATACACCATGACCAAGGCTATTGGGGACAATGCCTTCGAGCTCAGTATTCCACTATTCCTTGGTCTACATCCAGTGTTCAATGTGGACCACCTTCGACCCTACTTTCCACCTATTCTGGACACATCAGACGTGGCAGAACAACTCACACCAAGAGAGTTAAACCCCAACTGCATGGAATAAGACACAACTGATTGGATTATGGACACACAGATCAAGAACACCCTCTAGCTGAAGATCCAGCTATATCGAGTTGTCAAAGCAGGCCAACTTCTTCACCAGGGAAAGTGGCTCACTAGGGACCAAGTTCAGCAAAAGTTTCCTCATCTCATGGAGGAACTCAATGCAATGGAGACCATTGCTTTCTAAGGGGGGAGGAATGATCCAGGAGGATATTGGTGGCCACCCACCTATTCCACTTGGACCCCCACCATTGTTTCTTTTAGTTTTCTAGTTTCCTTAATTGTAGCACAATTTACTATTTTTGGCATTTTTTGGGTCCTAAACTTTCGAAGCCGTTTTGAGGCCCTAAATGACGTGTTTTCAGCGTCGAATGGTCAAGAAAATATGAGTCCATTTCAGACTTGATATTTGTCATTTATGGATGTAGTCCTTAAACAGATCTTTCTAATTATGTATCATGCACGTCAAGCGGAGGTAGTATGCTAAAGTCACGACCTCGGGAAATTGATGTGCCAAGTTACCCAACGGGGCCCACATTCTGGCGTTTCACCTCCTAGAGTTAGGTTTTTGGATGTGTAGGGTTTCCATTGTTGCTCAATAATATATAGGCCTTTGAGCCTCATTGTAACACAGGGTTCAGAGGCATGTAGTCGCCACATCTCTTCTCAGAGATAAGCTACCAGCACTCTAGCTAGTTCATTTCCATTATGTATGTAAACAAGTTTCAGTTATTGATTAATGAAATGAAGTGTTATTTCTGCTGCATATTTTGCTTCTATGGTTATTAGTGTATTTTGTTGCGTTCCTGCATAAATCCGGATCAATGTGGATCATTAGTTGCAACTAGAAATGAGCAAGTTCAATTGTTGCACTAGTTGAGGGCATATTTGTAATGCTTAGTGCATCACACCTTAATATCCATACATAGATTCAATATTCATTACTTGTTCTAAGACATGTTGCTAGGTGGTTCACTATTGTTGCATCAAAAACATTATGATCATGGGTACTAGTCCCTAAAGGAACCACACCTTATATTGTGTTTCTTGTATGGGATGGGATATTTTGTTTTATTACGTCCAAAATTATTGATCGTACTCCCACACACTCCCACTAAAACACTATTTAATATCCTTTAGTTTGAAACAACTTTATTTCTCTAAGTTTGGTCTCTCAAACTTAACCACAGACACTACTCTCATTCTAGTTAGTGTCTTAGGTGCACCTAATTGCTTAGCTCAGAAAAAATTCATGTAGCACTATAGATCCCCCCCCTCGAAGTGGTTTGTAACTCTAACAAATTGGAATTTTGGGTTGTGATCCTCTTTTCCCTCTAAACCGATTCTTATAGGAACCAATGTCTCTCTGTGTCACTATCAAATTTTCCTGAAAACTTAGGGAGATGCATTGTTATACTATTAGTTGCTTCAACTATGTTGTCAATCATACTACTCACTAAAATAAAACCTTCGGGTATTTTTTGAGTAAATAGATTGGTCCTTCCTCCTAAAAATAATTCCAAATTACCACTATACTTTCACTCCTACCAATATCTCTTATTACTTTTGGTTGTTTTCTAATGGTATTATCTATTCTATAGTCATAAATTACTTTTAAAATAGAATTAGGGAAACTTATTATTGACTAGCTCTATTTTTCCCAAAATGCACAAGAGGGTGGTGATTGTTCTTAGCTAGCTTCACTATATTTAGGTCTTACCATGTATGTTTCCTAAAACACATTGTCAATAACCCCTTCATCTTGAGACCCAAAAATCGTGCTCTTCCTTATGGTTTGATCCACATTTCCTTTATATGCAATCTCCCCTTATATGGTCCCCAATTCATTTAAGTAAGCATGTCTTGCTCCTTTCTTCACTCCATTTACCAATTCTTGAAATTCTTTAGACACTACTCCTCCATCTGATTTTATTTTTGGATTCTCTTTTGCTTCCATTCTCCGCTCCTTCAACCACTAGCAGTCTTTTTCTCCTCACTTTCACAACTCTTCCATTATTTAGCGTGCAATGCACCACCTCCTTCTCTATCTATAGTCTTCCTCACTACTTCCTTTATTTTGCAAATTTCCTATATCATGTTCAATCACAACTTCTTGACTATTACATCCCTCCTCAAGATTGGTCATTCTACTTTTACATTTTAGGCCACCCCCATGCATGAGAGTTTATTCTACCATGGATTATAATATAAACATAAGGTAATCCTCCTCTATTAAGAACATCTTCACCCAAGTTTCAACCTCCTTCAATAACCTCTTGTGAGCTTCCTTTTTGAACTGTTTCTCTACTTTGGAGAACAACTAATTCAATTCTAGTACAAATTCAACAATGCATCCTTTGATAGTTGTCTTCACCAAACAATCGATAACCCTGATTACCTTATGATCAAAATTATGTAGCTTAATAAAGTTCGAGATTCTCTAATAAATCTGTCACCTGCATCTTTCACCTGCTCTTCTAGGATGTTTGTGTATATACTCCTAATATCTTCAATCATTCAAATAGTACCACTAGGAATTCTATCCAAAACATTTCATAGTTATGTTGTGGCCACAAAATCTCCCCTAATTTGTATTTTGAAATAGAAAAGCAGGGAACCCCCCATGCTAAATTTCAGTTTCTTGAGTGCAACCTAGATAAATCTTTGAATAATCACTAAGTTGAATGAAGTCTAACTACCTAAATGTTTGTTGATACCTTCACAATGATCCTTGTCAATTTTCATTGACATCCTTGAATGAGTAATATGAATTGTTGGGTGTAGTTGTTTTATCCTCTCATGGAAGCTTGATTTGATGGGTCTAGTTGAAGTGTCAGTTTCATGATCATGTATGGTACTCCTAAGCTTCCAATACACAATCCCCAATATTTTATTGTGACCACACCTTCCAACTACATGGAAATAGTTGAACCAAGATAAACCTCTCTACCTCGATCTATGTTGTGACCTGACGATTTCCCACTTGTATAAATCACATCTACTGAAAATTTGTTTCACTGATCATTGAATCCTTTCACGAGTAAATCAACATGCATCACAACTTCATCCGAGTTGTGACTGGATCCCTTCAACCATAGGATTTCTCATCATACCTAAGTCATAAGTGGTTTTATTCTATATTAAGAGTCTCTCTCAACTTAGATCATCCTTATGCTATGTTTATTGCTCAACAATGGACTTGGAGCCATTCCTGAGAGAAACTTGATCCTTAGACTGTTGTCAAGCTTGAGGTGCATTAAATGATGAATTTTCCTAGTTTGAGGGATAAAATATTTTAATCATCAATATCTAGTGTCAACCCCTGCAAACAGACTAGAATCCTATATGACATAGGCAATGGAGAAGTTGATGAAATTAATTTTTGGCAAGCCAATTGCAAGCATGAAGCCTCTATTTTCATTAAAAAATACTTCTGCACGTATTTTATGTTTTTGGGTTAGAGAAACTGGAAAAAAAATCATCAATCTTAGCCATTTTTTATGAGCTCATTGTTACAAATCCAACACAACTCTCCGAATTCAAATCAAATCTTTGAAAATTCCAAAATGGCCTTGAATATTTCTCGAGAAAAGAAACCTTAAGGTTGTATTGCATAGGAAGCTAACACCATGGACGAAGAATATTTCCATGATGATGTTCTATGAACCTATGATAATCTTATGTTGATTTGCTTATCTCTCTCGTACCAAAATGTTTTCTGGCATTCTTCTATTTTCCCATTGAAAAACATAAACAAAATGCTTTAAAAATAAGATAACGAACCTCATTGTTAAATAGAAAATTCAATCATATATTTAAACAATTTTTTTTAAACATCTCATCAATTAATATTATAACTATCCAACCAAATCTATGGTGGCCATGTTGAACATGGTATGTGTGTGAGATAATCAAAATGATAAGATATGCATGAATATTAAAATATGTTATAGACGTAATGCATCCCTCCTTTATAAACTCAATACTTAACCTCATAGCAAACTAAGTAGCGCATAATCTCAACAAGAGGCTCGACATATTTCTTTTTTCGGATAATCTTCTACCCCACTTTCCACATTTTCATTATTGGGAACACCCATATGAAATCTCATATCACTTCCCAATTTGTTTTGAGTGCGATGACTTCTCCTTTTGTTACAACTTTCCTTTCAAATTCAATAGGGCCTGGTTAAAATAGGAGGGTTTCTCGGATTTGGTCATTTCTTTTTGGAAAGATGATACTCACCCTGCTAATTGTGGTGCCATGTCCCTTATTGTATTGAAGCTAAAACACCTCAAAACTGTTGTCAAAGGTTCGGGAAAATAGTATCTCTCAAAAAGTCGTAAACTCTTGACTGATATTGACAGTGAGATCCTTGCACTCTTGATGTCCTGTCCCTCGGGAATCTTTACTGAAGATGAAACTCATAGATTACTCTCCCTGAAACTTTAAAAGGAGTCCATATTATCTCGGGAATAACTCTCTTGGAAGCTCAAAAGCAGAATTAACTGGATTGAACAAGGAGATGCAAATACCATGTTTTTCCATAGTTTTGCTTCGGCAAGAAGAAATTTCAATGTTATTTGGTCATTGCAGAATGAGGCAGGTACTTTGATCACCGACAACTCTCTACTTCACTCCCTGGGTAAAAGTTACTTTTCTTCTCTTTTCCAGGAGGATGGTATATCTCCCATCACTAATCAGTTAGAGCTTATAATATTTTTCCCATCCTTTCTATCCGAAGAAGATTAAGTAAACTTTTGTTCTGTAGTCACTCAGAAGGAAATGGAATTGGCTTTGAAAAAGTTTTAAGAAGGAAAAAATTCTTGGTCCTAACGGCTGGCCTGTAGAATTATTTTTATTCTTCCTGGATCTTGTCAGTGAGGATCTCCATAAATAAATTGAATAGTCAAGACTTGAGGGAAGAATTCTTCGTGCCTTGAACTCTACTTTCTTGACACTTATTCCGAAACAGAAAAAGCCCTTGACCTTTACGGATTACAGGATCATATCTCTCTGAAATATTTCCTATAAGCTGATATCTAAAGTCATCTCAAACCGACTCAATCCTATTTTGGACAAATTTATCTCTTCCCAATAGTTTGGTATTTTGAAAGGCCATCAAATTTCGTAGCCGGTGGGAATTACTCAAGAAATTGTGCACTCAATCAAAACCAAAGGTTTGGATTCTCTTGTTTTAAAACTAGACTTGGTTAAAGCCTTTGATCGTGTCAATTAGACATTCCTCCGACTCGTTATTCTCCAGGAAGGATTGTCATTGGACTTTGTAAATTGGATTATGGGTTGTGTGTCCTCTGTCAACTGTGTCGTTATTGTAAACGGTTCACCTTCAGGTTTATTTATTGCTTCTAGGGGTATCAGGTAGGGTTTCACACTCTCGCCTCCCCTCTTTCTCTTGGTTATTGAAGGACTCAGTTTACTTATTTAGAACTCTAAGCAACAAGGACTAATCCAGGGCATTTCCTTTTCTCCCACTCTGGCATTAACTCATCTTTGCTTTTCTGATGACACAATACTCTTTGGTAAATCCTCTCTGGAGGAATGGAAAGATTTCAAGCATAACCTAGATATTTTTTCCTCATACGGGAATGTGCATTAGCATTAAGAAGTATGATTTTCTCTTCCATAACACTGATGAAGAGACCATGAGAACTATAACTGATATATTTCCTTTCAGTATGTTACCAATTGAAAATGGTTTTAGATATCTGGGCTATACCCTAAAACCGTTAAGATATGGACCAGAGGACTGGAGATGGATTGTAAAATATTTTGAAAAAAAATAGGAAATTGGGCCTATCGTTTCTTATCGCTGGGAGGAAGACTTATCCTCATCAGATCAGTATTGATGGGAATTCTTGTTTATTGGTTGGATATGGCAAGAATTCCTAAGTCCATACTCAATCGTCTCCAACAAAGTATTTTTTCCTTTCTCCGGGGAAGCAATAGCACTAAGTAAAGAATACATTTGGTGGAATGTCACACCATTTCGAGACCCTACGAGTATGGGGGATGGAATGTCAAAAAACTTGAGTGGTTTAATATATCTCTCAGACTCAAAAGCATGTGGCCAGTGCTCAACAGTAATGGATTATGGAACATGGTTATTTGTGCCAAATATCTCAAAGGAACTTACCTAGACTATTGGTTACATGACCACAGTTTCCTTGTTCAGCGCACTTCTCACATTTGTAATGGATTAATTCGTATACTTATATGGATCAGCTGTAGGCTTGGTTGGAGGGTGGTTAATGGTAACAAGATAAAACTGGGCATTGATCCCATTATGGTACTAAATTATTCTTTTATTCTGTCAGAGTATCTTAGGGAATACCTTCTTGATTACGGTATTGTATTACTCAGTCATGTCTGTAACATGGCACGTGGATATGTTACTAAGTCTTACTGGCTTTCCACGGATGACTTGGAGCTGAGTGGCAGTTGGAATATGGAATGGAGTCAATACACTGTTGGGCTATGTCATGGAGGTATTATATTAACGGATGATCTGGACAAGATTATGTGGATGCATAACTCAGAAAGTGGAGAGGTCACTTCCAATCGAGCATACGATCTTATCACCATTTCACATATTGAGAAATCTCATGGTTGGCCCTATAAGCAACTATGGTACATGAACCTGCCGAAAAAAATCAAATGTTTTATCTGGCTATGTATTGAAAATTGAATTTGTACCTAGTACAACTTGCTCAAAAAAGGTTGGTCAGGCCCTAATAGGTGTGGTTTATGTAAACTAGGTCCCGATTCCATCGATCACATTTTTGTATCGTGTGCTTATACTTCTGGAGTAAGGGCTCATACTATTCGCAAGACATGAAATTATTTCCCCTCAGAAGCCTTGTCCTTTGTTGATAATTTGAACAGATTCCTTCATAAGGACCTTCACCTGCCTATTTTCTTCACTTGGAACATCTAGTTGGCATGCAATTGCAGCATTTTTTATGACCATTATCTCATCATTGACTTTGTCTTTCATGGTATACTGGAGTAGCTCAAAAACTAACCTATGCTGGAAACTTTTCTATCTTGAAGGAACATTGGTCTGGTTCCCTCTTGTGTCTATCCTTTCGTTTTTTTATAGTACAACAAATGTCATTTTTGGTGAAGCGGGGGTTGTTCTTTCTATCAATAGTTCTCACTATTTTCCTTTAAAGTTGGGATGTGGGGAAATCATGAACACCAGAGCTGAATTACTGGCAGTATGGGATCTTCTGACTCTTGTGGAAACCTTGGGTCTTACATCTCTTCATGCATATGGGGATTCCCAGGTTATCATTAACTGGGAGAATACTAAAGATGGTCTGTCAGACCTCAATCTAGAGCACTGGTGTATTTGTATTACTAGCATCAAAAACTCCTTTCACTCTTTATCTTTTCATCATGTCTACCGTGAGCACAATAAGAGTGTTGACAGATTATTGAAGGAGGCTCTCGCTTTAAATGATGGAAGTATATCCTTCAAGGAATATTTCAAAGGATCTATTATTAGGGAAGGTACCACACAACTCTTTTAAATAGTTTTTTTGATGGCTCACTGCTTCTTGTAGCCACTTCTAAGATTGTCTTTTTACTGCATAAGTGTTTTTCTATCTAGCCCCCAATGGGTGTATAAGAACTTTCAATTGCCTTGAGCCTTCTTTCGATACTCTTCCAAGGCTCTTTATGTGCTCGCTTTGGACTTGCTGTTGATATCTGAGAAGAGAGTTAGATGACTTCTCAGTATTTTATCTGTCAATTGTATTTCTCATATTTTGTGGAATCCCCTCAGTCATATTGTTGATTAAGTTTCCACTTTTGATCAAGATCTGTGCAAAAATATTGTAATTGGAACCTTTATGGTTACCTTTGATTCTAATTGAATACCAAGGAACCGTGATTTTTCTTCTTGAAAAAGTAGCGCATAAAATAAATGAGATTTACTGTAATTGTGGTGACAATTTTTTTTTCTCACCTACAGCATATCAGCCCAAACTCACAATTTTTCATTGCAACAACAACATGAACTCGTGAGTTTGAACTCACAAGACCTCACTGCAATGCACTGGCCTCAACTCATGAGTTATTTACACAATGGGAATCCAATATATCATTGATAACATTCTATCATTCTTGAACCTATGGCACATGCTGCAAGGAATTCTATACTTGAAAAATGGAATCTACGAGTTTGATATATTCTACTTCCTACTAACAACAACCTACAAAAGGTTCATGCTAGATGTAGTACTAGCCAGAAACTGAGTTGCGTTGAATGATTTGTTGGAGATATATCCAAATTGATAACCTACGGGAAAGCTACTTTGTTGACAAAACACATCACAGTAAAGGGTGTTTATGGCCAATAGTAAGAGGTCTTATGCTTTGTTTATTTGGAAGGGTTATGTGTTTAATGACGAGGGGGTACAAAAATATGCCAACATGGTACTTATGTCCTCCCACACTTTATCATACCTGCCAATTACATAGGTATATTGTTTTCGATATCTCGTTGACCACACATTAATCTTGTATTTGACCATAAATTTTTGTTGATTTTGCATAGTTTTACATTGTGCATCCATTTTTTTGATTAGATGTTTAACAAAATTTAATGATCACATCATTGGCTGATAGAATGAAGGTGTTATTGTCCCGAGGATGATGTAAATATTGGGATTTCAAAAAAAATTAATGCACCGCTTGAGATCCTTATGGTGTCTTCCATTTCCTAACCACCTTGCATTGAATTATGATCTAGCAAAGGTCGCGCATGTAGACCACAACAACACCACCTATATTCACGCTAGAAAATAATGTAGATGCAACACATAAAAATTGGGATCCAAGAATTAATGCAACAAATAGTCACCCATGAGACACGTTGCAGGGAATTGCACATGGATGACACAAGGGAATCTAATTTCACAGGAAAAAACTAAAACTCTCATGGCACTATTGATCATGGTTACAACTAATTATTTTTAAGTTTTCTTCCTATGCAACTAGCACATTATCAGGCTTACATTTTTTTTTATTTTTCTTCCTATGCAACTAGCACATTATCAAGCTTACATTTTCTAGTCACGTATCACTTAGCTCTTTCTTTTCCAACATTTTCACGAATATATCCATCCCAACACTTATGGTTTCTATTGGCTTCATTATGCTCATCTTCCCCCCCCCATCATCTCATACTAATTTTCCAGAGGAACATCTTTACGAGGGATCTAGCCAATTCACTTTTCACATATCTAATGGGGGATGAACACATATAAGTACTTAAAATGGGTATGTATAAGATCAAACTTTTATGTTTGTAAAATATCTTCTTTTGTGGTAAGAATAGTGGCAGCAAGTTACCAATACCTTGTTTATATATTTGACTAGCCTCTACATCTTCTTGTTGCAAGGCCAAGCAAGGGTGTTTCCCTTTCTGTTCCAATTTCTCCATTGTTGGCATGAATGTTAGTTTCATGTGGAATTCAGTTGGTTTTTAACAAGTGAGATTGATACACTTCCTTTTTCTATTTTGCAAACAATTATATTATTCTTTACAAGGTATTTCAATAAACTCAGCTTACTAGTTTAAATATGCTTAAAGGACAATTTGCTAATGTCTTTTGATGAATTTTGTAAATCCCTAATTATGGAATATAAAAAAGGGTTGATCTTGGTAATACCAGTTCCAAATCAACTGTTTAATATGCTAATGTAGTTCCTTAGCATGAGAAAACTAGGCGGTGACATGATTATGTTTTATGTTCCCACAAGAGGCCTAAATGAGAGATAGTTAAATGTTTTTAAATGTCCCAGTTCAATTGCGGATGAACAAAATCCATTAAAGAGGGGGAAATACGTTTTCTATAGAATCCAATGATTGCTTTGTTGTAACACATCACCAGTACCGCATGCCCTAAATCCTTTCCTGTATAAGGAAAACCATGGGCCCAAGGGTGAATCCAAGTTTGTAGATTGCTTTCTTCTGCATTTCTTTTCAACCCACAATGTAATTATTCTAGTTAATAGAGCACATGACAACCCAAATGACAATGGAAGTTTGCATTCGCAATGACTCAATCATACCAGAGTGATAATGCTGGTTGTGGGGACTGATTTTCTTGATTCAGAGATCGTGTTTCGATAATGTATGGATCCCAGTGTGATAACGGGGGGTGTGGGGATATGTACCCTAACTAAAATATCCATGAGGGGTGACAACTGATTTGGGAGCCCCCCCATTTGCAGGGTTTGGGGGCAACACCCCCGTAGCGAAAATTTATGAAAAATACCTTGTAAAATGTTGTAATATTAGAGTAATTACTTTGTCAATAATGGGTGATTTACGGGCCCATGGTTTTGGGTGGCATTGTAATATGGATATGTATTATATTGTATCATCATGAAAAGCGATCTCTATGATTGTGTGAGAGAGATTATGAGAGAGTGAAAAGGAAGTGCAATGGTTTGCTGTAGGGTATATAGCTTCATTTTGTTGGATGGTATAATAAGAAAGGACTAACAATTTTTGTGTGGACATAGCCCATCTTTGGTGAACCACGTTATATTCAGTGTCTCTCTTGTAATGTGTTTATGTGTTTTATAGTTGCATCTTGTTTATTTTTATTGCTCTGTGATCCCATTTTTCTAACAACTGGTATCAAAGACAAAGGTCTATTTGGCTGGTAAAGTCACAGGAAAGAAGGGTTCCTAGTTTGAATGAGAGCAATGGCAAAAGAAGGAAAGTTTTGGGTCAATAAATTTAATGGCCAAAACTACAAGTTATGGAAGATGTAGATGGAGGAATATATGTACTAGAAGGATATATTCCTACCATTGGGTGGAAAAACAAAATAGTCGACAACTATGAAGGACAGAGAATGGGAGGTTCTTGATATAAAGGCATTGAGAACAATACGACTGTGCCTTGCTTTGTCAGTGGCATTCAATATTTCAAAAGAAAATTCAACAGAGGGTGTGATGAGCGCATTGGCTAAGCTCTATGAAAAACCCTTGGCTTCCAACAATGTATTTTTAATGAAGAGTTTGTTTAATATGAATATGTCAGAAGGTGGATCTATTGCTGACCATTTAAATGAATTTAATATGGTTACCAATCAACTAATTTCTGTAGGACTGAAATTTGATGATGAGGTTAGGGATCTTATAATATTGTGTTGATTTCCAAAAAGATGGAATAGCTTGGTCATGGTTGTAAGTAACTCTAGATCTAGTTCAAACACTTTAAATTTGATGATGTTGTTGGTGTTATTCTTAGTGAGGAAATGAGAAGAAAAAGCATAGGCGAGACATCAGGTAATGTGTTGACCATGGAGAGCAAGAAAAGATAAAGGGAGAGAGGAAAGAGCTTAGATAATCATAAAAAGTATAGAAAGGGCAGATCCAAGTCCATACTGGGAAATATAGAGTGTTGGAACTGTGGTAAGAGAGAACATATGAAGAAACAATGCAGAGCTCCAAAGAAGAAAGGAGGTGAGCAACAAGAGACTAATCAGGAAGTTAATGTCACAGGTGATGTGTTACAAGATTCTTTTATTCTTGCATTAGATAATACTATTGATTACTAGGTAGTAAATTCAGGGGCTTCATGTCATGCTACACCCCATGGGAAATTCTTTCATGATTATGTTCCAAGTGATTTTGGACATGTTTTATTGGGGGATGATGAACCATGTAAGATTGTTGGAATGGGTAAGGTACATATTAAGTTAAATAATGGAAATGAATGGATGCTAAAGGATGTAATGCATATTCCTTCTATGAAAAGAAATATGATCTCAACAGGGAAGTTGAGAGATAGGATAGGTACGTGGTATTTATGTCCTCATAATATTTATTTTTATATCTCTGTAGCTTCCATAGAAACATGTACATCATTGTGGCATCATAGTCTTGGCCATATGACTGAGAAGGGAATGCATATTCTCCACTCAACTAAATTGCTTCCATATCTGAAGTACGTAAGTTTGGAATTATGTGAGAATTGTGTTTATGGAAAACATAAGAGATATATATTTCTCAGGGTTGGAAACAAAAGAAGGGTGAAAAGTTAGAGCTTGTGCATACAAATGTATGGATACTGACTCAGGTACAATCTCTTGGTGGCTCTCATTATTATGTTACTTTTATTGATGATGCAACTAGAAAAACTTGGGGTTATTGCATTAGACATAAATATGATGTGTTTTCTACTTTTAATAAGTGGAAAAATTTGGTTGAATTTTACCCATGTAAAATATTGAAGTGTATCATATATGATAATGGAACTGAATATTACAGCAAGGAGTTTGGTAGTTAGTTTTCATACCATGGGTTTCATAAATAGAAGAAAGTCCCAGGAACACCACAAGAAAATAGGACGATCATGGAGCATGCAAGGTGTATGAGATTGCGTGCATAGTTTCCCTTACAGTTTTGGGTTGTTGTTGTAGATACTATTGTTTACTTAATAAACAGAGGTCCTTCAAGCACTTTGGATAGCGTAATTCTAGAGGAGGCATGTACAGGTAAAAAGGTAAACCACTCATTTATGAGAACTTTTGGTTGTGAAGCATTTGTCCATATTGATAAAGAAAATATAACAAAGCTTGAGGATAAATCCAAGAAATTCACCTTTATTGGATACGAGATTGATGATTTTGGTTATCGATTATGGGATTATGAAAATCACAAAATCATCAGGAGTAGAGATGTAGTATTCAATGAAAAGGTTATGTATAAATATTAGTTGAAGGGAAATAAAGAAGAAAAGGAAGACACAAAGTACATAGTGCTTAATGAAATCAAAGAAAATGAAGTTCCAAACGTGCCAACAAATCAAGAGCAGCAACATGTACCTCAAAATCCTGCAAATGTAAGAATATCTACCGGGTTAAGTCGACCCCCTGAACGATTCTCTCTTCACTGTATTATTTTTTGATAATTGATTCTGGTGAACCAAATTAATGTTATGAAGAAGCAATGCAGGTGGAAACTAGAAATAAGTGGGAGTAAGGAATGAATGAGGAGATGTACTCATTGGTAAAAAGCCAAACTTGGGAATTGGTTGAGTTTCTTGCATGCAAAAGAGCATTGCAAAATAAATGGGTTTACAAGTTGAAGGAAGAAGGAGGCAAGAAGTGATATATGGATAGACTTGTGGTAAAGGGGTTTGCACAAAATAAAAGTATAGAACTTGATGAAATATTTTATCCTATTATTAAAATTACTTCAATTAGGACCATTTTAATTCTAGTGGTGGTAGAAGATTTGCATCTTAACCAGTTCGATGTAAAAATTACTTTTCTCCATGGGGATATGGAGGAAGATATTTATATGCAGAAGCCATAGGGGTATAAGGTCAAAGGGAAGGAGAATTTGGTTTTCATATTGAAGAAGAGATTGTATGGCATGAAAAAAGATCCAAGGCAATGGTATTTGAAATTTGATAAGTTTATGCCAAAACAAGTTTATAGTAAATGTCATTCTGACCACTATGTTTATTTCAAAAGGCTAGATAATGGAAGATATATTATCGTGTTATTGTATGTGGATGACATGCTTATTGAAGGGCCTAACATGTAGGATATAAATTTGCTCAAAAGGAAAACAGCCAAATCATTTGCAATGAAGGATTTGAGTGCTGCAAAGAAAATACTTGGTATGAGAATAACAAGAGACATGAAAAAACACAAATTGACATTGTCTCATGGTGAGTACATAGAGAAGGTGTTGGATTGTTTTAGAATGTAGAATGAGAAACCAGTTAGTACACATTTCGCCATCCATTTCAAACTAGTTAAGGGGATGCGTCCCAAGACACGAGAGGAGATACATTACATGTGCAAGGTTCCCTATTCATCAGCAGTTGGCAACTTGATGTATGCCATGGTGTACACAAGACAAGATATTGCACATGCAGTGGGAGTTGTGAATAGGTCTATGAACAATCCAGTTAAACAACATTGGAGAGCAGTACAGTGGATTCTCGGTTATTTGAGAGGTACCACTTCTCATGCATTATGTTTTGGAGGTTCAAACATTGTTCTACAAGGATATGTTGACGTAGATATGGCAAGTGATAAAGGCAGCATGAGGAGCACCATAGGGTATGATTTTATTGTAGGTGGAACAACAGTGAGTTGGATTTCGAAACTGCAAAAGTTTGTTGCACTGTCAACAATGGAATCATAGTATGTTGCTGCTACAGAGGCTAGTTAAGAGATGATTTGGTTTCATAGGTTCATGGAGGAATTGGGTAAGAAGCAAGAGAATAGCAGGTTGTACAATGACAGCCAACATTCATTGAAAAGAAATCATCCTTCCATTCCAATACTAAACATATACAACTCAAGTACCATTTCATACAATTTGTTATGGATTATGAACTGTTGAAGTTGGAAAAGATACATACTGGCCAGAATCCAGTAGATATGTTGAAAAAGGTAGTAACTATAGAGAAACTGAGTTCATGTTGGGTTTTTGTTGGCCTTCAATCATGAAGGTGAATATGATAATTTTTCCAGTTCTAAGGTTCATAGAATAGTTTATCAGGTGCAACAAAGGTGGAGTTGTTGTGATAAGTCTCAAAGTGGGAAATTGTTGGTTGTGGATCCTGATCTTCCTAATTCAGAGATTGTGTTTCAATCGTGTTTGTATCCTAGTACCATGATGGGTGGTGTGGGGAGATTTCCTCTCCCCACTAAAGTCGCCATGGGGGGTCTCGAGGGGGATACTGATTTGGGAGACCCCCCTTGGCAGGGATTCGGGGACAGTACCTCCATAGTGAAAATTTAGAAAAAAATGCCTTGTAAAATGTTGTAATTTTAGAGTCATGACTTGTTCAATAATGAGTGATTTACGGGCCCATGGTTTTGGGAATCCCGTGGCATTTTCCTATGTTATTCCCTTTATAAAAGGAAGGAATTGTAATACAAATGTGTATTGTATTGTAGCCTCTTTGAAAATTGATCTTTGTGATTGTGTGAGAGAGACTGTGAGAGAGAGAAGAGGAAGTGCAACAAGTTTGTTTAAGATTCTATCCCTTCATTTTGTTGGACGACATAATAAGAAAGGACTAGAAATTTATGTGCAGGCGTAGCCCATATTGGGTGAACCACATTATATTTGGTGTCTCTCTTGTAATGTGTTTTTGCATTTTATATTTGCATCTTGTTTATTGTTATTCTTGTGTGATCCTGTTTTTTCTAACAGATAATGCACCTACTCAATACTGCAAAACATGGAGACTGGTGTTGTCGACAAGAACAGTTCATGATACCCACAAAATACCACTCCAAGTGTCCTAATAATTTTGAAATAAATAGATTCAACTACTGGACAAGACACCCAAGAACAAGAAATGACATGGTTCAAATAAATGCATCCATAGACTATAAACATTCCTATTTTTAAATGATAGAATACCCTAAGTAGAACGAAAAGAATGAAGGCCTTTTTAATATGATGGAAGAGGTTATTGTGATGTTAAATGTACAAAATCATAATATTATGGATAATATTCCATTATGTTGGGGAACCTCTTACGCTTGAACTATCAAACAAAAAACAAAATCATAGAAGAGGACAATATTCGAAAAAGAAATGTGGTTTCTAAAGATACTGTTACATGACTTAAGCACAAAACATCATGATAAGAACATCACAATGCATAATGAGCATGAAATACATCTCAAATTGTTGTTGTTAAGAGATTGTTAGGTCTCCTTTTTATAGTCTCTAGATCTAACGAACTTCCTGGATGTACAAAGGATTTGGTCCCTTAATATGGGTTGCTAGTCCTAATTGTTTTCGTGAAGTTCGTAACCTCCCAACATTTAGTTGGATATCCAACCAATTTATTATTCATTCTATCGATTTGTGTGGTCCTTACTCCAATCAACTGCTCTGCTAGTCGCTTGTTGTGTAGTGATTGTTTGTCTCCAGAATACCTAGAGGTGTGATGAATAATCGAGACTTTAGTTTCCAACACCCCTGCATCAGCACAATGGTCTGAATATTTAGGAGGTGAAATTACTTTCTCTACCTCCCCTCATAATTGCAACTTCCTAAATCTCGATCATAGCCCAAAGTTTGACAAACTTAGCTTCTAGTAAAGGATTCATAAAGATATCTTTAACCTAATCATGTGTTCTACAATATAGAAGTGAGACAACATTATCCTATACCAATTGTCTCAAATAATGAACTTTTAATTCAACATGCTTCATTTTTCCATGGGAATCAATATTATAAGCAACAAAAATAACACCCTGAAACCAAAGCTTGTCGAGAAGCTAAAAAATCCAAACTACCTCTATACTTACATTAACAACACCACGATACCCAAATTATGTAGTAAAAAAGGAGACAACCTTTTGTTTCTTACATTACCAGACCAATGGTTCACAACTCAAGTGAAACACATAGCCAAAAGTATACTTTCAATCACCAATGTCAGCACCCTAATCGAAATCGGTATACCCAACTAGTGATTTAGTGTTGCGACAATACTTAATACCATACTAATGAGTTCCCTTAATGTAGCAAACAATTATTTTTGCGGCCTTCTAGTGGATTTATTGAGGATCCTTCATGAAGCGAGAAACCACACTAACAACAAAGGATAAATCTGTATGATTGTGAGTTAAGCAGATCGAGATACTAAACAACTTTCGATAGAGAGTGGAATCAACTTGTTCAGATTCATAGTCTTTTGACAACTTCACTCTCGACTAATAAGGTGTATCAGATGACATACAGTTGTCCATTTTGAACCATTTCAACAAATCCATGGTATATTTAGGTTGAGAAAAGAAGATACCATCATCTATTTGTAAAATTTGAATTCCAAGAAATAAATGCAAAAGACCAAGGTCAAAGATTTCAAAGGTATCTGCAAGTTTCTTCTTCAAACCCAAAATCATATTCGCATTGTTTTCAGTTATGACTAAATAATCAACATACACTGCTACAATGAATGTATCACAATGAACATGTAATACATAGAAAATGTGACCATATTCACAATGTTTGAAGTCAATATTAACAACAAAATGGTCAATCTTTTCATACCAAGCACGAGGTGCTTGTTTCAAATCATACATCGACTTGTTTTGTCAACAAACAAGACTATAATTTGTCATGAAGCTAGGAGGTTGTTCCATATATATTTCTTCAGTCAAATATCCATTAAGAAAAAATATTTTAACATCCATTTGATGAAGTACCCATCTAAAACTAGCAATATGAGAAAGTTTCAGTCATACATAATTCATCTTTGAAACATGAGAAAATGTTTCAATGTAGTCAATGCCTTCTTGCTAAGAAAATACCTTGGTGACAAAGTTACCCTTGTGGAATTCAACAACATCATCAAAGGTAAACTTGGTCTTATATACTCATAGACGGGCTTCATGACATTATTTCATTGTTGTTGGGGAACAAGTACCCATGTTTGCTTCTTATTTAAGGAATCAATTTTTGCAGTAATAACATTTTCCCATTTCGACACACCTTGAGCATCAACATATGTATCAGGATCATAGGTTTTGAGAACACATTCCATCAAGGAAACACTACCACATTGTTTCTGAATACGATTATGTTGACCAATTCTAGGATTTCCAACATCTGATCTAGCAACTTCAATCGTCTTAACAACCCACCAAGGTAAGTAAGTCTTGTGAGTCGAGGAAGTCAGATTGTTGGGTTCAACAGTCATAGTATACTGACTACTAGTTGAATTAGGATCAAAATTCATCGATATGGTCAGAACACCATAGACAGGTACAATCAATCCAAATATTCAAGAATGTCAAATGGATCACTGTTTAATAGACTAGAGGAGGAATTCAAAAACTTATTACCCGAAGTATTTTTTATCAAATATCATGTTTCTACTTAAGATGATCTAATGTTTGACAAGATCAAACAACCTATAGGATTTTGACTCATTAGAGTATCCCGTCATGATGCAAGCATGGATCTTTGCATCCAATTTATTTATGTAGTTATCACTTATATGTACCTAAGAAACACATCCAAAGGTTCTGAGGTGTCTGACAAAGGATTTCATGTCATTCCATTTTTTTATTGGAGTCATGTTAGTGACTACTCTAGCTGGTAAAATGTTAAAAATATAATTGGAGCAATAAATAGCATCTACCCAAATTTTTGTTGGGAGATCTTTGATCTGCAATAGGCATCGATTAATTTCTACCAAATTTTGATTGTTCCTCTCTAATACACCATTCTGCGGAGGTGCATGAAGGAAAAAAATATACTAGGAATTTCCATTTTGAAAGAGATATTTTTCAAAATTTTGACTCACATATTCACCACCATTGTCTGATATCAAACATTGAATGGGTTGTCCGCACTATTTTTCAGCTAGTGCCCTAAATTCCTTAAATCTTTCAAATGCTTGACTCTTATTCTTCAAGAAATATATCCATGTGAATCTAGAGAAATCATCAATGAAGGTCAAAATATACTTAACACCTGCTAATGAAGGTATGTTCATGTAACATAGATCATTGTGAATAAGATCTAATTGATCTTGTGCATGCCATGCTTTCCTTGAATCAAAGGGTGCTTGATGATTCTTTCCAAGCATACATCCTTTGCAGACTCCATCGGGTGGAACAATATTTGGAAGAACGATAATCGTAGTGTGAGTCATCATCATCTTTAAACCTTGAAATTTCATATGACCAAGTTGTTCATGCCAAGTTCGACTTTTGTCGTTAGTTTGAGCGATAAATGCAGTTAGCCCAGTCATCCTAGAAACATTCATGGGAGAATCATAGAACTTATAATATTCATCTATGGGATCCAAAATCCTTGAAGCAACAATTGCCCCCCGAATCCTCAGATCCTTTACGATAAAGCGATCCGACCAAAACTCAACAATTTTCTTGGTCTTCATTAGTTGGTAAATTTATACCAAGTTTGAACTCAGGCTTGGTACATGATAGGAATTGGGTATGTGACCATTCTGGCATTCTAAATCACCATTTACAGTGACAATGAGAGTGTAATTATTAGTGACACAAATATTCTCTTTAGGAGCACCACTTAAGGAAGAGAACATAGAAGCATCATTTTCCATATGATGAGTAAATCTAGAGTCAACTATTCATTCATTCTAAGAGGTGTGGGAATGTAATTCCTGGGAAGTACTGACAAAGGAGGAATAAATTTTAGGAGGACGATAGGTTGACTATTCAGTTGATGCACTATCCTTAAGGTGCTTGACCTTCCCTTCTAAATCCTTCATATTCTTTCAGTATTTCTTCTCTACATGTCCCACTTTTGTGCAATACTGTAAGTTCATGTTCCTACGATCCTTCTGCATCAATATGACTCTTCATTTTTCCCTTTTGTATATTGATCAATACACTATGATCAGTGATCTTGCTGACTGTTTTATTTAATATTTGGATTGACCTTGATTTTCAGCAAGTAAGCCTGATTTTTGCTACCAAGCTTCCCTTCTTCAAGCAAATTTTGTTGATCCTTAACCATCAAATCACAAAAAGTATAAAAGGTAAAATCCTTTCCATATTTCTTGTGTAACATCCAATTAGCCCGAAAAGAGGAATATATGACATCATGTGGTGTCTTCAAATTCATCAAAACCAACTCAATGAGTTGTGCATCATTCTTGGAAAACTACTTTCCACATTCACCCAATTTCAGTTGTATCTCCTTGATACGATATAAATAGTCCTTGATCCAATAAAATGAAAGAGGTTCTAGAGAGATCAACTATTTCTCTATCTTCATTACTTCACCTTTATTTTTCTTGTTGAACAAAGTCTTCAACTTGTTATATACATCATGAAGACAATCGATCCAACTTGTATGAAAGAAAACATATCTTGAAATGTAGGTCATGATAACACACAAGGATTTGTCCTTCTTAACATCGATGGAAAATCATCAGGTCAGCAATAACTGTCTTCGTGAAATTCCATAGACCTTTTCTCTTCAATTAGGTCTCCTTATATGTTTCCCGCATTGAATAATTGTGTCTATTGAGAACAATAGGATCTATCTTGGAAGCCATCTGTATGATCTAACATATCTTATCAAATTTCAAGGAGAGGTATTAGTGGACAAATATTTCACCTAGAGTCAATCAACCCTAGAGATGACTCAACACAATTTGCATAAAACAAGACTAGATCAAAACCATTGGCTCAGATACCATGTTGGGGAACCTCTTACCCTTGAACTATCAAATAGAAAAGAAAATCACATAATAGGACTATATTCCAAGAAGAAAGGTGGTGTCTAAAGACACAGTTATAGCACTTAATCACAACACATCATGATTAGAACATAACAATGCATAATGAGCATGAAATACATCTCAAATCATTATTGTTAAGAACCCATATCATCTCCATTTTATAGTTTCTAGATATAACCAAATTCCTGGAAGTAAGGAGGATCTGGTCCACAAATATGGGTCACTAGTCCTAACCATTTCCATGAAGTCCACAACGTCCCAAATTTTAGTTGGTTGTCCAACCAATTGTTTAGGAATTCAGCCGACTTGCCTGGTCGAGACTCTGGTTAACTGCTCCGCTAGATGCATGTTGTCTAATGGCTATTTGTATCTAGAATATCCAGAGGTGTGATGAACCATCAAGACTTTAGGTTCCAAAACATTGTCCATTGTCCATTATCCATTTTACAATAGACAAGGCCATGGTTAAGAAAATATTCTCATAGGTGGAGATGTAGTTTCTATTTTGGTTTCAATGATTCTAATACCATTAATCTCAAAGACATTTTGAAGAAACATGAATTAGTATTGCACATTAGATTTGTTTCTTGTGCTATTTTTTTATATTTGTATGTATAATACGTTTATTTTTATTTATACTGATGCATTATTTTTTTGGGATTTCATTATTGGTTCTAAAAATCTAATGCGTCCCAAACAAATATTAACTTGTGAATCCCTACATGAATTGCATGTTTATAGGAATCAGTGTTGCAGTAAAAATTTTCCATTAAATTTGAATGAACAAAATAGTAAATTTATGCGATTAATAGCCATTCTCCACTTTGCATTGAATACATATAAAATCCACCAAATTTTTCCAAAATTATGTTGCAAATGTGAACAATTTCCATAAGTCATAGAGAGTGTTACAAAATATTATAAACTATATATAATCCCATGTCCTCAAGCGAATGCTGGGCCATCATCATCCATACCCTGCACTTTTGGGGACCGATTAGGAGATTGATAATCATACATACACATAGTTCATACACACATTAGACATGATACCAAGGAACGAGTGAACGTATGTTGACTTTGAAGTAATCGACAATGTCGATGACACAAATCCATATACTGCACTTTTGGAGATTGATTGGGCGATTGATAATCAAACATACACAAATTATACATGATACCAAGGAACCAGTATACATCAGTTCAATTGAGACAAGGTACTATTGAATGGGATGAATTAGCTACTAGATTCACACAGACCTTTGATTTTGTCGATGATCATTCATCGATTGATGTTGAATTGCAAGTAATCAAGGAAAACATATTTGAAGATATCCTTTTCACAATGACAAAATTCAATCGGTGCAGTGCAACAATCCAACACTAGATGGAGTGCTATAATGCGATGGGAGAACCTAATGATGATGACCCACTCCACATAAACATACCAGAGTTTGAAGGTACATGCACAGTGGAAGGATTTGGTATTTCTAGTGATCAGTTTCTGAATCCACTAAAAGTCAAGAAAGTAAACATTGGCTCCCTCAAGAATCCAAAATTTGTGAGTATTGGAGATTATTGGGATGATGAGACTGTTGGGAAAATTACGATCATTGTCAACCTACCACCACCTACCACAATGAATCAACTAAAAACAACATTGGGACATACATGATACTATTGAAATTTTATCAAAGGATATAAAGAGGTGACTTCTCTGAAGGAGAAGTTATTGAAAAAATATGTTAAGTTCCAGTGGACGAAAAATTGCCAAGAAAGTTTGGACACCTTAAAGAACAAGATGGTTACAACACCCATACTTGTATTTCCATACTGGAAAAAAGAATTTATTGTACATGTCGATACATTGTCTATCGCACTCAGCGTGGTCACTAGCACATCCTGGCGAAGGATCGATTGATCATACTATTTCCTTCTCTAGCAAGAAATTATCAACTGCAGAGAAGAACTATACCACAACAGAAAGAGAGGGACTAGCAATGGTATACACTCTACATAAATGTCGACACTACTTACTGGGTGGACATTTCTACATGTACACAGATCATTCAACATTAAAGTACCTGGTCAATAAGCCAATGTTAGGGGGGGAGATTTTTCAGTCGCTTCTCCTTTTTTTGGGAATTTGACTTTGAAGTCATTGTTAAACTGAGTTGACTGAATTCAAGTCTAGACCATCTCTCAGGGATTGAGAGTGGCGAAGAACCTAGTAATATCGATGATAGTCTCCCCGATGCACAATTATTTGCAATAACAATGTTTTATGATCATTATTGAGACATCATACAATTTTTTACTATAGGATATGCCCCAACTGAATTTACTACTGCATAGAAGAAACAGTTAGTTGTGCGAGCTGCATATTTCTATTTAATCGCTAGACAATTATATAAAAAGGGTCTTGATGAGATTTTTCATCGTTGTGTCTTGGAACATGAATGGCCAATGATACTCAATGAAGCGCATGATGGTGTCGTAGGAGGTCATTATGCGAGAAAATCAATAGTGCAAAATATATTGCAAGCATGATTGTGGTGTCCCACCATGCATGTGAATGCTCAACAATAATGTTGCAGTTGTGATGTTTGTCAAAGAACCAAAAAGCCATCGTTACGAGATGAAATGCCACTAGTAGCTCAAGAAACTTTACAGACATTTGAAAAATGGGTTGTTGATTTTGTGGGGCATATTAATATAACAAGGAATAGAATAGGTGCAAGATATATTATTACTATGACCGATTACTTGACTAGTTGGACCGAAGCAACACCCATAAGAGATTGTACTGCTACAACTGCTGCCAAGTTCATGTTCAAAAATGTTGTGACTCGATTGAGATGCTTGAATATTTTGATAAGTGACCAAGGTATGGATTTTGTCAATCAGTTGATTGAAGAATCAATTGAAGAATTCCATATCCAGCATAGAAATATAACACCATATCACCCTCAAGCAAATGGTGTTGTTGAAGCATTCAACAAGATCCCTGAGAATGCGTTGACAAAGATTTGTAATGTTCAAAGAGATGGCTGGGACCAAAAAATCCCTATAGTTTTTTGGGAATACCGTAAGACTTGTAAAAGTTTGAAAGGTCGAACTCCATTTTGAATGGTGTATGGAAAAGAGGTTGTCATTCCAATGGAATATATTGTACCTAGCTTAAGGATTGTTGCGATTACAGAGATGACAAATGCTGGTGCTGTCGAGGAAACACTGGCGCAACTAATATAATTAGAAGAGGAACATTTTGTTACAGGTTATCATCAAAATGTTGAGAAGGAATGACATAAAGTATGGCATGATCGCCACATCAAGAATAAGTGATTTCAAGTCGAAAGACTTGTTCTTCTATATGATAGAAAATTTTAAAGCATCCGGGAAAGCTGAAAACACATTGGCTAGGACCATATATTGTAATTCATATCACCAATGGAGGCACAATGAAACTCAGAAGTTAGATGGAACACATGTCAAAGGATTGGTGAAAGGAAGTCGCCTAAATCCCTACCATAATAGTTGTGACTTAATCAACTAATAAAAAAAAACCTCTAAGTAATTTTGTTTTGATTTGATCGCAGGCTACTAGTCGTAGACTATCTTTATGTTGCAAATGAAGAAGGGTGTCTAAGACAATTCATCTGTCACAATAAAAGGAATATTTCAAAAGTTGAATTTAGATCGCAAAAGAAGAAGAGTTGTCACAAGATGAACTTGCATCGCAGAAATAACAGCTGGTCATAATTCAAAACGCGAGCAATTTTGACGGTGTGATTTTTGGTCACTTCCGTCATTTTTGCACAATAAATACCATTGATGTGACAGGTGAATAACAGTTTGTGTGACGGTTTTCATATGATGATTTGGAAAATCTACCCATGTGAAGAATATTGATGCCGCCTTTCCATTCATTGTCTGTGTGTGTGAAGGACTAATTGATTGAACATGTAGATGTTATCAGCTTCACGCCCAAGTTTCAATTCATTCTACTCCATTCGAGTGAGAGATTTCCCTCTACATTTGCAAGATCCGAAGTGAGTTTTTGACAGATTATGGTTATTTCCATTTCCAATACAAGTACAATTTCAAAATCTAGTGTCGCAACTGCATCAACCACACTCATTGTGGAATGCACTGTCGTATATGTTCCGTTGGAAGTTGTGGTTGCAAGGGAAATGCCATAGAATCCAGTAATTCCTATGGTGAGGTTCATACCAGACCTACCTAGTCTATCAATGGGGAAGCGATATGGTAACCACAAGAAGAAAGCACCAATAGCACCACCATAAGAAGATGAAGAAACAGGGTCTGCGACTATGTTGCCACCGTATATTCCGTAAGAAAAGATGATGTGCCTAATATTAAAATTCCAAGGAACGCATAGTGACTACAGGTAGCATCGACTATGCTGAAAGGAGTTCGTATAACGCATAAAATACTTCCAAATCTCAAGAAGATGCCTTTTGTCAATCATGACCTATGAAAATTTCTAGATTTGGAAATGGATAAATACATGCTTTTTGTCAAAGATATGGAGGATGGACCGATGTGCCTAGTTCCAATGGAATGGGCAAGAGGACTAGAAAAAGTAGGTTAATTGTTGTTTATGTACATGTCGTATTTTGGTCGCAGTATGGAGGTGAATGCATGTGTTAAACAACTATTTTTTTCATTCCATGGTGGATTTCTATGGCTCAACCAGAAGGTTTTTATGGATGTTGAGCTTATATCAGCAATTACGAGACTACCACTTGCAATCTTAGACCCAACACCACTTTTCACCGGAAAAGAGAAAGATACAACGTTAACAAACATGTTAAAATACAAATATGACCTGATCAGAGTCACCATAGGATTTTTTATTCCCTCTATTAATTATCACACTATTCCGGTCGTTGCCAATGTTCTAGCTAAAAAATTGGTGCGAAATATGCAGTTGAGCCAGTGCATTGCAAGGACGATTGTTGTGGCAAAGTTATGTGCAGTGAATGTTCAATTCAATTGGTCACAATATATTCTTAATGAATTGTTAGTAGATGCATAGGAAGCACAAGAGAAAGGTAGATCATTTCATTATTATTGGATAATTATCTTGATTTTGTTTGTTGGATGGGAAGAACCAGGGAATTGCTAGGGGGTAGATGTACTTGTGATGTGTCGAGGTGATTGCCACCAGAATCTCTAGTTCGAGAAAGACTTGAAGCATATACAATAAGATAACAATGTGGAATTATTTTAGCATGGAGAGGCCCTGTGATATCATGTCAAACGACAAGTTAGGCTTACTGAGGAAACTGTTAAGCGGTTTCAAAATATTTTCAAGTTTACAATCTGGCCCCATCATATCATGTTGCAGCTGCGCTAAGACCCACAAATCCAATGGCTTAGAACATAGTATTAACTCTCTTCTAAATAAGTTGAGGAAATTTTCCAAGATTGGACGAAAGGATGGCAAGTCCCCATCGCAAATTATTAGTTATCTCCAGATGAAAAGGAGCGACAAGATGATTCATAGGCACAGAAGGATGGGGGACATGGAGAAAATACATCATAGGAAAACCCATATAATACCTAGAATCAATCAAGCAAAACTCCAATAGACCTGGGAGTGGGAGATAAGAGGAAGCAGACAAAGAATCTTGAGACAAGGCATAAGAAAAGGAAGGGTAAGAGATCAACAGGAATTGTCAGAATTACCAGTGAATATTATACCCTTCTGATGGATGCAATGGGGGAAATAAAAACCCAAATCCATAATAATATGGATGAGCACCAAAAATATCTCACAAGTAATATTACAGACTTACTCCAAATGCTTTGCAATGCAGTAAAAGAAGTATGGGTAGCAGTCGATTACATGCCACAATTTCCAATGTCGTGGGACTTATCCGGCTCGTCATAAGAGGGACCAAATAATGTATCGATACCTTCCCACCCATAAAAATTCAACTGGTGGGAGAAGCACTCAACTTGTGGACATCATAGCTAAATGCTACGACCAAAAGTGTAGACCATGTTACTATCGATTTTTCTGCACTACTGTTGTATGAGGTATATGCCATTCAAAATTCCATAGTTGTAGAAATGAAAGTTTAGGAAGGCGCATTGGTTAAGCGAGTTAGAGAATCGAATAAGAGTGTTAATAATATGAATAAAATATTTAAGGAAACAGAGAAAAAATAAAAAAATCTGGGAGGAGGACAAGCACCGGCCCGACACAGCTGTAACACTTACTTGCAACAATTTTGCAGACGAAGGCATAACAAATGAGATGGTTGTAGAAGTAAAGTTCTTTTGACTTGGAGAAATAGAAGAGGACCTCTGTGAAAAGGTCACAAATTTGGAATCACATGTGACACCCAGTACACCCCTAGAGGTGTTGGAAGAGAGAAGGAAAAAAACAACAGAGGTTGCGAAGAAGACTAAAGAGGCAAAGGAACTGTGTGCCAAGGAAGTCAAGCAAGTTTCTTAGATGTGGGAATATTTGATCGACAATGAAGAATTAAAGAAAGTCACAGATCAGTCGTGCACTGCCAAGAGAGAGGTGACCCAGATGAAGAATGAGATGAAGGAACTTCACTTAGCAGAGAAAATGTCTAAGGCTGTCGAGATGAAAAAAGTACAGCAAGAAGTCGCAACACTATGAACACAACAACAAAAGTGCACTAACAGGGTATAAAATTTACATGCTGAGGCATAAAGATTCACCATGAATTCTTCAAATTGTACACCAAAAAGTGTGACAAGCGGTAGAGTCAGGAGGACTTACAACGTCAAAACACATCAGTTCCGAACTTCTGGAAAATTTGAAGAAAAAGGAAGCACAAGTACAGGAGGAGACCGCGTAGATAATGAAAATATTCAAGGATTTTAAAAGTAGGGTTATCACAATAGAAGTCTCGAAAATAGGGTGGATCGAGACGAGGCACAAGTGAGTTTTGGGGGCCTATTGGCCCTAGGAAAAGATAGGAAGAATTCGACCAGAATTATGCTCAAGAACATGAAGAGTCTGATCACATGAAAGAAGAAGTTGTGATGGAGGAAAAAGAGCTATGATAGAAGCAACCATGAAAGAAGAGTCCACGACAGAAGAGAAGAGTCTGTGGCCAAAGAGGACAACCACGATGGAAAGAACCATGACAAAAGAAGAGTACATTGGTTGAAAAGGACAACTCAATGGTCATGGGTAAGAAGTCAATTAGAATAGTGGATGCTTTGGAAATAAAACATATTTGTATTTTTTGGATGATAGTGCCTACTATCAGTATAACTGAATGTACGAAAATAGGAATGATAGCTTGTCGGCTAACATAATAGATTCGATTGATTATGAGATGTAAGATCCTATGAAAGGGAGAACCCAAGCTATGTGCAAGTTGGTCTCTGACTCTCGACCAAATTTTGTCTTAAAATAGTTGTAGAGTTGTATAGAAGAGAGTCAATCCAAGCTATGTGAGGATTGACAGTAGAGTGAAGGAGAGGAAACTTCAGATATCAAATAATAGAGAGCATGAGAGGAGAAGAGTTTGTAGATATTGTAGAGAAGATCTAGAATAGATTCTACAACTAAGTGTGTAGACGAAAGGTGTTATATATATTTCTCATTCCAAATGAAGAGCGCCATTGTGGTTTTTCCCTTATGGGTTTTTAAGTTAAATGTTGTCTCAATGTGAATTTTATGAATATGTCTATGTAGAATGAATGTATGTTTTGAATAAGTAGGTCTGAATAGGTTGACTAACATTTGTTTATGATTGAGTTCTTAGATGCATGTGTCGCACTGTTGATAGATAGAATCTGTGCTAAAGCTTTATGTCACTATTGTAATCTCTTTCCATGGAAAAGTAGATTAATATCTTAAATGAACACAATAAGATTAATTAATACACCCCCTGGCTTCAGTCAAGAAATATAGTAAGGTGTCGTGAAAGAAGAAATCGCCACCCAATTGCAAAAACCTGGTTCTGCCAGTTACCTATAGAGATATCTCGGATGAGACTGCATCTGCAGCGTAGTTTCTGCCTATTAAGCCCTGCTCTATCATGGCTATATCTTGGGATTTGTTGACGAAGAACCAAGGGTATAAACCTGGGTCAAAGAAGGAAACACCAACAGATAGTGTCATGAAGAAAAGGAAAATTTTATTGGAAGAGAAATACATATTGTTGTGACCGACAACAACACTTCACATTTGATGAGATCATGCTACTTCAAGTTTGATTCATGCAATAAAACACACTAAAATTCATGAGAGTAATCGAAAGAGGCATTACGACATGAAGCAGATCAAGGAACATAGATCGTGACCTCTAATGGTCACTTCACCATATCAAATTGCATGTATTGAAACCTTATTATTCATATCAATGGAGGAAATTTATGCAATAAGGAATCAATAAAGTCAACATTGCCACATGAAGACAAAATCACTAAAATACAACTGATGAAATCCCAAAGGTCACTCAAGGATAAATTAAATTAATTGTTGTAATAAATTAATTGAGAGAAATTCAAAAGTTTCAAGAGAATAGGGAATGCTAAGGGTCATCTATCCTTGGCCTATATATGGTAATATCATTAATGAGAAAGCTATTTTTTTCTCTCAAACTTTTCCTATTTACTATTGTTGAACTATGGATGAGGAGAAGCCTAGATTAGCTTTTGCATAAGAATGTGGATGATTGGAAAAAATCACAATTTGAGCGATAGGTGTTTTCCATGGGTAACACACAGCCATTGCTCTGCGCTCTGAAGCTCCGTTAACCCTAGCCGTCGCCGTTCGCATCCTGGGGGCCTCCGCCCTGCCAGTGGCCTGAATGGATCCGCCTGACCCTGACGCGTATGAGGAGCGTTTCCAGTCCATCGTTGCCTCTCAGCCTGTCGCTCAGCCCGCTGCGGCTTCTTCCTCTCGCTTTGTTAAGCGAGTTGATGTTCCAGAAGTCAAGCTCAGCTCCACCGCATCAAAGAGGAAAGCAGTAACCCTGTCAGAAAAAGGCCTCATTGGCTTGTTTACTGGTCTCTGGCCGTCCCCTCGATCTGTTGAGGTATGGCTGAATAAAAACTGGAGAACCCTAATCCAGGGGGAAGTCCAACAAATCTTCTGCGAGAAAGGGTATTTCACCTTCCTTTTTGAAAAAAAGGAGGACCGGGATCTGATCTTCAGAAATGGGCCTTATTTCATGGGCCCAAGAGGTATGTACTTAAACAAATGGGATTTGTCCTTCAACCCAGAAAAAGACATCCCTAAAGCTGTTCCTGTTTGGGTCAAGCTCCCCCATCTTCCTCTTCACTGCTGGAATGATGAGGATTTTCGAGCTATAGGGAACACCTTAGGCAAGTATATTGATAAATCTGAGCCAAAGGCCCCAATGTTCTCTTGCGCTCGTATATGCATGGAAGTTGATCTTGAAAAAGGTTTGCCGGAGTCCATCAACCTCTCCATAGACGGCTGGAATCACCTGCAGACTGTTGACTATGAACAAATCCCCTTCAAGTGTAAGTATTGCCATGAATATGGCCATTTCGCCAAGTCCTGTCCGAAGAAACCTGACAAAACTCTTCCAGACAACGCGGCCAGCGAGGGATGGAACACTGCAAGCGGAAAGAAGACCGCCAAGGTTCAAAAACAACAGAACGAACCGGCAAAGAGAACCCCCGGAAATAGATTTGAAGTTCTGGAGGAGGAAAATCTAGAAGAAGAGGCTCACGGAACTATCCCGGTCATGACTCAGCCGAAGGAAAAAGAAGCCTTGGACTCAGCATCACAACACCAAGAAAAAGAAGTCATGGAAGAGGGCAATGGGGGGCCGACGGTGGGGAAGTCCCAGTTCAAACATCTGAAGGGTCAGTTGAGGGCTCAATTACAAGGTCAAGGGCCAAAGCTAGCTCAGAGGATACCTCAGACAACTCGGTAGAAGAACAGGAACCGACTTCCCGGAAGGGTAGGAAGTCTAATAGAATCATAAGAGAGCAAGAGGCTGCCAGGGAAAAGGCGGCAGGGAAGCAGTCCAATCTAAACTTTCTTGTTAAGACCTCGCAAGCAAGCAAATACCTCCTTAGCCAAGAAGAGGAGAAAAAAGAGCGAGAAAAGGCTCTTAAACAACATAGGAAATAATGAAAGTCGTCTCCTGGAATTGTAGAGGCCTGGGGGGTTCTCAAAAGATAGAAGTTATTAAGAGAATAAAATCAATGGAATCTGCCTCCATTCTTCTTATCCAGGAGACAAAAAAATCTGTTGTAGATAGTGTGGAAATATTTCAGAAAGTATGGCCAAAAGGAACAGGTTTGGCCATCGATGCCATAGGCGCCTCTGGGGGGCTCCTTTGTTGGTGGAACAAGGATCAGTTTAAAATGCTCTCTGCAATAGAAAATAGAAACTGGATGTTCATAAAAATGGAGAACGTTGGCACTCAGGAAAAATTTTGGTTGGGGAACGTTTATGGCACAACGCTGAACGTTCAGAAGGACCAATTTTGGGATTCCTTGGAGGACCAAATTGATGATAAAAAGCTTCTCCCTTGCTATATAGCTGGGGATTTTAATGTCACAATCTCACCTGAGGAACGAAGAGGAGGAACTAAAGTCAGAGATCCCTATGGGGAAAGGATGGAGGACCTAATCTCACACTGGAGCCTCACTGACATTAAACCCAAAAATGGTATTTTTACTTGGAGTAACAGACGGATGGGACCTGGCCATATCGCGGCTAGACTGGACCGTTTCTTGGTAAGCACTCATCTCCTTCGTTCCTATCCAGAGACCAAGATTCTTTGTTCTTATGTCTCTGATCATAAGCCAATATGTCTTTTCTTTCCCCTCGTGGAAAATCTGGGGCCATTGCCATTCAAGTTCAACCGAATTTGGCTGGATTCGGAAGGCATTTCCGACATCATCTCTCAGGCCTGGCGTTGCTTCATTCCAGGCTCCCCAGCGTATGCTTGGGAACAAAAGTTAAAGAAGGTCAAGGCGGCTTTAAAACTGTGGGTAAAGACTCATTATCATGACCCAGCTCAACAAAAGGAGTAAATAATTAGAGACATGGATTCCTTACAAATAGAAATGGAAACCTGTGATATCACTAAAGAGCACTTCGCCAAGGAGATAGAGTTGGAATCAACCCTGCAGAAGTTATTAAGGCAGGAAGAGGAAGGGTGGCGCCTTCGATCCCGCCTCCTTTGGCTTAAAGGGGGAGATCAAAATACTAAATATTTTCAAAACCAATGCAAAGATAGGCAGAGATGGAACACCATGTGGGAACTGAAGGTAGAAGACGGCACTCTCATACAAGGGCAAGCGGCCATCAGCAATGAGGTAAGATCTTTCTTTGAGCAATTGTACACGAATGAAGAACCAGTCCCTCTTCACGTTATGTAGTCAATGGTCTCTGACATTCCTTCTCTCATTAGTCAAGAGGATCGGCTCAGGCTTGAATCCCCCATTTCGGAGGAAGAGGTCAAAAAAGCTATTTGGACCCTCCACCCGGACAAGGCTCCAGGCCCAGACGGTTTCCCCATCTGTTTTTATAGAATCTTCTGGCACTTGATTAAGAAAGACCTGATGCGTCTCATCTCTTGGATGGCAAAAGGCAACATGGGAGGGGTTACCAATTCTACCTTCTTGGCCTTGATCCCGAAGGAACATAATCCCACCTCCATCAAAAAATTCCGTCCAATTTCTCTATGCAACGCCTCGTAGAAAATATTCTCCAAAGTGCTGTCCCTTAGACTCAAGCAGATTATCCCTCGTCTTATCTCCCCAAACCAGGGTGGCTTCATTTCAGGCAGGCAAATAAGTGATAATATTCTCCTTGTCCAAGAAGCCATTCACTCTAGTAACAAAAGAGGGGAACCAGGAATGGCCATCAAACTGGACCTGGCCAACGCTTTTGACAGATTAAGACATGCCTTCATCATCCTGGTTATCAAAAAACTTGGGTTTCCCGACACCTTCATCAAGCAAGTTCAAGCCTGTATCACCTCCCCTTGGATAGCTCCTCTCATAAATGGAAGACCTTCACCCTTTTTTAAAGCAGCTCGTGGGGTTAGGCAAGGCTGCCCGCTTTCTCCTTTCATCTATCTTTTGGTGGCTGAGTCTTTCAGCAGAAAATTGAATAGACTTCAAGCTGAAGGCCTCCTCCCCGGATTATCCTTCAGACCTGGAGTTCCCCCAATCAACCACGCCCTCTTTGCAGACGACACCATTCTGTTGGGCATTGCCTCTATCCAAATCGCCAGGAATATTCTTTCCCCTCTTGATCTTTTCCTTCAATCCTCTGGAAGTGCTATTAATATGAACAAATGTCAAATCTATGGCTGGAATAGCCCAGCAGCCACCCTCAGCCGTATCTCCCAGACTCTGCAAATTAAATTCAATCCCATGTGGACCCATTTCACTTACTTGGGCATCCCCATTGCAAAAAAACTTTTGAACTCATCAATGTGGACCCCTATCATCCAAAAAATCAAAGCTAAAACTCAGGCGCTGGGGTCGAAATGGCTAAATCTAGCCGGGAAGACTGTTCTGATTCGCTCAATCCTATCCTCTTATCCCATTTATATCAGCTCTATGGCTCTTGCTCCCAAATTCTTCATGAATAGCATATGTAAAGAAATCAGGAAGTTCTTATGGCAGGGAGGCAAAACTGAGACCAAAAAATTCCATTTGGTAAAATGGGATATGGTCAAGCAAGCCAGAAATCAAGGTGGACTCGGCATCAGGGACCCAGAAAAAATGAGCAGAGCTATGGGAGCCAAATTGGTCTGGAGATTAGTCTCGGGGAAAAAAGAGTGGTGGAAGGAAGTTATTAGGCGAAAGTACATCAGGAAACCAAGGTCAAAAATGCTGGACAAAGATTGGGAGGGCAATGGCACCACCCTTTGGCAACTTTGCAAATCTTCCCTCAGCATAATCAAAGACAATTGCTTCTGGATTCCGGGGAATGGGAAACGGATTAATATTTGGAAAAGCAAAATTCTGGGACATCCTCCGCGCTCTTCCTTGCCTGGGCAACCTCCTCTTGCTGAATGGGTGAGCGAACATGGAATTTCCACCCTCCACGATCTATCACTTTGGGACGCTCAAGGGAATTGGGCAGGCTAGAAGGATCTCTCCCCCCCCGCTCCGCTGAAAGCAGCGGCTGACTCTCTATTTACCTTTCTCCATGGAATGTCCCCTTCAAGAATTACAGCGAAAGACCGTCTTGGTTGGGGGGATTCAGGGAAATATAATGTCAAAGAAGGCTACAAAAGAATTGCCAGGGAGCGAGATGGTGCTGAACGGCTTTGGAAGAAGGTGTGGAGAGAAGATTGTATTCCTAAGGTAAATAGCTTCATTTGGCTGCTCTGTCACAACAAGCTTCTTACAGCAGAAAACTTAAGGAAAAGGGGCATAAATGGGCCCTCTTGATGCCCCTTATGCAATACAAAAGAAGAGAGCATGCCCCATTTATTCTTCCATTGCAAAATCTCTCTCCTTATGTGGGGATCATTCCTCCCTCAAGGTATGGCTCTGCGCTTCCCTGACAACGCAGCTCATCTCTTTAAAGATTGGAATAATTATTATCCAGGCTCGTTAAGCAGTAAACCTATTCTGGGTCGTCTTTGGGCTTCCATCCCAAAAAATTTATGCTGGCAGTTTTGGTTGGCCAGGAACAGGATCATTTTTAAAGAACAAAAGTCCACCCCAGCAAGAATTGCGGCCAAAACCATAGGAATGACTGTAGAAAAATTCGCTTCTAGCAATATCACTCTTCCTGTTCAGGAATCCATTCCTGAGCCTTATTTCACATGGTGTAAAGTTTTCTTCAGAGAGATGAGCCCCCTTCAGTCCAACAATTTCATTAATCGACCAGCTAAAGTTCGCAGATTGCAGTCCTGGGAGATATGAATTTGCAGCAAAGAATTTCAGAGCTGGCTCAGGGAAAATAATACCTTTGCCTTCTTCTTTGATGGCGCCTCGAAAGGCAATCCAGGGGTGGCAGGCGCGGGGGGGGTCCTTCTAGACCCCGGTGGAAACATAGAACATTCCTTTGCCTGGGGATTAGGGAACAAGACCAACAACGAAGCAGAATGGCTGGCTCTGCTGCAAGGTCTTCAGATTCTTCAGGCTAAAAGCTATCGAAAGGTTCTTTTATTTGGAGACTCCAAACATGTCATCTCCAAGTTGATTAATGGATACCCCTCAGGAGCAATTAAATGCCGCCGCATGTATAACAAAGTTAAATCCCTCATGCATCACTCCTTCGAGCCTTTGCATATTCTTCGGATAAACAATAGTGCAGCTGATGCTATGGCCAATATCGGGGCTTCCCTCCCGCAAGGTGTTTTTAATCAAGATGAGGATCCCCCCTCTTATAAATTCATTCCGTAATGAAGCACAAGATCTCCCATTGGCTTAATCTTATCATTGAAATTTGGAATGCCCCCTTGATAAGTTTGTGGAGGATTAAACTCATGAATTTAGCCTTGGTCTTCTTGGGTATGGTCTCACCCCTCCCCTTTTTTCTCCCCATCCCTTCGATCTTCGCTCCCCCTTGCTCTCTCGCCCATCCTTTATCTCTGTCTTTCGCCGGCTCCAAGCATTTAACGCCCAGTCCTCTCTTCATCGCCGCGTGGATCCCTCCTCGATTCGCCCCTCATCCGGTCGCCTTCGTTTTAATGGTTTCTTGGCCTTGGGTTTATTGCATTTACCCCTCGCACGTTTGGAGTCTTGGTTTTCTTTGCCCTCCTCTTCTCTCCGAGTCCAGAATGCCGCCTCAGATCTCCCTTCCAGAACTTGCTGGTTTTCATGAAACTCAGAGATTTCTCGAGCAGGTTGTCGTGGGTGTTAGCGAAGGGTGGCTTCAGGGCCTTCCTTAGCAGGTCCTTCCGCTCTCGCGTTTGGTGATTAAAGAATTGCTTGTCATCGCAGCTCTCTCTCCCGGAGCTGGAATTAACCATTCAGTGATTCATGTTTCAGAGCAAAGCATTTCGGAAAGAGATAGGGTCTTGGCCTCTAGACAGAGCAGGGTGGCTTCGCAGGACCCATTTCTGTTAGGTAACGTCTCTCTGCTTAAAGAACTTGTGGTGTTTAGCTCTTTTTTTTCCCTCAGCTGTCATTCATAGCAGAACTCCTGGCAATTCTGCCAGTATCCCTCTCAATTTATTTGCCCGCTTGACCATCTCGTCTGAGGCGCCCAGCATGGCTCAAGGAGGAGATTGGGCGGATATCAAGAAGAATTTACGCAGGCTCTATGAACTCTTGGCCATCAATGTTGTGGATACCAAAGAATGAGCGAGGAGATAAAGAAAATGGCTGACACTGTTAGCTATACTTCCCAGCAAGTAAGCAACAATGACGCCCGCATAGACGATACCGAGAGCAGCCTCCGGGAAATACATGGGAAAGTAGACAGGATCCAAGAGGATCTTCAAAGATTCATTGAAATGCATCAGACCAACAGAATTAATGGTGAAATCAACGGCGAAGTCGCATAAGCTGCTCTCCCCATGGAGGAAGAATCGGTGGACCAGCCTAGAAACAACAGACGCACTCAGTAATCAGTCCCCTCTAGTTATGTATTAATGTATTTTTGTCTCCTTTTATGCCAGCAGTTTGTAAGGGTTTATCCCTCTAGAATTTTCAGTAGTTTTGAGCAGTTAGTTAGCAGGGTTTTTTGGACAGTTCCATGGTTTTCCCTCCTTGGTAGTTCTTTTGATGTTCATAAACTTTTGAAGATATCTCTCCTGTAATGAATGGCTGTGCGCAGCCCTTTTATATATATCTCTGTTTTTAGTTTCTGTTAAAAAAAAAAAGAATGTGGATGATTGTCTTGAATTTCTTCATGCTCTTTCACGCATGAATATGTAGTAATAATGTTTCAAATTTCTAAATGAATTATTCTTAAAGCTTTCTGTTTTTTTTCATATGTTAATCCTATTATTTTGCTTTCTGTGGGTAGTGAAATCAGAATGACATAACTAGTAATATTGTTCCTATGTTTGTGCTCTCATTTTGTTGATTGTTTATCCACTTCTTAAAATAGTTAATTGAATTCTAAATATGGATGCACAATTGTTATTTCACTACTCACCCTTTTACTTGTTCCTGGTTGGAATAGGTTAATTTAGTTAGGAAGTGCATTTAGGCTATATTAAATTTCATTTCATCCCTTAATTACAAAACCTTAAACGATGGACTGAGTCGTAATCGGTGAACCCTATAAGGAATGGTTTCTAGTACAGAATCTGGATGGGATCCCTACTCCAAATGGTTTGAGGTCTAATTGAGACTTCTTACTGGGGAGAATCCCTACTGTTAAATTCGGGTCATTTAGACCAATCAAAAATTCGTCATGGTCATAATTCATCCGTTACTATGGACAACCCATAAAGCACTATTTCTTAAACAAGAAAAATTGTTTGAATCACCAATATTCTTAGTACTTTTAGGTTATATTTCCAATCATATTGCTATAAATCCATACAAATTATGAATGGTCCCTACAATAGATCCATTTGTTAGCTCAATTTTGGGCCAAGATCTACATTGGCATCCAATAAAAGGGGTATGTTGTACCATAGGTTGTCCACATGAAAGAGAAGGCATCACCCAAATCATTTTTTCATGACTAAATATTGTATAGGGATCATGCAATATGACTATCATGATTGACATCCAACCTATCACACATATCTGCATGCAATATTTTAAGAATATACAAACCCATGACCATACTCTTGGTTAGGTTGACAACATGGAATCAAGTAGATTGAGTTCATTCAATAGTACAAACAAGAAACAATACTAAACCACATTATCAATATATAGAAGGAAGACAATACATTTTTAGATGGGGGCCTCATTCCATTAATATCCAATACAAACCGATACATAATCGAGAGTGGTTTAAAGCCACAACCAGAATATTCAACACTAACCCATAACCCATTGAAAAAACAGAAAATTAACAAGAAACCACCCATTGGTTGATCAACCCCCTCCTAGGCCTAAGCCTTTACATTTTATACCATTGAAGCTGGGGTTGGAATGGTTCACTCAAAGTGCACAATTCCATTAGTATTCTCTTAGTCTTGACTTGATGGACTCATTGCTATTTTATTCTTTGATGGCTAGGGGTCTCCATCCTTTCACCACTTCATCCTTCATCACTTATATTCCCATCTATTGTTCTAGATTTGGTTTCTCTTTAGCATTGAGGTTCATAAGTATTATTAGTGACCTATTTTCTATGTGGTGTGGCTCATATATATTATGTTTGTTGAGATTGTGCCACCCTATTATTTTCATTGTTACCATGTGGATATCTTCAAAACTCAACAGAAGGGGCCCAACATGCACCACATGCCAATGATGGAAGATAATTCAATAGATTGTCCTTAAATATTAGTATTTATAAATAGACAACCTTGAATTTGATGGTGATTATTTAGTAGCATTGTTCCCACTTGAATATTTGTTTAACTAAGTTAATTTTGGCATTGATACTTTCTTTTATTACCTATGTATTTGATGGTATTTTGTAAAACTCCTAGTTTTCTAAGCCCTTGGACATATGTTGTGATTATTATCATGTTGTTATTTGGCACTAGGTTCCTAACTATGGACTATTGACATTGTAATTATTATTCTATTATTATTTTCTTTTCAATTAAATGACTAGCTTCAACATGGACAACTAATGTGCCTAGGAGGTCATGGATTCCACATGTGAGGGGGGGTTGGGGACTAGGAGTTGTGTATCTCCCTAACAACCCACTTTGTTTCCTATTTTTATCCCATGTCGGTACTATTGAACATAATTCATGTCTTAGTGGGCCTTCCTTGGTGCTTGGGTGGATTCTACTTGTTAAATGTGCCCTTGGTGGTTTTGTAACTCCCTTTTGGAGGTTACACTTGGTTTTGTAACCCCACTTGTACAAGTGCACCCTCATTGGCTATTTTTATCCAAAGCCATGTGAAAAATGTAACCCATCTATTGTTTTGTAACCTTCTCTCACTAATTTGAGTGCTTTGTGTAGGATTGGGTGTTTTATTTTGGAATTGGAGTTACCCTTGGGTGGGATTCAAATTGGTCACATAGTAGCTTCCCATAACTAGAATGGTTACTCTCTAGTTAACCTGGGTCAGTCCTTAACCCATGGATTTGAGTTTCTATAAAGTAATTCAAGTAGGATCCCACTGGTTCTTCTTGGATGGTTACCCTTTATCTATTGGAGATTTCAAATTCATGTGGATGGATTCGAATTTTTGGAAGAAGGATTGAAGGCCATGTAATGAGGTATGAATATTGATATATTCTAGATTGAATCTAGGTAGATCGTACACTGAAGTACCTCAAGGACCATTACTTGTATATGATTTGGTATTGCACATGAAGATCGATAATGGATGGTGATATCTAGAGGCACTATAATGAAGGGAATCACATTAAACCAGGTAGTGAAGATGCAGAGAAAGTAAGTGGTGAGGGAAGGTGTTGAGATTACTCAAGTTCTATCCTGATATTTCATGTGAATGGCACAACCACATGTTTTGGTTCTCCTAGTCTTGATCATTTTTGGATCATTAGACCTATACCTTTGTGTCCATAGTGATTTTTTCAATAAGGTGCCTTTTTTTATTTCATTGGAAAACAAATTCTAAATGGTTAATACATAGTTGTTTTATTGTGGAAAGGATTTTCCTCATAGTGGTGAGGACAACAAAACCAAAATACCTGTGGTGGTAGTGTTGTAATGAATATACCTTGTGCATTGGTTGAGAGTACCTCTGCTTGTGGATCCATGGCATCATCTCGAGGGTGACATGTTCAAGTATAGAAAACTTGGTTGTTTATATGGATGGGTGGAAAGTTGTCATGTTGAAGCTAGTTTCTCCCTTAACTAAATGAGTATGATTTTATAGAAGAATTTATGCTCATGAGTATGATTTTATTATTTTTTTATGGTTGTAGGTGGAAGCATGTAGATTTAATATTATGTGGAATGTACAATTGTATAATATCCTTCAAATATAATATCGTCGTGTTTAAATCACTATGGTTTTATGTTGTATATTTGATTACTTGCTATGATTTCGTCTCAATCAGTTAAGAGATTTGGACATGTGACTAAACCTTCGTTAACCTATTCTCCAACCTGACAGAACATGCCATACTCTCTGAGTTGAATCTCGATTTTATGATGGTGCAGTGGTGATTCCGACTGTGGAATCGGCGTCTCCTTGTGAAGCTCTACCGGTTTCATTCTGAATTCTAACTTTCGACTTCTGACTTCCGAGTTGGAGGGAGTTAGTGTTAATCTATTGTGAAACGTTGGAGTTTTGATACCGATGAGGCGATGCCGACGTTGACATTAAAAATCTTGTTGGTAGTTTGTTGTTTGTTCAGTGTTGAATTTCGAGACCCGATGTGCTGACATCAAGATTGAAAAATTAATGTGAATGGATCATCGCACTGATACCGACGTCGAGATGTCGACACCGAAGTGTTGATGGTGGATTCAGTGTGACTGTTGAGAATAAAATTCAGACCCATGCCAACATGTAATGTCTGACATCAAGAGAATCGATTTTCAGGATTAGAACATCGGAGTCGGTATGATAAAAATGAAGTGTCCAAATTTTGTTCCAACTTTTGACTCTCGGTGACCTGATTTATGAGGTCAAGAAATCATCGTTGGAATGGTAAGTTATACTAGATTCATTTAGAAGTGTCGAATTTTTACTCCTAGAGTTGGGAATGTTGAGAGAGTATGGTTAAGTCAGAAGGATGTAATAATCGTTGGGCCTGGCAACTTAGGATAAATAATTAACTGGTTATAATTTATTACTTGATGGCCTAGCATTAGAGACCCAATTCCTTTCCCAAAATCTTATTTCGGCCTTTCCCCTAGTCATTTTGATGCCTTAGATCTTGGGATCGGGGTCGAGTATGTTAAACATTTGATTCTAGCATTAGGACTAAGTCTATGGATTCTTGTAGGTTTGAGGGTTGGTTTTCTAAAGGTATTATTTATTACTGTACTGATATATAAATGGGAATCCTATGGATTGTCCATCTCACTAGCATGAATCCTTTGTGGAAATAAAATTTAATTTTTGAACAAATCATAATCATGATCTAAGGTCAAACTTCACAATTCGAATTCATTACATAGGGTGAATGGTTTTGTGAAAATATAATTTCAACATCTTGATTGCTTGGTTTATTTTCTTATGGATTATTACAAACAAGAGCTATATACTCTCTATCAAAGATTTCATGTAATATTTCTCACTGGAAATATTCATAGTTTGCATCTTTGGCTCAGAGACAATCATTAAACATTCTTCTTTCTAAGTCCTCCATTCTTTTTCTAATTCCCATGCTTCTTACGGAGCTNTATATATATATATATACCTTGGAATATCATTGAACAAGTGGCTTGTTTCATCTTCTTATGGAGTCAATACGAAACCTTTGGCCAGTGATCTTCATTGAATTCATTTGAATGTTTAAATCATCATTTAAAAATAACTGAGCACTCAACCTACATACAAGATTAAAGGAGACATTATTTCAGTTGCATTACAGATCTCACCTCCCCATTCATATATTTTGGTCCCCAAAAGCTTCAATTCATATAATTTTCTTCTTCTTCTAAAATTGTGTGGTTTCCTCCCTGCTTCCATGAAATAGAGCTACTTGATTGATTTAATGGAATTTCAATGAATCCCTCGTAGTCATATTTTCATCAATATCTAACATATATATAAGAAGGGATAAATCCACTTAAATATTGAATATAAGAGACGAATTGGAGATTCCCTTAATGTTGGAATACCCCTATCCATTTCAATGGGCGGAGATGACATATTATGCTACTATAGGTCCCTAGACAATTGTTGTTCCTTGGAATACTAGTGTAGGCAACGCTTCCTTCCTCCTAATCTCAACCATCCAAAATTTTAACTTGTGCATATGTTTATTGGGATGAAGTTCTGAATGAAACAATTTGACACTTGGATTCCTAATTTACAATTAGCTCACAATCCTAGTAGAAGTTGCTACTATTGCATGGATTCTTGTCATTATATTTTTTCTCATGTTCCTCTAAACTTGTTGCTATCTTGGGAAAAAAAATTCCTAGGAAAAGTCCATCCCTATGGCATGCAACATGTTTCTTCTAACAAGAATCCTCAAGATGGAATTTCTTCCCACATAAGAAACACGCCTTGGAGTACATATTGATTACCCTTCTTCTTGTAGCAATAACGAATAAGGAATGACTTACTTGGTGCATACCTCTTTGGTATGTTCTTGTTCTTTCTATATTGTTTTCTTATACATTTTGATTGTTGGTGTAATCTTAGATGGCATAAATATCCTTTGGATGCCTCATTCAATATGCTACAATCATGTTGTAGTAATTATTTTCTACCAACTCCTTTTTATTGTATTTTCTTCAACCAAAATGACATTTTCTTTAGTGCTTCTTTCCTTGACAAAGGTCATGTTGGTGGTCTTGGCATAAGCTATAATTTTAAGAGATGAGTTTCATTCATTGACTTCTTTGTTTTCCATTGAAACCCAAGCCTTCATGATTGAACCTATGTTTAAATACAATGGGGTTGACAATCCCCTAGTTTCTATTTACTAAACCTTGGCCATCATAGCCCATATTTTTGGAGTTTGTGCAACTTCATAAGCTATTCTTGTTGTCCTCCTTCGGGAGTTGAACTTGTTGTAATCATTCATCTAAACCCTAGAAAGAACAAAGTAATCCTTGGGGTGAAAATACAGCAATAAAAGAATAAATAAAAATTATTATTTCTCCCCCAAGTGAAGTCGGGCCAAGTTAATTTATGGGTGGGAAAACAGTAGAAATAGGAGGCGTCGCTCCTCATTATTACACACAACAACATCGCAGTAGCACAAGTGAATTGTTCAGTTTCTGATAGAAGTGCAGCTACACACCCGCTCAGAAGAAGACTGGTTTTCAGTGTTTCATATTTGGAAGGAATTTCCATATTTTTTCTTTTTATTTCTTAATTGTACTATGATCTCAAAATTATTATCTTTAGATGAAAGTTGTTGGGTTTTCTCCCATTTGGGTTTCCCAGGTGAAAAATACTTGTGTTATTGTTCTGTTTTTTGTCTATCTTCTAGTGATCCTATTGATAAATGCAATTAATATATATTTCTATAATCTCTAAGAAAATATAACATGGTACCATAACAATACTAGAAGAAGCCATTATAAGAACTATGTCGGTAACCTGTCGAAATTAAGGTTTCATCTTTCAAGGTCTTAACTCAATATTTTGGCAGAAAAAGAACCTTGGGAATTTCTCTCTAAGGAGGGCTCAAATTTTGGTGAAGATAGAATTCAATTCTGAGAAGTTTTAGTTTTGACCTAATTCTGCAACTGCATCAGAAATTAGGGTTTCAATTTTTGACCTACTTCCTCCACAGTTTTGGCTCAACTCGCCTCTCTAGGGTGCATTTATCTATGGAGTCAATTTTCCAAAACCCAAACGTTCAGTTTTGACTTGGTCTCTGCTAGGGTTTCAAATATAGATCTACAGTCAAGATGATGAGCATGAAGGTTGAAGATCGTCTGGAAGGAGCTTCCAACTTCATCCCCTGGAATTCTAGGCTTCTTCTCCTACTAGAAGAAAATGACCTATTATAGTGTGTAAATGAGAAGGTCCCGGAACCAGAAGCCGGAGAAGACAAAAATCGTTGGAGGAAGGATGATGCCAAAGCAAGAAGGATTTTGGTGGACTCAGTTAAAGACCACTTGGTTACTAAGATCTCAAAAAAGACAACGATGAGGAGGATGTTCAAAACCCTAAAGAATTTATTTGAACACAGTAGCATCAATGTGACTCTCACATTGAGGATTCAACTATCGAACTTGAATATGACGAAATCTGAGGATGTTGCCTCATATTTCATGAGGATCACCAAGCTTCATGACAAGATCAAGTCCATTGGAGACAATCTTGAAGAAAAGGATCTCGTTATGACCACCCTAAAAGGTCTCCCACCATCTTGGGAGTCTTTTACCCAAACTATAAGTGGTCGAACCAAGTTTCCCAAATTTGATAAACTACGGGAAGAATGCGCTAGGGAAGAAACCAGAACTGCAGCACGCCAAAGACTTCATGGTACTCAACCTGAGGAAAATCAAGCATTCGTATCCCATACCAAGAAAAGAAATGGAAGAGGAAGGAAGACACACATCCACAAGCATGAAGATAAGAGATCAAGTACTCCCCCATATTAGAAGAAACATCAGAAGGATCTATCTCATATCCAATGCTATAGGTGCAAGAAATACGGCCATAATGCCAGTAGTTGTCAAAGCTCAATCAAAAGGAAGCATGAAGCTTCAACTATTGATGTATAAGAATACCCTCCTCACAAGGAGCCAAGGAAGGATGATCATTCGAAGTTCTTCTTCTAAGAAATGATATGAAGATATATACTATGATGATTGTCAAGCAAGCATATGAAGATCAATGGACTTTGACGATGGGAGCCCACCCACACAACTACAAAAGATAAGTATTTGATTTTACATGCTCTAGTAGATTAGATCTGTCTGTTTTTTAATATGTTTTACATAGATATACATTTATAAATTTGGGTAGTTAACAAGTAGGCTCGTGTAGTATTTTCTATACACCTGATTGTTTAAATATCCTTTCATTTTGCACAACCCATCTAGGATGACAACTCCTTTATAACATAATGGAGTAATACACACTCTTGATGATATGCTATAATGGATATCATAAGCATCTAGATAATGGCCTTATGTGTGTTGTGTCGAAGCATTGACTAAAAGGTTGCCTACATTATTTTCTTAATACATTGATTACGAAATGTTGCTAACCATCTTATGGGATTTAACTTGTAGGGAATGCCATGATCTACAAGGACAAGTGATCTCATTGATATACAGATGGAATGGAAGCAAAACGCCTCTAGAAGCATGTATTATGACTCTCAGACCTAGAATAATCTCATGCAGATATTTGGTGATCAGAAGTTGAAAGCTTCTACGAATTTCAGTCTATATGTTGCTTCAACAAGTTCTACTCAACCGAGTTCTGAGAGACAGAGGGATTTATCCCTCAAAGACAAGGATTCTAGTCTATCACATATGATAGAAACCTGACAACACTCATGTTGTGACTCAAACAAGATGATTGAAGGATCCTTGATGAACCCGATCATCACCAGGATGGATAATTACTTTCCAGTCTACATTCACATGCCCAAGTTAGAACCTTCAAACAAAAAGGGAACATTCGTGGGATATTGCAAGTCTTTAAAGGCTTACTGGAATATACATCCTAGGATCGAGGAAAATCGAATTCAATCGAGATGTAACCTTTGAAGAAGAAATGGATATCTAAAACCAAACACAATCGTATATGGAGATCGATGACGATGAATAGATGAGATCATCTCCCCTATTGAAATTAAGAGGGATTATGAAGAAATGAATAAACTGATAAGTCCCATTGATTTACTTGAGAAAGATGATGCTCCCACAGATATGGTAATAATCCGGAAAAGACCCAGATGGGCACAACAGATTTTGCAGAATATAGAGGAGCATGAAACTTCACATGGAGAAGATGGTAGTATTGTAAAATACAAGCCTAGGTTTGTATCCAGAGGGTTCTCTCAGAAAGAGGGAGTCGATTATCATGACATATTTGCTCCTATGGCTTGATATACTTCCATCGAATCAATTATTGCTATTTCAGCTATGGGATGGAAGTTGTATTAGATAGATGCAAAGACATCCCTTCTCAATGACATTGTTGATACTCTTGGGATTAGAAGTATGATAAAGGTAGAAGAATATTTTCCTAGGTCAAGGATATTACACCATGGATATGATGAAGAGATTCATAATGTTGGACTGCAAGTCCATTGCTACTTTGATGGATGCAAATTTCAAGAAGCTGAGAGATTCTGCTTTAGATTCAAATTTGATTGATCCCACCATGTATTGCCAGTTGATTGGGTCCTTGATGTATCTGACGAACCCCAGACCAGACATTTGTTTTTCTGTGAATGCTCTCAGTCAATTCATGTGTGAATCGAGGAAGATTCATTGGATTATTGCAAAACATGTACTCAGATACTTACGTGGCACTGTGCGATATGGTCTACGATATGACTCAGAATTTGACTTGAATTTGCAAGGGTTTACAAACTCAAATTGGGTCAGATGCACTACAGATAGGAAGAGCACTTCAGGATCTTGTTTCAGTCTAGGTTCTTCAGTTATTTCCTAGTGCAGTAGGAAGCAGAACTCAGTATCTATTAGTACTATAGAGGTCGAGTATATGTATTCTAGTTCAGCATCTTGAGAAGCATTTTGGCTTCGTAAACTTATTGCAGGTTTGTTTGGCCAAATTCCAGAGCCAACCATGATTCACTTCAATAACCATAGTTGTGAGCAGATGTCAGTGAATCATGTATTTCATGACAAGTCGAATCACATAGAGATTCGGTATCACTTCATACATGATATGGTGTAGAAAGGTGCAGTCGAGCTACAGTATATTTCGATCGATGACCAGACTGCATATGTTCTCACCAAGCCTCTTCCCAGGGTGAAATTTGAATACTTTCACGGAATACTTGGATTAGAAGAGAACGTATCCCTCCTTGAGAGGGAGAGATGACTGAGAGACACCCACTATACTCTTTCCCAGGTACCTCTGCTCATCCAGGTTCTCATCCAGGTATGGGAGAAATCCCATCGACAGATGAGATGGATAGGTAGTAGATGGTCGGGTTCACCCAGGTACCTCTGCTTGTCCAGGTTCTCAGCCAGGTATGGGAGAAATCCCATCAGTAGATGAGACAAACATTTAGTATATGGTCATGTTCAGACATGTACATATGCTCGTCCAGGTGCTCAGCCAGGTATTGGAGTGATCCCATCGGCAGATGAGTCGGATAGGTAGTAGATGGTTGTGTGATTGCATAGGTACCTCTACTTGTTCAGGTTCTCATCCAGGTATGGGACTACCCCATCGGTAGATGAGATGAATAGATAGTAGAAGGTTGTGCATGTGTGGTCATCAGGGATCTCTAGCCAAGTATGGAAGTATTCCATAAGTAGTAGAGACGGATAGATAGCAGAAGATTCTCTCTCATACATCCGGATAAAAAAAATTTATAAAGATAACCTTCAATACATTTAGAGATGATGGAGATAGTATAGATGTACAGATGAAACCCAGATGATGATGATGCTAATGAAGACTGGAGAATACCTTCCTTGTTGAGAGGGAGTGTTGGAGTTTGTGCAACTTCATAATCTATGCTTATTGTCCTCCTTTGGGATTTGAACTTGTTGTAATCATTCATCGAAACCCTAGAAAGAACAATGTAATCCTTGGGGTGAAAATCCAGCAATAAAAGAATAAATAAAAATTATGAAATATAAAATTATTAGTTCCCCCCCAAAGCGAAGTCGGGCCCAGTTAATTTCTAGGTGGGAAAACAGTATAAATAGGAGGCGCCCCTCCTCATTATTACACTCAACAGCAACACGGCAGCACAAGTGAAGTGCGTAATTTCTGATAGGAGTGCAGCTACACAACAACTCAAAAGAAGACTGATTTTCAAGGTTTCATATTTGGAAGGCATTTCCATATTTTTTCTTTTTCTTTCTTCATTGTACTATGATCTTAGAGTTATTATCTTTAGAAGAAGGTTGCGGGGTTTTCTCTCTGTTGGGTTTCCTGGGTGAAAAATACTTGTGTTATTGTTATGTGCTTTGTCTATCTTCTAGTGATCCTATTGATAAGTGCAATTAAGATATACTGCTATAATCTTTAAGAAAATCTAACGCGTATATTTCATTATCTTGGAACTTATTCCTTTGGTATGTTTTTCAAAATTATTAAAGGGATATTCTAAAATAGATTGAAAGATCTTTGGAAGATGAGACTACCATGATTTTCTCGGTTATGTTGTTGAATTTTGCAATAGTAATGGAAGGTGATTGTGCTTCCTTGGTATCTTAGACAAGTACCTCAGGCATGTAGATTGGACAACACCTCATCCTTTGATTTCAATTATTGACACATCTTAACCATCATATAAGTGGCATTCTTCTATTCTTTCTTGTCATCTGAATGAATTAATTTCTCTCCCAATTACAAGAGCTAAACTCTTCCCTTGTTCTAAATTTTCATAATAGTAGTGAGAGAGTTTTATGTTGTTTTAAAAAAGGAAACACCTTGTATAACCCTTAAGGTATTTTTCTAGGTTTACTATCTTCCTATCGATCCTTTGTATTTTTTCCTTCAGGTATCAATTCTCCTCTTGGATTTTTACATTAAAAACCTTAGTTCTTCCAACCTTTCTCATTTCAATTCCTTACCCATGCTAGGTCTAGTTTCTTCTCAAATATTTGACAACTTATTAAATCACTTTACTATAAATATTATCCATAATTTATAGGCATATGGCTTTTCCATCTTGCTAACATGGACATTCTACATAATTCATTACACAACGTGAATGGCCTTGTTGAAATTTGGTTTCAATGGCTTGATTTCTTAGTTTATGTTTATGGATTGTTACAAGCGATAAGTATACATTCCATAAAATACCTTATGTATTCTCACTCACTAGAATCATTTTACAAAATGTGGATTTGTTTTAGAGATAAACGTTTCTCAATGTGGATAGGCTCAAAATCCTCTTTGTCTCCCAATATTTAAACAAACTTCTTATTTTCAAGTTCTCGATACTTGTACCATTGCCCATGCTTATTCACAAGCTATATTTTTTTCCATCTCTTGGGTTGTGTGACATACCTAAAGTATATTACATCTATATAATAATATATAAACTTTTTAAATCATAAAATTAGTAATTTATGATAATATTTCATATTTACTATTGTAATTAATGATGGTTTACCTTTTTCGAAAGGTCATGACTTATCGTCTTTTACGTGTATTTATATACACATCCATTGTATCACAAGACATCAATTATTAATAAACAATATATGGATTTATCCTTGCTATAATGGATTCCAGTGTGAAGTAACCCATTGGGTTCACTTCAAGTTGTGTGTTCTGTCAAGCAAAGTGTCCATTTGATATAGAGGTTCCTTGGAATCCCAATCAACAAGTGGCTCATTTAATCTTCTCGTGGATTTTAGATTAAACCTTTGATTCTTGGTCTTTATTTGCTTCTTTCAAATGCTTTAATCATCCTTTTAAAAGAACCAAGCACTCAACCTTAATACAAGAATGGGGGAGATATTATTTCAAATCCATTTCATATCATGTAGTGACAAGTAATTGTAAATACATTTAACAATTTATGTTGATCAAATTATACTTTTGATTCATGGACAAATTCCCTCCATCTTTGGATAAAGGTGGAATTGGATTCCTTGCATCCCGTCTACTATATATTGAATAAGTTGGATGAGTTTAGGTTGTTAGGTTTATTCACCTTGAAAAAAATTCTAAACTTGTTTACAATGTAACAGAAGATATAGATATAATCCATTGTTGTACAATTGTTAAAGTAAATCACCATGCCACCACATGATTGTCCAAACCACTACTATAAGAGAGGAGGAAGGGGTGGAGTTGTCGCCCAATTCTTAAGTGAAACTAGGAATTAAAAGGTGGATGCAAGAAGAGGGTGCACTCTAAGTTACTTGTTAAAACCTGGTTTTACTTTTATCCCAGGGTTTAATATGTTATGGATACCTTTATTAAATATTAAGGGTTTCCTTTACAACTTGGAAACATATGGAAGGAAAATAAAACATTTACCTCTTGGTCAAACAATGTGATTTATCTAGAACCACACATATGGAAAATCAAAGTAAAAGACAGATCAAGAAAAAAATAATATACTTGGGAATTGTATATCCTACTATAGTTGTTGAATATCCTTACCGCTCTCCTAAGCAACAAGATTTTCCTTTTGAAATACCTAGAAAATCTTTCCTCTAAAAGAATGTAAAGTATATACAAGAAAAACTAATATGCCATGCAATTAATTAAAATAGATTATAAAGAAATAGAATATTTCGTGTTTCCTTGGTTTTGGGGTGCTATCAATACAATTGGTGTGTTGGTTTCCCTACTTGGAGAGAGACTTAAGAGGATCCATAAAACCTTGGGAAAAAATATCTTTATAAGCCAACTCCTAAGCAACAAGATTTTCCTTTTGAAATACCTAGAAAATCTTTCCTCCAAAAGAATGTAAATTATATACAATAAAACTAATATGCCATGCAATTAAATAAAATATATTATAAAGAAATAGAATATTTAGCATTTCCTTAGTTTTAGGGTGCTATCAATACAATTGGTGTGTTGGTTTCCCTACTTAGAGAGAGACTTAAGAGGATCCATAAAACCTTGGGAAAAATTATCTTTATAAGCCAACAAAGGTGACAAGAGGAAGGAATCAACACGAGAAGAGAAAGACAAAAAATATGGGGAATCATATGTTATAAGAGGGGTGATGGAGATATTAAATATAGATAGTCCAAGAGATTGAGATAAAGGTGAGAGAGGTTGAGAAAAAAAATTATTACATTACTTCTTATGGAGATATTTTGAACGAAAGCAATGCAAAAAAGGGAAATTCATAGACAAGGAAACTACATATCGATTATAGGGTAAACAAATTAGATGTTGAGGAAAACTTGGGCTTCCCAACTACTCATCTATGCATTTGAACAAGCCACTCATGATTCTTAGATCAATCCATGATTATTTTGTTGGAAAAGTGCTCTCTAGTATTTTGATCCATGGAAGATAGTTGTATATGAGGCTATACAACCTATCGATAGTATGATTGTATGTTAGGAATCCCTAAAATTCATATCTAACTATCCAAATGGACCAAATAAAACATGCAATTGAGCCAAGTTAGAAAGAGTGTCTCTAATTAAGAAACTCAAGAAGGCTTGGCATCAAATGGGAAAAGTTGACTTACATGCCAAGGCCTAGACAAGGTGTTAAACAAGGAAGGAATACCAACACATTTAATTCATCATGAAAGATGGGAGGCCCATTTCATTCATGGGAATATAGTGTATTGAATCACTATGTGAGAATTCCATATACTAAAACCCTTAGCCAGACAATAAAACCATTAAAGAGTGTCACTAGTGAGGAACTGTAGGCATTTTTATGTTTCTAAATGATTGTAGGATATTAACTCTAGAAACTAATGGAAAATTATTTAAGGTAGTCCATAGGGTCATGATTTTTGGCATCACTGTATTTAGATTTTTGGCAAGTCTACAAGAAACCATGTTGTCATAATATGAGGAAGTATGGTACTTTGAAGTAACAGTGTGAAAGTAACTTAACTTTCATCATTCAATGCGCCTTAAGAAGTTATTTGAAGGATAGGTTCTATATATCCCATTGTTTCTATTAAAACTGTAAGTGACATTCTTTGGGTGTGATATTGGATGGGTGTTGAAGGTAGAACTTATGTTTAAGATCTCAATTTTTCTTTACTATTTGCTCATTTGTTTACTTGTATATGTGTAATTACTAACGTTGATACTCCTTTGCCTAGGTTTTTGGAGGTTCTAAGTTCCCATATGGCCTATCCAGATAGGGTTTTCTTGTATATAATATCGGTTATACATGGCCAAATTAAGAGATGGTTTGGTTTAATGTTTGAATGACCACGTGAAATATCATTTGTGAAGGAGGTTCTAAATGTTGGGAGATAAAGGAAGGACCCATGGGTTAGTGTGTATATATATATATATATATTCCATTGTTTGTATGAGGTTGAGGAAAACCTATACTCATGGACTTGGAAGGTTGGTTTATGGGGATGGTATAGTATCAAATCTATGCTTCTCTTTGGGTGGTATGTGTAGGTTGAGTAACTCCACTAGTTTTATTCCCTTGGTAGAAATGGCAAGAAGAAGGAATAAAAGTAGGGAGATCCTCTATATGTTGAGATGTAAAGATAGAAAAGAGAGGAAATATGTAATGAAAATATCTTGGAGGAGATTGGGATTTTTTATATACCCTTGGTTAGTCTCACTAGTCACATGGTAACCATCAATTTGGTTGGAATAACCAACTTTAGGGGGAGGCATGACATAAGTTTCTAACCATATAAAAAGGTTAGGATTCTCCAAGTTTTAAAACTAGGGTTGGGTTAAAAGAGGTTGATATTGGGCATGAGGATCGCCTCCTGAAAGTTTAGTCCATAGGAGAATCATTGTTCAATACATTATTTTTTTCTAATAGGTAAACAATATGGGTATCATAAGATGATATATATTGAAACCTATCAATGGGGAATTCCACCAATGTAACTTCCATGTTGTAAATGTAAAATCCTAAGGCATGGAGAAGTTGTTTGGGTGAGGAAATATGGGGTGGAAGAAAAACCATTCTAAATGAGAGATAAATCAAGAGAGAAATAATTTCCTTGGGAGGAAAGAGGCAATTATATCCCTTCAAATTATCAACTAGGGAAGGTTTACATAAGAATCCTAATGGAGTCACTAAAAGGTAGGTGACATCAACAAATTGTGAAGAATAAAGGGATAAACCTATCACAATGAAGAAGATGAGGAGGTAAAGAATCCATTCACTTGATAAAGGGAAGGGTTAAAGGGAACTCCCATTTGGAGGCACCAAAATGTAAGTGCTTGAGGTTGCTTAAGGAAGGGATAGGTGAACTCAACCTAGGAGGAAGACATAGGATGACTACATCTAACCTATGAGTCCAATTAACCCTAAGAGATGGGAAATAAAATCAAAACTCACACAACCTATAGTAGAAATCCATCTCTTTACCAAACAAGTCAATCCTAGATAGGGTGACTAATGTAGGTGAAGAGTGGAGTCCCTACTCATTTTTAAGGAAACCCATAGAAAACATGGAAAGTGGAGGAACAATAACTTGGTTAGAGACTTAATGAACTTAATGTAATATGGTTATTAAGGTTGAGTATAAGATATTTCTTAGGTTAATTTATAAACATCAAATTAATATTAAAAAATGAAGGAAATTAAGTAAAAGAGATGTTAATATAGGTTTATTTATATTTCACTTCTAGTGATACACTCGAGCTATAAATTTGAAGTAAATACGAAAGAGTATATTTTAAAAACTGAAAAGAAACCTTTAACTTTCCTTTGAAACCCAATGAACACAAAATACAGGCATAAGGGTTTATTTCCAATTTCTCTTTAGTAATTGAACAACCAAAATTAAAAGAAAATAATGAATTGACTCCTTGATGAGAAAATCCTATAACTCTAGGACATAAATGAATGCTTATTTTGAAATATTAAGGGAGAAAGTAAAAAATTAAAAGTTAGACAATAAAGAGATGGTCAGGCCTCCTTGACTTACCCAATTTGTTATGATCCTGCTACAAAATCGATTAGTTTTCATGATCTTCACAAATATATGCAAATGAAATGAAACATTCAAAGAATGTAGATATAATTTGCAACACTAGACATGAAAAAAATAAAGAAGGATTATTGTGTACCTTTAGTATAAGGAATCCTCCAATCTCACATGTTGATCTTCGAAGAAATTGATTGAGGTGTAGGAAAGAAACCAATGTGAAAGTAGGAAGAAAACCACCACAACACCTAATATTCAAGATTAAAATAATAAGAGAATACCTTAGACTAATGCATGAAGGATGTGGATAATAGCTACAAAACATCCTTGAGTAAGAAGGGTGCCAAAATTTGAAAATCAACAGAGATCCAAGAGCATATGCAAGATATCCCACATTCTCTACAAGAGAGGTCATAGAGTTTAAACAACTTTATTTTTGAATAAACCAAATGGTGGAGAGGAGTATTGTATTCGCACACATGTATCCATTAGGGGGTAACACTAGTGTGAATAGGGTTTTAGATGGTCATACTATGGGTTTCAACTCCCTAACTGCAACATAAAAAGAGAAAACCATGCACATTAAGACTAAAGCAAGCCCTCTATTCTATATTTAAAATGGATAAACAACATAAATGTAAAGGTAAACATGGTAATGATAGACACACCCACAATAATCGAGGGAGGAAAGGGACCAATATAAATTCAAAAGTTGAAAAAGTTTGACTCATAAATAGAATACACCTATGAAAGATTGAGGGTGTGTGCAGTTAGAATGCAAGTTTATAACAAACATGTGCAATATGTGGGTGCAAGGAGGCCCTATAATGCCCAAAAATGTTAGAGATTGACCCATAGGAACCTTGCAGACAAAACTGATCAACTAAGGAACACAACCAAGAAAAATACAATAGGAGAACTCCTACTGACCCTAAATCAAGTAAGTCTCAAAATCTAAGTTAGTGATCCTTAGTCTTCTATTCAAATCATAGGAAGAACCCTCAACCATAAAGTTCTTCAACACTTGTCAATTCACCATATAGCTATATAAATGTCATTACAGTCATCCTAAATCATAAAACTAATGTGTAAAACAAAAATATATATATTGAAATTATTCATTCCTACCTAAACACAATACAAATTCCATACATAACATTACAAGAATATATGAAATATAATTAACACAATTACAATAATATATGACATATAATTAATACAATATTTTATTTATTACATTTTGATAAATTTAAAATATATATATATATATATATATATATATATATATATATATAAAATTTTCAAAAAGTAATTAATTAAATAAAATATATATAAAAATGGTATGAAAAAACTTTTTCAAAAGCACACACATGTTAATATATCCACCATACAATATAAAACTATTAGTGTGAATTATGAAAGTGTGAAGATTTTAAAGTAAGATGCCCATGCAAAGTAGAAGTATCGTGGTAGGGTAGTTCATATGTCATACAACAATATTTAATTATTTATATTAAAGATAAATATAATGTATAATAAAAAATAATTTAATATTTGATATCAAATCATATAATTATAATATATAAAATATTAATATAAATAAAAAATAGATAGCTCTATATTACATTAATTAAATTTAATCCTTTCATGTTTCCCACGCTCTTATTTTAACTTTCTATGCTCTCCAAATCCTCCCAAACCCTTATATCAACCTTCAATTCATCCAAATCTTGCTTCAATGTACTTAATATTTTTCATATATATGCATATTAACCTTTAATTCGCTCCAAATCTTACTTCAATACAATTAATCTCTTTCTTTTATATATATATATAAACCTTCAATTCACTCCAAATCTTGCTTCAATACAATTAATCTCTTTCATATATTTATATGAAAGACTATTAATACCAACCTTTCCCTACATCCTATACCTTAATCTCATCCTTCCCAACTCCTAAATCCTCAACCTTTCCTTACTTTCCATACCTTAATCTCAACCTTCCCAACTCCCAAATCCTCTCTCAAATAAATTTTGATATTTGGGTTCCACTGGAATGCAATTATCAACCAAATCCTGAGCACAATCTTCTCCTACCCCACACCCTCCCTTCCATCCTAACATATACATTGAAATGTGCGCCTCCAATAAAGTAATCCAATGTAATATCATTTAGTAGTATGGGACTAGGGAATTTTAAAGGGATTTTTGTTTAGGGCATGCATTGTCATTTATCCTTAGGCCCTTCTCTCATTTTCAAGGGTTTAAGTGCATACAATTTGGGACAAAAAGGAGTCTGATGTAATCTACCCAATTTAATAATATCAAAATACAATAAAATATGAAACTATTGGAAGAACTTAGCGGGTCCTATGTTTCCAACCACTTATTATCTTTCATGTGGTGCCTCAAGCCTCTTTTAAGTGCTTAATACACATTTAAAGGTTTCAATTATTGGAAAGTTATAGAAATTTCTATTTTAGAGGATCCTAAAGAATCTCAAGTACATAACATATAGTTAAATAATTAAATTCAATGGACGTTCATTACATCAAATCAATTTTCGTCGTTGAATTATGGTTTGGTGAAACTTGATAATTAGTTTAAGTGGTGTATTAGAAAATGGGAAGAAAACATGTTTTAAAAGTTTTGATGATACGGTAAACTATGGAGGAAATTATATAGATGGTGGAGTAGGTGTGATTAGGAAATTATAGCTAGTCGGCTGTTCTTTGTAGATAGAAGGTTTTAGCTCTCTTTTTTCTCTGTCTCAGCGAGTGGGTTTTCTCCGTTGATGTTTTGGTCTGATTTTACTGCTTGTGGGTGCGATTGAAACCAGAAGGCCGTCACCCTTGGAGTCCCTCCCCTCATGCAGGGGACTAGTACCAACCAAGGGATAACAAAAAAAGTGGGAAGTATAGTATATTGTTAGTTTTTCTCTTTGACGGCTTTTCTGGGTTTTTTAAACTGTTCTCCTTCCGCCACCCTGCATGGTTTGTCACCTTTTGCCACGTTATTTTCTATTTTGGGTTATGTGTTGACTTTTAATCCTTTTGTGAGTGGTTGATCTATTCGAGGGTAAGTACAAACCCTCTTTTGGGAATCCACTGATTTTGTCGGTTCCTTTCTCTGGGATTATCAGCGCATGCATTGACTTTGATCACTGTCTTTTGGTATCTTGTTTGAGGTAATGATGTGGGGGTTTTTTATCTTTCATGCATTATCATGATTTTTTAAATGGGTTTTTCTTCGGGCCGTTTTGACTTGAAGATCTGAGTGGTCAGGTACTTGATGCAGGTTTGGGGTTTCGAACCCTTGACTTCTGTTTTTTTATTTTTCCTCCTTTTTTCAATCTCCTTCCTGTATCGGGTCGTTATGCTGATTTGATTTTAAGGCGGATGAGGGTTTGAAAATTCGGTTACTCATTGAGCCTTTTTGACTTAAAGTTTTTGGTGGCTGGGTACATGCTGTAAGCTTGGGGTTTTAGAACCTTTGACTACTGTTTTTTATTCTTTACCTTTTTTGATCACCTCCCTGTAACGGGTTACCCTGTTGATTTGATTTTATGGCTGAAGAGGGTTTGAATAACCGTTTTAGGCGTAAGAGAAAGACTAAATGCATAAAGGTTCAATCTGAACGTTATCGGTTCGTTTTAGGACATGATGTCTTCCTTGATAGGGTTACTACCCTCTGTTCACGGGCTTTAATTGGTCGCCTGGAGTATTGTAATATGGATAAAACCTCTTGGGTAAGTTGGGCAACTGAAAAATGGAAGCCATTATTTGACTATGTGCCGACAATAAGTCTTCTTTCGAACGGTTGGATAGTTTTTGTGTTTCTGGACGAGGGTCACTGTACTCGTGCTCTGGAAGGTACCTGGCGTATCGGTAAGGGATCGCTGGTTTTGAACAGGTGGCATTCAAAGTTTTATCCATTACGCGAAAGAATTGTTAAACGCCACCTTTGGGTTTTGCTTCCCCATTTGCCTTTCCCCCTTTGGAGCCGTACAATTCTGGAAGGCATTGGTAATACTGTGGGTAGATTTGTTGCAGTGGAGGAAGATTTTCAGCAGGTTTATGACAAAAGGGTGGCTAAAATTCTAGTTGAATTTGATATATCAATGGGCCTTCCTAAGGAGGTGGAGATTCTGTGCAGGGAAAGATTATTAATTCAACGGCTTGATTACCTCCATGTGCCTTTTAGATGCAGTTGCTGTCGGGTGGTGGGCCATTTATGGAAATTCTGTCCTCACCGGATATCTAAAAGGAATAGTGCAGAAGAAGAGAACCGGTTTACTCCATCAGCTGATATTGGTCAATTGGAAGGGTATCAGACCCCCAAAGTGTCACACACTAAGGAATTACTCTCCCCTCCAGGTAAACCGTTTATCACCCATCCAATTTCTGAAATTATTCCTGAATCATTTCTGGATGATGTAGATTTATTGATTTCATCACATAAGGCTGCGCATATCCCTATTAATGGAAATCTTGATTTTAATCCTCGGGACCCCTCCCTTGAGTTGAACCAGTCTTCAACCTCTCTTATTGATTCGGTTACTCTACCTGTAGAATCACACTCTGCTCACTCATCGGATGACTTTTCTTCTGACAGGCTCCCTTTAACTGATTCCATTGCTCCCCCTACCCTAGACTCTCTGGAGGATTTTCCTCCGCTACAAGCTAGGGGTTCTCCTCTTTCATCTCCCATCCCTCTTCCTCCTCCTCCTCTTCTGGTTTCCCCTCATCCTAGTCCCACATCCTCGCCATCTTTCTCTGACCCTTCTTTAAAGAAGTCCCTCTCTGTTTTTACTGCTACCTCCCCTTCATCACCTTCTACTTTACACCTAAACTCCATTAGGTTTTCAAATGTTACTGTTCGGAAGCAACCTAAGGGGAAAAAGAATAAAAAGGTGGACCTTTCACCGGCTTCACCTCCCTTTATCCCTCTTTCGGTTCGTCTTAAAGAAGCTGCAAGAGGTAATTCTGCCAGGGGTCTTAGAGCATCTGTACCCCCAAGGGATGTGACTTAATGTTAATCTTATCCCTTAATGTTCGTGGTCTAGGGGGCAAGACCAAATCTCTCAGCCTTCGTTCTCTCTTTTCTTCTCTTAAACCTGATTTCATTCTTTTACAGGAGACTATGTGTAGTGCTCCTCCTGCACTCTTTGCTTTTTCAAAAATTCTTCCCTCATGGGAGTTCTGTGCCATTAGTGCTCATGGTTTATCTGGGGGTTTATTATCTGCCTGTAATCCTCAAAAAGCCAGATGTAGGGCATATCATACTTGTGCTGGTTTATTGCTGGAAGTATCTATCAGAGGATCACCTGTGCCCTTACATATTCTCAATGTTTATGGTCCGTATCGTGACAGAGTTTGTTTCTGGGATAAAGCTCTTCGGGGGGGTCTGCTAAACCTTCCTGGTTTGATTATTGGGGGAGATCTCAATTTTACCTTGCATACCTCTGAGATTTGGGGAGTTAAAGCTTTAAGGGACTCACTCTCTGACTATTTTATTTCACTCTTTGACTCCTTGGGGCTGGTGGATGTGGCTCCTCAGGTGGCTGGACCCACTTGGAGAAATGGTCGTACTGGGAATGATGGTATTAGTAAACGTTTGGATCGATTTCTTATAGCTTCTTCTCTCCTCCCCTCCTTGGGATCCTACAAGACTTGGACTAAAAGTCTTGAAATATCTGATCATTCCCCGGTGTGCTTTGAATGGTGTAATCTTAAAGGTCCTTTCAATTATCCATATAAGTTCAATCGTGCATGGTTAGAAGACTCAGATTTCCTTAATTGGTTATCTCACTGGTGGTCTTCTCTCACGAATTTGGACTCACTTTCTAATATTGAGGACTTTTGCCACATTTTGAGAACTCTTAAGAATGACACCAAAAAATGGACTAAAAACAAAGAGAACAGTTTGACTTTGGATACTTACAAGATTGATCATTCAATTGAAAAGATTCTGGGGGGTCCATCATATGGTATCCTCACAAAAGATCAAGATGAACAGCTATCACTGCTGATTAAGGAGAAGCAAAAATTGTTAAGACATGTTCAGTTAACATGGCAGCTCAAGAGCAGATCTAAATGGGATCTACAAGGAGACTCCAATACAAAAAAATTTCATGCTGTTGCAACTGGTAGAAGATTACACAATATGATTTGGTCACTTGAAGACTCTGATGGCATTTCAATTAAGGAGGATTCTGCCCTTAAAGAGATGGGTAAAAATCACTTTTCTGCTATTTTTAAGGATGACGGAGGCACTGATTTAGTACAACAACTCAAAGTGGTCTCCCTCTTTAAAAGACTTATTCCTCCAGACCATTCTTGCACTCTCAGTTGCCCGGTTAGCATAAAAGAGATTGAGCTCTCACTTCAATCTTTTAAGAAAGACCGTAGTCCTGGACCTGACGGGTGGCCAGTGGAGTTTTATTTGCATTTTTTTGATTTATTGGGACCATTTCTTTTAAGCACAATTGATCAAACCAGATTGTCTGGTTTTATCCCCCCTTCCCTGAACTCCACTTTCCTTGCTCTCATACCAAAGTCTGATAAGCCCCGTACTTTTGCTGATTTCAGGCCTATCTCTTTGTGTAACCTGCTCTATAAGCTTATCGCGAAGGTGATTGCTGGGCGGTTAAAACCCTTTCTGGATAAGGGTATTTCACATGAACAATTTGGTTTCTTAAAAGATCGTCTCATTTCTGAACCTATTGGAATTGTGCAGGAAGTACTTCATTCTGTGAAAACTCATAAACTCTGTGCCTTTGTACTTAAATTGGATCTCTCCAAGGCTTTTGATAGGGTTGATTGGACCTATGTCAGATTGATTCTGATTCAAATTGGTGTTCCTCTCATTACTGTTAACTAGATCATGAGCTGTCTTTCCACTGCAAACTTTGCTGTTCTGATTAATGGAACCCCTTCCAATTTTTTCACCGCTTCTAGAGGTATCCGACAAGGCTGTCCATTATCTCCGCTCCTTTTTATTCTCGTTATTGAAGGCCTCAGTTTACTAATAAAGGATGCAAAATCCAATGGTTTGATCAAGGGCATAAAACTCTCCCCCTCCCTCTCTCTCACCCACCTTCTTTTTGTTGACGATGTGATTCTTATGCGATCTGGCACTCTACTTGACTGGTCAGCTTTTGAAGTAATATTGGAGACTTTCTGTATAGCCTCCGGAATGAAGATCAATTTTGATAAATCATGTTTATTATATAATAATCTTTCTGATGACTGTCTGAATTGGTTTACTGGTAATTTGCCTTATAATCTGCAGCCATTACATACTGGATTAACTTATTTGGGCTTTTTTTTGAAGCCTCACAGTTATAGAGTAATGGATTGGAATTGGATCATTAAAAAACTTGAAAAAAGAATTGGTCACTGGACTAACAAACTGCTGTCTATTGGAGGTAGATTGATTCTTGTTCAATCGGTCCTCTCCAGTATACCAGTGTATTGGATGGGGTTAGCCCCACTTCCTGCTTCCACTTTACAGACCATTAGAAGGGTTATGTTTAATTACCTGTGGGGATCTACCAGTACCAATAAAAAATATCATCTGGCTAATTGGTCAGACCTTTCCTGGCCAAAGGAGATAGGAGGATGGGGCATTAAGAATTTAATCTGGTTCAGCATGGCATTGAGGATAAAATCGTTCTGGCGTGTACTTCAATCTGAGGGACTTTGGTTTCAGGTTCTTTACACTAAATATATCAAAAAGGGTTCTGTGGTAGATTGGTTTAGATCAAAAAATTTTAGTAGAAGAAATGTATCAGTCATTTGGAGAGGTTTTTTACTTACCTTACCATGGATTGGTAAGCATTTGGCATGGCAGGTTGGTAACGGTTCTGATGTTATTATTGGGATTGATCCAATTGTAGGATCTACCACTGGTTTCTATCTGCCTGAAGATCTTAGATCTTATCTGCAGGATTTAAATATCTGTTCCTTAGAGCAGGCACATAATACACAATCTGATGCACAGGGTTATTGGTTCTCGGCTGAGGAATTGAATTTGGGAGATTATTACACTAATTTATGGACAAATTTTACAGCTGGATTAATTGGTGCAGGCATACGAATTTCTGATAGTAATGATGAATTAGTATGGGATTTTGGAAAGAAACAGGGTACATTGTCTGCAAGGAATGCGTATGACAGTTTGGTCTCTTCATCACAAGGATTGGTACCATCGCCAATTGATAAATATTTGTGGGATAAATCACTGCCAAATAAAATCTCATGCTTTATTTGGCTACTGTAAGATGTAAAATTCTTACTTGGGAGAATTTACAGAGGAAGGGTAAACAGGGTCCTGGTATTTGCGTTTTGTGCAAAGCTGAAAATGAAACCGTTGATCATCTTTTTATTAACTGTACAGTGTGGAAATTAGTGGCTGATCAGGTATGTTTACATTTTAAATTGCATGGTTTTTCTACACAACATTCGTTGGTGGATATGTTGCTCGATTGGCTGGGGAAGATATCAAAATGTTCGTCTTACTATCAGCTGCCTTTTTACATAATGTGGACGTTGTGGAAGGTACGTAATAAAATGATATTTGAAGATGAAAAAAGAAACATTTTCAGTATTGTTTATCAGGTAATTTCAGCTGTTCAGCATCTTTCTAATATGCCTGTCAAAAAGAGAAAAGCTGGCAGAGTACTGGGGAACTCTCCTCCTTTGATTTACCCTTGCGGTTTTATAGATGGTGCTTCAAAATGTATGGTTGCTGGTGCTGGGTTTTGCATTTATATTAGTGAATGTCATCATCTGGAGTTCATGATGGGGGTTGGACAAGGAACCAATACTAAAGCTGAATTGCTCAGTTTATGGGCAGTTCTCCTTATCTCCCAAATGATGGGGATTCCCCTATCCCAGATTTATGGTGATTTGCTTGTAATCATTAATTGGGTAAAGGGATCGGCTGCTCTCTCCCCCACTGATTTGGTTCATTGGTGTCGGGAGACAAAAAAGCTTTTTTCAAGCTTCCAGGATTTGTCCATCACCCACATCTATCGAGAGCACAATCGGTTGGCTGACCGATTCTCTAAAGATGCACTCTTATTTTCTCAAGGAAGAGGAAGTTACAAAGAATTTTATGAGGATCAATTGGTCTCACAGGATCTATTTCAGCTTTTTTGAAGCTTATATTCTGGGAGTTTACTCTTCCCTGGTGATGGTTTACTGATTTATCCTTTTATAGATTGTAAAGTTGTATCGACTTTATATTTTGGGAGTTCCTCCCTGGTGATGATATTTATAGAGTCATCTTTCATAGATTGCAGAGCAGTGCCTGTTGGCACTCGATAGATGTGGATGGGTGACGAACCTCATATGATGAGACAGCTTACTGATGGGTTCTTTACAAGTTTTTGTGTTCCTTTCCCCTCGGATGAACTCCATGATGTTGTGACATGTTGTAACCCATTTTGTGGGATGAATGTTGAGATGTCCTTTGATTCTAATAAAGAATAACAAGGTCAGGCTTTTTTCTTCCTGAAAAAAAAGGAAATTATAGCTAGTTTATTTGTTTTTTAATATTTTTATGATTATAAAATATAACATAAATGTGATAAGTAATTAATATTATTGTTTAATTTTTTTGGAAAGGAATTGTAAATTAGTTTGAAAGTGTTTTAATATATTAAATAGATATACCACTTTTTATATAAATATATATAAAAAGTGGTATATCTATTTAATATATTAAAACACTTTCAAACTAATTTACAATTCCTTTCCAAAAAAATTAAACAATAATATTAATTACTTTTATATATATATCAAAAGATTGTCATTTATATTAATTTTCAACCTAATCTAATAACAACATAAATTTATGAGAATTTATAGTCGTTTTTAATGCTACATTCTTATATGTAAATGTTATATATTGATAATTTGAATTTCGTAAATAATAAAAACAAGATTTTGTCGTCAAAATTTAAGAATATAGTTTTTCTATTTTATTAAAAAATAATTGAACATTTAATTTTAAATCAACAATAAAATTTCAAATATAATTATTTTTAATTATCTTAACTATCTTATGAGAAAGATATATATATAATGTCCATTTACTATGTTCCATATTTTTGTTCAAATAAGGTACTGTATTTTATAAAGAAATCACAACCTCGATCACGGTATTATATATAAGCTAACTAAGCATGTAACCCAAATATTATGGATCATATATCTTTAAATAAAAGAAAAGGTTGCAATTTCAAATATTAATCTTAAAAAACAAAAAGAAACATAAATTTATTTAATAAAATGTATTTTCATAATTAAAAGATATAAGTCAAAAGCATAACAAATGGAGTAGGCTATTTGTTATATGCTTTGGATTTTTTGGTGATTTTTTTTTATTGGAATTTGGTATTTCTTTTCTTCAAAATTTCAATTTTGAAGTGTTAAATCATATTTTTTAAGTGTATAAATGGATTCAACATTCTCAAATACCTCAAGGGTACCAAGATTATGCAAGTTTAAATATTCTCATATGTTTTTCAAGACACAATCTAAAATTTCTACCGTTTCACTCTTCTACGGGGATTCAGAGCTGAATGGATTAACTTATTGGATCAGGACTGACGAGGCTCGAACCCCCAACTTCCGTCTTGATAGGCGTCTTCATTATGGCCGTTTTGCTCTATCCCCGCTCCGCAAGGGTCGAGCCGATACAATAGGCATCACCATGAAAAACAACATCCTCAAATACCTTAAGGGCACCAAGATTATCCAAGTTTAAATACCATCATATGTTTTTTCAAGAAACAATCTAAAATTTCTACCTTATTCCATGAAAAACAAACCGCAAAAAGAAACTGAAAAATGTTGAAAACTTCTATGACTACTACGTAACAAAGAGTACATCCAATAAATTTATGTTGATAATTTTTAAAATATTATATTATATTATTTTAAAATTTAAAAATTAATGATATGAAAATAACTCATTATTATTATTATTATTTTAAATTTATTTAGCAAAAACACACGACCATGTAAACTATTCATGAAGGTTTTTTTTTGAGAGATTTCGATGGAATTTGGTAGAGAATTCTTAAAATTTCTTGAAACGGTGTTTAAATTCCTAGAATATTGGTGCTGTGAGTTTTTTTGGGACGCAGAATCCATCTATGAATTCAGAATCATGATTTGAACGAACAATGGATTCACATCAAAAACTCGTTGAAAAGTTGAAATGGTCGCACATTTAGACTTCTTATTTTAAACTACTCATATTATTAATATTTTTCTCACACACATATAATTTGTAAATTTGTAAATATTATAATATAAAAATATATTTTTATTTGTTTATTGATTTTTTTATCATCATCTTATTTTTATTTTTAATGTGGTTCACGCTCTAAGATGAGGTTGCTACATCCATAGAAATGACACCAACTTGGGTGCCTAATCCTATAGAACCCAGAGAATTGAACCCATGACCTTGACCACCCAAAGGCTTGGTCCCTAAGGCATCAACCCACTGATCTACCACAAGGGGCTAATCATCACCTTATTTATTTAAAGTTGATCCTAAATAACTTTCATGAATTTGTAAAAATAGAAATTAAGGGAAAAAAATCTTTTTAATATTAAAAAAAATTATAAATTTTATATTTTATATAAATAATAATTATTAAAATATAATAATTATAAATTAATTATATACTAATTAATGATGTACCATTGTTATGTAAATTCTCGCTAGCTCGCAAAGTTAAGTTGTGGGTCTCGTTTGCAAAGCAACGCGAGTTCAATTTCCCTTAGCAGTGACTTAGTTGGGAGGCAACACCCAAAATCTGGCTAAGTCGAGGCTGATGCGGTTCAAGATAGGTGTGATCCTTGAGTGATTTTGATGACTTAGACACCCCTGGGTCATGATTTCTCATATCACATATCACTCTTACAAGTTAAAAAAAATTGAATAAAAAACAAAAAGTATTATTATTATTAATTATTTGATGTACAACTAATTAAACTATAATAAATATTATATTTTTTTCGAAGAAAAAACATACTTTCCATTTAGAAGAAAATAAAGTACATTCTTCAAATTACTCATGGATCATAGCTTAAACCCAAAAAAATGGAAATACATGATGTGTAGTATCCCATTGCAAAAGCTAACTAGAAAGGATCTTCATGCTATTTTACTATGTATTTAATCAAATGAATTTCATTTGTTAAAAGAAAATATGTAAGTCTTTTATATAGTTAACAAAAATATCCCAATATGTAAGTCTTTCAGATAGTTAACAAAAATATCTATCATAAAATATCAGTCCTATTGGAAATCACAGTACCATCACTGTACTCATATATGTGTAAACAACCTGGGACCAATTATACAACATGTTTGGAAAGGGAGTTTTCCTCATAATTCATCTCACGGCCTAATATGTGTGAATCTTATCATACAAAATTGTCTACACATATCCTTCAAATACACCCCCAAATGATGGAACCTGATATCCTAAATCAAAATCACAACTTTCATCCATTTTATGGTAAGTGAAGAGTCACCAAACACTTGGAGTTGTCTGACACTAATATCCACCACCATGTTTAACTAAGAGGTAATATAACGTTGAGAATTCAACCTTGTTGTTTGTACCTTTCCCCAAAAATTCCTTGCATGAGAAGTAGTGGTTTCTCAAGAGATATAGAATATATCCTATACCACAACTACGCTCATAACCTTGGCTCAGACCATCATAAAAACACTAGGCTACCACTTTATTTATAACCAACTCTCCAACAACCCACTCCAACTTTTGCGTTAAAACTTGTTTATAGAAATAAGATAGGGAAACAACTTGAATTGTAATATGAAAGGGTTGAAATACCTTTTCTTCAATTTTGGTTTCATTGCAAGTGAGCTAAATCCACCAGTTCACTAGAAAAGGAAGTGAACATAAGACTTTGAGGCCTTGGCAAGAGAAATATATAGAGAATCGATCCATTGTCGATTCAATCACCCATAATTCCTACACCTTCAGCTATTGTTCTAAATCCTTCCATACCTACTACGTATAAGAACAAAAAAAGAAAAACATGACCATTTGAATCTTCATTACCCTAACACAACATGCACATGATTGGTCTATGTTTTTTTCTCATCTGCATTATATCCAGGGTTAAGACATGATGATGAAAAACTAACCAAAGAAACATAAAACTTTTCGAGGGGGTAGTTTCCTTCCATGGTTTACACCACCACCAAGTAACTAACATGGCTTCTTCTTCAATCATGAAAAAACATCCTAGCTTAGCATAATAGTGAACCCCCACACACTCGTAAACCCAAGCTTTCGTCTTCCTCATCCTTGATACCAATATGCACGTTATGAAGTTCTAGTATATACCTCTACTAGCATTGTTCCCAATCCTTGAACAATCCCAAACCAGTAGCTTGAATCTAGCTTTGAGTCCAAAGATCAGAAGAGGGGATATCAACAAACTTATTGAGAGTAGAAAGAATGATTTCCTGCAAATGATGAACCAGATCCACCAGGAGTCGAATATCATTCCCACACCCCATAACTACATCCATACGCACTTGAATCCACGTCCCAAAACCAACCTTCAAACTTAAAAGATGACTAATAATTGGAAAGACTCAAGTTAAATATTTCCACTGATGTAAAACCGCTTGGATGGACTTTACTTGCTTATGCACCTAATCAATAACAGACCCCAGAGCAATGTATTTTGAGATCAATATCCTATTGCAAATGATATTGCAGCTAATAAAGTTCTATATGGATTTTTCTAAAAGAACTTTATTGAACAAGGATATATTCTTAATCCCTCAACCACGAAGGCCTTTTGAGCAGATGAACATTTTCCAGCTAACTAAATGACAACCTTGATATTCACTACTTCCTTTCCATAGATAATTGAAGCATATTTTCCTAATCCTATCCAGAGTACAATTGGGAATGTGAGCCATCAAATGTTGATATACCATAATGGCATCCAAAACATATTTAATAAGCACCAGTCATCTCCTTCAGAGAGCCAACGGTTACACCATCAATAACCTATTCTCTCTATCTTGTTGATGAGCCACGCCTAGTCTTCTTTGTCATACTTATTTGGTTTTAAATTATAGCCCAAATACTTGATACCATCTTCCATATTGTGAATTGAATAGGATAACACATCCTCCTAGTAATTTCTATGATGTAAGAACTCACCTAGACAATATAAGGCTGAATTACCAATATGTATGTCCATGTTAAACACTTGACATAAAATCTGAATGATGTATTTCAAATTCCAACCCTCCTTAGTTGATTTTATTTTTAAAGGATGTCATCCACGAACAATAAGTGAGTGGGTTGTTCATGCCCACCAAAGGAAATTCCCTTGATCAACCTACATCTCCTCGTAGCATGAATAACTCAACTTAGGCCTTCAACAACCAATAGAAAAAGGTATGGGGATAAGGGGAACCCCTACATGACATGAGATGACTTAAAAATTTCAGATCCCAATCATTTATTAAGATTACAAAGGAGGATGAGTTGACAGAACCCATTATCCACCGAACCATATCCAATCTAAATCCCACATGGATTAACATAAGTCTCAAATAAATCCATGATGCACGATCATAAGATTTTGATAAAGCAATTTTAATGACAATAGAGAGAATCCATGATTTCTTCAGAGCGTGCAATCCTTCCTAAGCTCATCCTATGCCCTCGTGAATTAGTTACAATTAAAAAACCCTAAATTGTTTAGTGATATCACCCTCGAAAGAAAAAGGTTTCAAATGCACCGCAATCACCTTCAAAATTTTATATATCCAGTTGCATAGTGATATCGATCTAAATTCATCAAATGTAATTGGTCGGTCAACCTTAGGAATTAAAGCTAGGAAAATGGTGTTGGGGCAATTCGACATATGCGCAGTCACCGAGACCTCCTCCACCACTTAGAGAAAAACATTTCCAATATGCTCGAAAAAATACATAAAGAATTCCACTATCCAACCATCCAATCCTGGGCTTTTGTCTCACTGAAATGTGTTGAAAATAGCCTTTATTTCTTCTTTATCGATGGGATGTAATATTTCTATGTTCTCTTCCTCGTCCAACAACCTCCTCATATAGAAATCCACTAGCTTTAATTGCGTCCTCAAACAAGCCTCGACATGATCTTTAAAAAGGTTATGGAAATAGTTCACCCCCAACCGATCTAAATCATGAAACCCCAAAACCTACTATCCTCCATCTCCTTTCATCTCCCAAATAGTGTTGTAAGCCTTACATACTTTTGAAAAAAATAGTGTTATGTTCACCCAAGGCTATCCAAAGAGCATGACTCTTTATCCTCCAAACCATCTCCCTATCCCTCTAAAGCTTATCGGTTCTCTGCTCTAGGTTAATAATATATACCTTAGCTTCCAAAACAAAATACTCCTGCTTATGCTCTAAAATTCATTGCCTTATATCATATTCAACTTCTAAAATCATCTTTTCTCTTTTTTAGTGATGTTACAGACCCCATACAACCACCTTTTCCTTCAATACACATAGACAAGAACTAAATTGAACCCAAAAAATTTCACATAGCTCCTCATTAATATGATTCCAATTCTTCTTAACAATTGACTGAAATTGTTCACCCCATACCAACTCAAATTATATTTGAAGGGAGCACATGGCTTGGGAACACCAACACATACCTCTAGGAAGATAGGGAAATGGTATGAACATCCATTACTTCCCACCCATGACTAAATGCAACTCAAATACTACAAAATATTGTCATGAACTAACATATATCAAAACTCTTAGCCACCCCCTCTGAGCCTACACGACTATTATTCCATGTTGGCTTGAACTGACATGGTTCCATGTCATTCCAATCTACCTCTTCAAATTTACCTAACAAGTACTGACCAAGGCATTCTTCCCTTTCTATGTCTCCCTATATTAATTTCTCCTTACCGACAATAAAATTAAAATCCCCTCAACAATGAGATTGTTCACCTTCAAACACTGCAAAGTGCATATTTTATACCAAAGGGAATGCCTCCCTCATCTAGGCCATAAATATTAAGAATTAGAAAGGATATATCCAATATCTTTCTATACATTTCTGAGCAGAGACTAGAATCAGATGCAAAGTAATACAATAAGTTTATATGAGAGTTGTACCTCGTGATTACACCCTTAGTATCTGTCTAAACCCAATGCAAGAAAATACGAGCCCCCAAAGCATTTACAAATCTAAAACACAAATTATTTCCCTCTACCCAAGGTTTCTAGAATAAGAATCATGCCAAGCTTCTCCACATCAAATATTCATTTGATGGAAATATTTTTTTACTTCCATCCCATTCCTCTCACATTAATAGATATAAATTTTATTTGGCCACACCTTTCATGGATTTTCCTTCTCTAAGGACCCCATAAATTAATTGTTGTTGATCTTGAAAAAGCTCCCTCAAAATTACTTCTTAAGAACCCCTGATGACCGACTTCGATCCTACTCTAGTATAAATTGCCTCTTTTGGGGTGTCATATCCAAGCCCCCCAAACTCTCCTGACACTTTGGTTTGCAACTAAGATCTTAACATATAGGGCCTACTCCCCTTCCATGAAGATGCATGACTAGTGTCTTTAGACTTTAGGGCATGGAATAAATGAGAGCAGAGATCTAATTCCTTAGAAAGTCCCACCACAAATCCCTCCACCTTAGGACACATAGGAACCCTACCCTCACCCAAATCCCAATTGCATCAAGAGAACTATGGAAACCAACCATTAATGGCAGAGAAACCAAAATAAGGCCAATAAGGTCTGGATTTGATTTAATAAAAATAGGAATATCAAGCAACTCCCCAAAGGAATTACCAAAGGGATTAACTATATAAGCATCTGCCTTCTAGAGAGAATTCAATAATTCCAACTGCCTCAGAGATGACTCTACATCTCTAAAAACCCCACAAATAATCTCTTGACGTGGATCTTGAGCACATTATCTTGAATTTAAGGGTATGGGGAGATCTCCAACCAGGAAACCTTGCGAAATATTATAATTTGTGGAGTAAACCTTCTTTCCCAATAGTTCTTCCTTCACTAAACCCTCCCAAACACCCAACTCCTCGTCGCCACAAAAGGAATAATATGACCCCTTCACCTTCTAACCTATCCCTCCCCAAGAAACCTACTTATTTGTTTGCCAAATTTGGCTCTAAAATCCAAATGAACGGACAGGAACCATGTTCCTATACCAGTGGCAATGAGCACACCTAAAAGGAATTTTTAGATAATCCATCTACTAGGTATATGAATGATCTCCAACCATCAATTCCATTAACTATTGCAAACCATTCTTAGTGTCCAATTTGACCAAAATATGCATTACAAATGACTCAGGTCTATCCAAGAATCTAACATCCATGTCTATAAATTTATCGAGCATATTACCAGTTGTCGCCAATATGGGTTCCATCAATAATTCTAAGGGAAGTTTGGGTAACTTAACCCAGACTAGAGTATTGGATGTGAATTCATCCATGGGATTGAAGAGGGAATTCCACATTTGTTGACACCAGGATGTATCTCTCCAAGAACCAACAATGATGTATAATAGTAAGCATATATTCCTTCTTATGAAAATTAAACCCTAGCCACCTCGTTGATCATAGAATGAATAATTATCCTGTAACCCATGACCAACTCACATCTCCCCTAAAACCAAGATGATAATGTAATAAAACCTACTCTCCGACCATAAAATTTCACCACCAATGCGCATCTATCCAATTATGCGATCTCCATGATGTTGATACCCTCGCCAACAACCAATGCCACTCCCCTACCCTGAGAATGAATCACTTTAAATGTTTTTTCGACACTTATGAGGAAATCTATGGGAACAAAATATGAAAATCACACAAATATAGCCGCCTCCCACAAAACCTTGTGAAATAACAAAAAGGCCGCATAATTTAAAAACCTCAGAATCATGGAACACCTTGAGAGAGCTCCTAAAATAGTACAAACCTTCCCATCCCATGCTTCACTCTATGGGGAACTGACATCTTCTTATGATTGATTCTTCAATCACACCCAAATCTACTGTAGAATCTATTGTATCTTCTATTTTATTACTAGAATTAACCATTTCAATATTGTCATCGAATACCAAGCCCTCTTCCTATCCAACAAAAATGTTTTTTCTCTCGATGTGACCCTACCAATTGGAACTAGAATATACTCCCACTTTACTACTCAACCATTTTAGTGGATCACCAAAAATATCTTGCTCCAACATATTGTCATAAAAATAATCAACAAGCTAAAATTGACCTCCATTAATTATATATATATATATATATATATATATATAATTTAAGTAATAAGTTGAGAAATTCCATAGGTGTTGGAATTTTACATTTTATTTGAACCTTTTACCTATTTTTAATTTTTAGTTGTTAGGAGAAAACGGTCATAGAATAAACTTACCAACCTATAAATTTTATGGGTTACTAAACTACATATTAGTCATTTTATCCTTATAGGTGCACTTATGATAATTTGTTAATATTTTCTTAGTTTCACGACTTCTTATAAGGTGGACTCTGTTAGATAAGTTTCGCTTTATACAGAGAAATCTTTTATATATATATTGAAGTCTCACTCATGACCATTAAACTTCACCCTCTGATGTATATATAGACAAAACTCTTTGTGGGATGGGATCTAAGATTTAAGTACCTGCTTCTTAAGGAAGCGAAGTGTGACTTAAGAGATTTCATAGTGTAAAGTGCAAATAGAAAAAACAAATTCTAAGTAATTTTATATGAATTTTTTTTAAGAAATGGCTTGATTAATTTTTATAATTAAATATAAAATATATATTTATTTATGTTTTCAATTTGAATTCCTTCAAGAAATATAAAGGCAATTCATATTATCCAAATTAGAAGAATGGTAAGTAATTTAGGCACCCCATTTTTTGGGTTAAATGTGGAATAAATTAGATTATTCAAGAATTGTAATTGTAAGTGCAATTCAACAATTCGTGAGATTGAATACATTAAGTTTGGAATTTCAACAATAAGAAGCTTTTATGAGATGCAATTTTTTAAGGTAGCAAGTAACAACACTTTTATTTCAATTCATACAATTTTATTTGACTATTTTTATTTTTATAATAGTAAATATGTTCTCAGGATCTAATCATTTGAAGTGGTCTTATGAAATGTCCAAAATTTGACGAGATGAATGTGACATCTAATATCCCTGCTCACAACTATTATCCCTGCTCACAACCAATAGTAAATTTTGATGTCTTAAATGACCATGACCCTGACTTTGACCATAGACCTTTAACCCTAACTTTAAACTTTGTTAGGAACATAAGCTCCATACTAGAGAATTCTACAAACCGAAAGCACTTTATCTTCGATAAAAATAAAACAAAACTTTTTATAAGGGACTTCAATAATAAAATAAATCTACTATTAAATAAGGACAATATCGAAGATCTGTATCATAATTTTACCACAACCATCTCTAATTCCATTAACAAGTTCTCTATTGTGGCATGATAAAGAGTGCAAACATTCTAGAAATTCCATTAGGCATGCTTTTAATGAGTCCTTAAATTTTGAATATATATATAGGTACAAAGCCCTAATTAAAATGAAAGGTACTATCAATAGAATTGAAGAGAAACTTTTGCACCTCTCTACGATAGATCCTAAGAAATTATAAAGAAAAATTCCAAGTTGTAAAACTAAAGAAAACAATATGATTCCCTTGGGGGATTGGAATTCCTACCATAAAAAGATTTACGAATCCCCTTATTTCATGGACAACATTCAAACCCTTTCTATATAGAGGAATACTTATTTTCTTTATAAGACATAAAGTTTTGGGGTTAAGTGGCTCACAAAAGGGAAATCTAAGGACATCGAAGCATACCAAGAATAAATCTTAAAAATTGGTTGGCATATCCTCATTCCTCACATCAACAAGCTCTTCAATTTAGTAGTCAAATAGGGTTCCCTTAAACCTTGGACATAAAGTCTCATTGTTTCTACTTTTAAAAGTGAAGATGAAAAAAATCCTTTAATCATATAACTATTACGATTATACCTCTTTTAGCCAAATTATACTGAATTATTTTGCAAAAGAAGATCAAGATATGGTTATAAAGTCATGGAAAAGGAGATAAAGACTAGGTAGGATGTAGAATCTATTATTCAATTGTGGACCGCCTTGTTATGCTTAGGACCATAATTTGATTAGGAGTGTCATGATAATAAAACCAATATTTTGTGTTTCTTTGTTGGCTTTAGAAAATTATTTGGCACAATGCCCAGAACTAACCTTTGGAATAGATTAGAAGAGCTAAAATTTATTTCAAGTCGAGAGATATTGTGATAAGGCTATATGAGAATGCTATTTCTAATATTAGGAACTCTAAGGGTTAGTTAGAAGAAATTGAATGTAATATAGGATTCAAGAAAGGTTGTCCCTTGCCCCTTACTCTTTTTTTTATATACATTGACAAGTTAGAGGGTTGTTTTGGAAGAATAAGGTTGTCTTGGCACATCTCTACCTTTTATAGTCATCGTCCTTCTTTGATACATTTATGATATTGTTGTTATGGCGAGGAGTCCCTGTGGTCTCGACAAGAAACTACAAATTAACATGGTTATTTTCTCTATCATGAGTATGACTATTAACATATACAAAACAAAGGTTATGATCATCAAATCCAAAAACATCACATATGCTAATTTCATGTGTCACAACAACAACTTGGAGGAAGTGACTATGTACAAATATCTCATAATCGATTTTCATTACAATCTTAATTGGAACATTGAGAAAAGGATTAATGGAGGGAGGAAATCTTATTATGGACTTGAAAACAATTGTAAATCAATAGAGCTTTGGATCTAGAATAAGAATTTGAACTTCTCTTTGAGACTCTTGTCACTCATCTTATATGGATGTGGAGTTTGGGGTTGCATCATATATAGAGAATCATGGTGAAAGATAGAGCAATAAAAAATCATTTCATAACATATAATCTAAAAATTAAAGATGATAAACCTTATTATCTACTCCTCATAGAAGCAAATCTATGCCCCATTGAGATCATGGTATGACTAGGTACATAAAGTACAAGAACAAGATAAACAATATGGGAGACAAGAGCCCCACTGAGATTGCTTCAAACTCCAGTCAAAACCACATTTGGCTTAAGCAAGGTTGGAATATAGATGTCAAGTCTTGGATAAATCATCAGGGACTCAAGGAAGAGGTTGCTCTGTAGAGTAATGATAATATTTAAAGTTTTATTACATCTAAATTTAAGGAGAAGTTGTGATGTGGTAAATAATAAGAGAATAAGATAAAATTAAGATACTATAAGGAGGTGGTCAACCCTAATCTATAAGATAATAATAATAAAAATCCCTTTGTTTTAATTAGCATAAAGAAGAAAATCGACATTTCTTAAATAAGAAGAAACTATTATGAACTCCATAGTGAAATAGGGCGTTAGGCAATTCCTAAAACATTGCGAGACGAAAGAATCTAAAATGTTTGTGGCACTAATATGGTTGAATATGAAAACCACTTTCTCTTAAGATGTCTTACATACATCCATTTAAATCGTAACTACAAAATATTTGTTACAATAATGACCTTCCTCACCTTTAACTCTTCACAACTATGGTAATCTAGGAATGCTTTTATCAAAACTTTTTTAGCACATAAATAAAATTCTAAATAAATCCCGACGATTCCTTACCTTTTTTAAGATGTGACAAATCAAAGTTGGTCTTAATAAATGTTAATTACCATCATAATTATCATCATCATCAATATAGAATTTATATTAAACTTTTAATAATAGTTTTTCTTTTAAAATACATTTTATTTTAATTTTTATTTAAGCTTATATTGAAAATGTGTTATTACTATTTTTTTAATTATATTATTCTATTACCTTTCACTATAAAAACAATTATCAATTTTATATTTAAAAAAAAATCATAATCTATAAATTTTTGCAAAAATAAAATGAACTACAATTAATTTATATGAATATAAATTAATAAACAATAAATAAATAAATATTGGAACACCATAATTTTATATACGATAAATAAAACTTCAACGCCGTTATATATTTATTTTCCAAAGTACAATTATGTCAAGTGAATATATCTATCTTAACAAAACATTTCACAAATTTTTTTTAAATGTGATGTAAATTGAATTATTATCTAGTTTATTATTTGATTATTTAAACATATTTTAATATTTTTTTAAAGACTACATTTTTCATATTATTAATTGACATATTTGTTCTAAGTGAATCAAATAAAAAGATAAGATAGTTGTATGGGTTCTCTATTTCTGAGTTTTAATAGAGTTATTGTATGGGTTCTCAATTGTTAGTTTTAATAGAGAGATTTTGTTTTGTGGATAGTAAATTTAGAAATAATTACATTCCACTTTCAGCGAAGATTGTGATTTTTTTAATAGTTTTTTAACACGTTTGCAATAATTTGTTTGAAGACCACCATCAATATTATTTTTGAAAGGAGTCGTGTAAGATCCAAGTAATATTTACATTTTGCAAAGCTGATGCAAGAGGGAGTGCACCTACTGAAATTTGAATTGAATCATTGTCACAATATCCACTTTAAGTCACCACTAAATTATAGATTATTGATCATTGTGTTATAAACACTAACACATTTGGGGTGGGTAGGTCTCCATAGGTTACTTGTTCAATTCTTGTAGGTTTACAAAAGGCTTCTCACTTTGATTTTTTCTAGGGATAGTAGGTGTTAAGCATTTTATGGTGACAAAAAAAATACTTAACACAATATTTATTTAATTTTACTTTAGAATGTAGTTTTGAATCTTATGTTCATGATTGAAAATCTAGTAATCTTATTTTCAAGTTTTTTTTTCCAAGAAAAAATTTATATATTTATTTCTAACAAAAACAAAAATACATTTTTCAGCCCATAAGTGATCTTTAGATTTCCAAAGAGGAATCAAAATTACCAAAATTTCTACTACTATGACTAGGGTACATTAACTACAAGACTTTCTTAACTACTGATAATCTCATTGTATTCATGTCTTGCGAGGAACCAAAAATAAATTGCTATCACAAACTTTAATAAGGTATATTAATACAAAACCAACAACTTTTGAAAGCAGAGGATTCACCAATTATTCAAGCGGATGATAGAAGACATGATGAGAGATGATCATCATATTAATATCGTCTTTGGAGAGATGTCCATCTTGTTGGTTGTGCTCGCAGAAGACATGTTTAAATTGAATAGAGAGAAATTTAGAAGCAATAACTTTTGAATGCCTTCCCATTTGTTGTAAATTAATATCATCCAAGATGCATGTCCCAACCATCTAGTTGATAACCAGTTCTAAATCACCAAAAGTTTGAAGAGATTGAGCACATTCTTCCTAGGAAAGACAGAGAAAGAATGTGAGAGCTAGGAACTTGACCTGAACGTTATCTCTATGAAAAGCATGGTCAGAGAAAGAAATTTTATGCATTTTGAGAAGAACAGAAAGCCCATAAGTAACCAAGTTTGGTTGATAAGATCAACCAAACAAATATTCCTCACTTGAGAGGAAATTGCACCTTCCAAATGAGTTTATACCACCATTTTGAGTCAAATTCCTTCAATACCTGGGACTAATACCCCTACTTCATCATATAGAGGCAACCATACTTGTTTCCCAATCACCAGAGTTGATCTGAATCCTCACGAAGCCTAGTGTTTCCATGACAAAGGACTTGAAGATATATATCCCATTCTGGAACAAGTGCAATAGGTATTCTGGTTGCTTGTAAATTTCCCCATACTTGACGCCAGATAGAAGCAAGAGTTTCGTCACGGATTTTAATCAAGAAGTTGAGACTACGACTTCTAAAGAATGTCACTAGTGATGGGGAGAGTAAGACTTCTCAGACACAACCCATAATTGTTTCTTCTCCTAGGAAAACGTGATTCCCATTTCCAACCTTCCATGCAAGATACTGACCAATTATCAAGAACACATGATTATCACCTTCCAGTGCAGAGAGTCGCCCTTATGTGATTTTGTCTCACTAAGAATCCATTTCATTTATATATTGGGTGGAAATATTTAAATCCAATTATGTTTTTTCTAAAATCCACTCTTAGAGATTAAGCTCCACATAGATTTTGATGCCATGGCCCTACTAAAGATAGGGATATCATTTATGCCCCATCCCCCTTATTCCTTCGGCTTGGACATAAATTTCCAATTGGTCCAATGGATACCGTTACTTTCATTACTCTATAGAGGAATTGATTGCAAATATGTTGGATTTTGAATATGTATCCCTTTGGGGTTTTGACGAGGATTTGAAAATATATCATGCCCACACCCCATAACTACATCCATTCCCACCCAAATCTGTGTCCTAGAACCAGCCTTCCAAGCTAAAAGTCTACCAATAATTGGAAAGACTCAAGTTAAAGATTTCCACTAATTTGAAACCGTTTGGATGGACTTTACTTGTTCATGCACCTAATCAATAACACACCCTGGAGCAATGTATTGTGATATCAATATCTTATTCCAAAATCTATTGTAGGTAATGAAGTTCCATACTTATTTTACTGCAAGCACTTCATTGAACAAGGAGATATTCTTAAGCCCTTAATCACCGAGGCATTTTGAGTAGGCAATCATTTTCCAACTGGCTAAATGAGAGCCTTGATATTCACTACTTCATTTCCATAGATAATTTAAGCATATTTTCCTAATCCTATCTAGAGTACCTTTGGGAATGGGAGCCATCAAATGTTGATATACCAAATTGGCCTCCAAAATAGATTTAAGAAGCACTAGTCACCTCCTTCAGAGAGCCAATACTTACACCAACAATAAACTATTCTCTATATCTTGTCAATGAGCCATGCCTAGTCTGCTTTGCCATACTTATTTGGTTTTAAAGTATACCCCAAATACTTGATGCCATATTCCATATTGTGAATTGAATAAGGTAACACATCCTCCTAGGAATTTATATGATGTAAGAATGCACCTAAACAATATAAGGCTAACTTACCAATATTTGTGTCCATGTTAGACGCTTGACATAAAATATCAATGATGTATTTGAAATGTTAGTCATCCTTAGTTGTTTTTTTAAAGGATTCCATCCATGAAAAATAAGTGAGTAGGTTTGTTAATTCCGACCAAAGGAAATCCCATTAATCAACTTACATCTCCTCATAGATTGAATAACTCAACTCATTCCTTCAACAACCAATATAAAAAGGTATGGCGATAAGGGGGGAACCTACATGACATGAGACCACAAGATGACTTAAAAAATTCAGACCCCAATTCAAATATTAAGACTATGGAGGAGGATGAGTTGACACAACCCATTATCCATCGAACCATATCCAAGCTAAATCCCACATGGATCAACATAAGTCTCAAATAAATTCATGATGCATGATCATAATATTTTGATGAATCAATTTTAATGATAGTTGTGGGAGTGCATGATTTCTTCGGAAAGTGCTATCCTTCCTAAGCTCGGCCTATTCCCTCATGAATTAGTTCCCAATTAAGAAAACAAAATTCTTTATATGAGATCACCCTCAAAAGAAAATTTTTGAAATGCACTGCAATCACCTTCAAAATTATTTTATATGTTGCATAGCGATATCGATCTAAATTCATCAAATTTCATCGGGCGGTCAACCATAGGAATTAAATCTAGAAATTGGTATTGAGGAAACTCGACATATGCGCAGTCACCCAGACCTCCTCCACCACTTGAAGAAAATCATTTCCTATGTGCTCAAAAAAATCAATAAAGAGTTCCACTATCCAACCATCCAATCCTAGGATTTTGTCCCTCTGAAATGTGTTAAAATAGCCTTTATTGTTGATTTAATTTTCATTGATGCCAACAATTATGTCTTGGTGCCCCTTGAGGATACCCTAAGGGTTAGTAGTTGGTATGTGATAGTTGGTGTCAAAGGATAACTTTTGGCTTTGTCCAAGCCCAAGTCTGAATCCCTTGGAGTCCTTGTGACAATGGAAAAATCCCTAATTACCCATTGATTCTGCTGAGTGCCCCTAAGATGTATCTTGGTCCCATTTAAATTCAATTGATGAGCTATGAGTCTATTGCACTTGTAGTGTTCCTCTTGTTTTATGTATGTTGTTCTAGCATAGTCCTTGTAGCTCTTTCATAGAAAGTATGAGATTTGGAGCACTATGTGCTCCAAATGACCCATTCAGTGGTCATCTAAGGCTTGGTGGGTTCATGGAACCCCTAGATATGATTCAATTCATGGATACCACATTCTTGTTGTTCGATGTAACGTCCCCATACCCCATAATGTGGATAAATTAAAAATTTTACTTCAAGAACCTTTGTTCTCCTTTGAAACATAGGGCATGGACGTTAACACGTGCTTCAACCTTCATTCTCAGGATTATAACTCACTGTAACAATCGTTTCTCCCTTGATAGATCTCTTATGTGAGCAGAATGATCATTTCCGCATTGGACATGTCCTTCCACACTTCGTGTTTCACACTTCCTCTTTCTGCCCTTTCGACCTCGAAAGTTGGAAATCGGAAACATAAAGTTCGACGGAAATACTTAAACTCTCTTCCGGTTCCCGGCTTCCACACTTCATCTTTCTTCTTTCTGCCCTTGGAAATCAGAAATTGAAAACATAATGTGCGATGGAAATACTTAATGGCTCTTCTACCTTCTGCGCTTCTGCTTTCTGCCTTCCACCCTCGGAAATCAGAAATCGGAAACATAATGTGCGATGGATATACTTAAAGTCTCTTTCGCCTTCTGTCTTCTGCACTTCTGCTTTCTGCCTTCCGCCCTCAGAAATCGGAAGTCAGAAACACAAAAAACGATGGAAATACTTCATCCACTTTCCACCTTCTACCTCCACTATGGAACTCGAAAATCAGAAAACAACTTTCGACCTTAACCTTCCCTGCACTTTCGACTTCTATTTTCAGCATTTTCGACCTCAGAACTCAGAAATCAGAAAATTACTATTTTCCTTAGAAATCTTCTGTGCTTCTAACTTTCGCCTTTCGACCTAGAACTTCGGAAATCGAAAAACACACATTCTTCCTTGTTTTCAACTGCCCTTTTTGCCTCTCGTCTTCTTCCTTCCACATGCGGATCCCGAGGTGCGAAAACGAAACAATTCTTCCCCGTTCAACTTTTCCTCTCATGGTTTCCACCTTCTGCCTTCCACAGGCAGATTCCAAGGGGTAGAAACTCGACAATTCTTACCTTAGCTGCATTTTTGCCCCTGTAACAGGATTTTAGCCTCCATGAACTTAGGCAAATGCATTGCAAAAACACAAGGCATGTACAAAAGTAAAATTCAGGAAACCTAATAGAAGTAAACTTCTACTTAACCATCAATAAGCATTCAACATGATCATAATAACTCATAAGAAAATACATGGCATAAACAAGCATAACAGAGATACGTATATTGATGATTAAGCGGTTCCACAACTAGTTATGTCGCTGCAATGTTGCACCCAACCATAGGCCAGTGTGTTCATAAATCTCTCAACACACTACCACCCCTGAGTTGGGCATGATTTCCACAAGGAACTAGGGAACAACGGGCTTACACACGACCAACACACACCAAAACACAGTCAAACCAACCTACAGTTGGGCTTCTCATACTATCCAAGGTAATAAGTCAAAACACAACAAGACACAACCAAACCAACTAAAAGTTGGGCTTATCAAGCTGCTAAGGCAATGGAAAGGTAGAATTGCTAAGCTAGTGAGCTCAACCGCAGAGCCATGGGTACCTACACAAGATCTAGGTTGGCCTCCTCAATACCTGCACCACCCAACACAAGAAAGTATTCCCTTCACTGCTACACAGTTCCCTCAGGCCATACCTTCCCTTCTAGTGCTCTTCCAGGTGTGCAGAAAGGATTTACCATCCCTCTTGATCTATCTGTGAGGTTCCTCTCTCCAATAGGTTTAGCAGCCAATTCTAGGCCTATTCCACTCCTTGGTCTTCAAACCAAAATAGGAATGCACATCATAGAAATCCACAAGGAAAAACACAACACACAAGATTAACTCTACAACACAGCGAAAATAATTGTGGAACCACACTTGTGCGACTCAGGAGAGTGAAACAAACCATTCTGAACAACGAGACATTGCACAAAAGCACTCCTAGACCATGGAGGACTACACTCTCATAAAATCGAGTGATCTCTACTTGTCATTCACTCAGCAAACACAACAGAATCGTTCTTCCATGACTCAGGGTAGTGAACCAACAACCCTCTCATGAACAACTGATCAGAATGAACCCCATGAACAATAGAATGAACAACAACGCTTAGGTGAAATCCAAATGATGGAATGGGAACGCATTCACGTTATTTTACTTGCTACAGAAGCCAGAATTCAAGTTCTGCAGACTGCAAACTTGCAGGATTTCTCAATCAATCCATCAGACTACCATGCTTTTCTCTACCCAAGGAATTAACTGCCTCATCCACCTTATGAAATAATTTAATGATTAAGGATAGAGGGAAAAAAGGTAGCTGAGGGTTTCATGGGTTTCCCCATTGATATCTGGTCACACCCTATTGGATTAGGGAGTTTGACTAACTCCCCATCCTATCCCTTATGGAATCATGCCCCCATCTCTTTCATGTTTGTAGTCCCATAGCTAGCTATGGTATTTTATTCATTTGTACATCTAAATGATATATCAAAATATACAATGTCTGACTCAGCACCAAAACCATAGGTATCATCCTTGATCACATATCCACAAAACATTAATCAATGGAAGGGCCTTGGCCTTGAGATCCATGCCATGATCTCAATCACAATACATACATCATGTACAATCTTAATACCATGGGGTCAAAGTTGGGGTATTACATCCCCCCCCCTCACAATAGCGTTGTCCTCAGTGCTTTACAAAAATCAACAAAATACTACACTGGCACCACCCTCGGTGCTTTGCAAAATTGAACAAAAATGGATGTGCCAATCGCATGGCATCCTCAGGACCCCAAGTAGCCTCATCGGGACTATAGTGCTCCCATTGCACCTTTACCTATCAAATGGCTCAATTCTAGAGAATAGTGACCTTCCTCTCAAGGATGCACAATGGCTTTGTTTGGAACTCTCCCTCGGGTTCCACCTGAATCACATCCCATTCAATCACATGGTTAGCATCATGTACATATTTCTTAAAAAAAGAAACATGAAAAACATTATGAGCTCTAGTGCTAGCTGGTATTGCAAGTCTATATCCAACTGGCCCTATTCTTTCAAGCACTTCAAACAACCCACAATATCTAGGTGATAGCTTGGCACAACTTCCAAGATTCAAGGAACTCTTCCTTTCCCTCACTTTGAGGTAAACATGATCCCCAACACTGAAATCTTCGTCCACCCTATTCTTATATGCATAGATTTTCTGTTTGTCTTGGGTTGCTTTCAGGTTCTACTTGATCTTTACAACTCTTGCTCCATTTCCTTGACAAATTCTGGACCAAGCACAATCCTGTTCATTGGATTATCCCAAGTCACAGGTGTCCTACACCTTCTTCCATACAAGTCTTCATAAGGACTCGTCCCCAAGGATGCTTGCTATCCATTATTATAGGAAAATTATACCAAGTGTAAATAATCCTCCCACTTGGTTGGTTTATCCATCACATACATGTGAAGCATGTCTTCCAGCACTTGATTCACTCTCTTTGTCTGTCCATCACTCTGAGCATGGTAGGAAGTGTTGAAGTTCAACTTGGTACCCAACTATGCAAACAAACCCTTCCAAAAATTGGAAGTGAACTTAGGATTCCTGTTAGAGACTATTTCCTTAGGCAATCGATGCAATCTGAAAATCTCCATCATGAAGACTTTTGTGATGGCATCAGTATCATAAGTGGACTTGATAGGTATAAAATGTGTTTCCTTTTTCAACCTGTCCACCACAACCATGATGGAATCATGTTGTCTCCAAGTCATTGGCGATCCTGTAATGGAATCCATGGAAACCACTTCCCATTTCCATTCTAGAAATGGAAAGGGTTGCAACAAACCTGCTGGGTGTTGATGCTCAACCTTTACCTGCTAACATTTCATGCACTTTGAAATATACTCAGAAATGTCCTTCTTAATTCTTGGCCAAAAATACTTCTTTATGGTTGTAGCAATGGTCTTTTGATATCATGGGTGACCAGAATATGGAGTTTGATGGATCTCATCCATAACCATTCTCCTCAAGTCTGCTACATTTGGAATATAAATTATGTTCTTATAAGTAAGAAGTCCATCCTCTTCCAATTTATATCCCTCATACCTCTTCTCAAGACTTTGTTGTTGCAACTTTCCCTTGATCTGCATATACATTTCATCTTCAGCAGTGTGATTAACAATTCATTGTCTCAAATCTGATTGGAAAATACTAAGATATGCCACGTGCATTTCATGCACCTTCCTACTGAGTGCATCAGCCACTTTATTTTCTCTTCCTTTTATGTATTTGATTTCAAAATCAAACTCACATAAAAACTCCAGCCACCTAGCTTATCTAGCATTTAGAGTAGGCTGATCAAACAAATACTTCAGACCACAATGGTTTGTCCTTAACTCAAACTTTATTCCCATTAAGTAATGCCTCCACATCTTGAGAGCATGTAGTATGGCTGCAAGTTATAGATCACGAGTGGCATAGTTATTCTCATGATCCTTCAACTTTTTGGATTCATCACATACCACATGGTTATCTTTCATAAGAAATCCTCCAAGACCTTGTCCACATGCATCAATACACACCACAAAATATTTCTCTGGGTTTAGAATCTTCAAAACTAGTGCACTTGTGAGAAGATGCTTCAATTGTTGGAATCTTTCCTCACACCTTGGTGTCCATTCAAACTTTATCCCCTTCCTCTGTAAAGATGTGATGGAATGTGCAACCTTGTAGAATCCCTCAATGAATATCCTTTAGTATCCTGCAAATCCCATACAAGATCTTACATCTATCACATTCCTTGGAGTTGACCAATTCATAATGGCTTCAATATTTTCAGGGTCCATAGATATGCCCTCATCTGAGATAATGTGACACAAATAATGAATCCTATATTTATAGAAGTCACACTTGCTCAACTTATGCTCCTTGAGCACTTGCAATACCAATCTCAGATGTTCTTCGTGTTCTTCCTTGAGCACTTGCAATACCAATCTCAGATGTTCTTCGTGTTCTTCCTCATTCTTTGAATAAATAAGAATGTCATCAAGGAAAACAAGAATAAACTTGTCCAAGTACCTGCTAAATACACTATTCATAAGGCACATAAATGTAGATGGTGCATTTGAGAGACCAAATGGTACCACTACAAACTCATAAGGATGTCTTATGAATGTCTTCATCCTTTATTCTTACCTAATGGTAACCAGACCTCAAGTCAATCTTGGAAAATACCTTTGCTCCCCTCATTTAATCAAAGAGGTCATCAATCCTAGGAAAAGGGTATGTATTCTTCACAGTGACCTTGTTCAGATATTCATAATCAATACACAACCTAAGTGTACCATCTTTCTTTTTCACAAACAAAACCGGTGCTCCCCAAGGAGACACACTCAGCCTTATATAATTCTTCTTCAATAAGTCTTGTCGCTGCATCTTCAGATATATCATTTTTGGTGTACTCATCCTGTAGAGTGTCTTAGACACTGGTGTTTCTCCTGGCACAAGTTCAATTGTGAAATCAATGTCCCTTTTTGGAGGAATCCCTGGAATCTCATCAGGAAAAACATCCCTAAATTTCCGCGACACATGAAAGTCCTCCATCCTAGGAGGTTCATTCTCTACTGCGTCCAAGACATGGGTTGCATACACTCTGCAACCTTTCCTACAAAACTTCTTCAGCTACATGGATGAAATATACCTAAAAGAAAACACCTTTGGAATGCCTCTTACAACCCTTAAGTTGCCTTCTTCATCTAAGCACTCAAAAGTCTTGTTATAACAGTCAAGCTTGACTCTATGTGCTTCCAACCAATCCATTCCAATGAGAACATCATAGGAACCAAGTGGTAGAACATTCAGATCTACACAAGCGGCTATCCCATTCATAACCAATGGACATTTTTATACCACTTCATTGACCTTTCTCGTAGTCCCAGTGGCTAGCTGAACTAACTAGGATTTTATATTCTTTAACTTTTTTAAAGAACAAATCCCAACTACTCTAGGAGTAATATAACTATGATTAGGACCAGGTTCAATCAAAATAGAAACAGATTGCTCAGGAATATTACTTGCAACCTCAACCACAGTTGACTGATGATCTGCTTGGAGGTCCTCCAATGCTGCATAAATCCTGGGGACTATCCTTACTACTTGATCCACAGTTTCTTCTTATTGGATGTTGTAAGTTGTCCTTACATACCCTTCCCCATGTGGACAACTCCTACGTGGATGGTGTACTCTACATCTGCAGCATTGGAGTGGTTATTTGATCTCCTTTGGATCTCTTGGCTTTTCCCCCATCGCTTTGGATGGCTTAGTCATAGCTTGTGATTGTTTATTTTGTTGATTCCTGAAGTTATAAGGTTTGAAACCTTTCTTCCTTTGATCAGACTTCTCATTCCTCTTATCCTTATAGGCCTTATGGTAATCAGGCTTACCTTTGTTCTGATCAAAACAATACTTAGCCTTCATGATAGCCTCTTCTAGAGTTCTAGGCCCATCAAATTCAATCCTGTCTTTGTAAGACTGAGGCAATCCACTCAGAAAATGATATATTTTCACTTTGTCATCTCTGATGTACCTGACATACCTTAACATATCCAAGAACTTATTTGCATACTCTTCCATGGTCTCCTATGCCAATCTCAGCTCATGGAATTCTTTGATCTTGTCATCATAGTACATCATAGTACCTATAAGAGAGATATTTCTGCCTAAAAAAATTCTAGAACTGCTTCCACACAATATTCATTTCCCTGATCTTCTTCACTTGCCTGAAGTGATCCCACCATATGGATACTCTTCCAGTCAAATTGAATATGGATACCCTATCCTTCATATTTCCTAAATAGTCATGGACTTGGAAATATTTTCTCATCCCCATAATCCAAGCTTCAGCTTCTTGACCAGTCTTTATCTCACCATTAAAGGTGGGCGGTCTTTCCTTCATGAACTCATCACGTGAGTTATTTTTGTAGCACATCTTTCTCTTTTCTATGTGAGATGAAGAGCTTGAACCCCCAATGGATCCTCCAGGGTCAGAAGATTCGCTGGAATACCTCTTTCTTCTGTTGGCATTGCTTTTACTTCCTTCTGGATCTACTACCGGATTTTCTAGAGTTCATCCGCCTCTGGATGTCTGTCAAACTCTGCAAAATGGCTGCATTTAGCTAATTTATCTCTTCCTGAGCCTTAACCATCCTTTCATTATCTTCCTTGTAACTTTACATCTCCACCCTTAATCTTCTCATGGTGGCTGCAATGTCTAGAGGATTCTCTTGAAAAATTATTCCATTAGACTCTGTATCAGCATTTCCAACTCTGACGTTTTCTCCCATAGAATATTCCCCATGCTCATAAGGATTCTTTGCATCATCATATATGTCATAGGTTCTCACAGCTGACCCAAAACAGTCTTTCCAACTGCACTATAACTCTGTAAAATGTGTTATTAAACAACATTTGTTAGCTATATAGAAATTTTAGAATTAGAAAATCATTTACTTATTGTCACCAACATCTATGTTAACTGTTCAACTCAACCCATTTAGGCCCTAATGCTGCAACCAGTAGCTCTGATACCATATTGTAACATCCCCATACCCCATAATGTGGATAAATTAGATTTTTTAATTCAAGAACCTTTGTTCTCCTTCGAAACATAAGGAATGGACGTTAACACACGCTTCAACCTTCGTTCTTAGGATTAGAACTCACTGTAATAGTCGTTCTGCCCTTGACAGATCTCTTGTATGACCAGAATGATCATTTCCACACTGGACCTATCCTTCTGTACTCTGCGTTCTGCACTTTTGCTTTCCACCCTTTCGACCTTAGAAGTCAGAAATCGAAAACATAAAATAGAAATACTTAAACTCTCTTCCGCCTTCTGCCTCCTGCACTTCCGCTTTCCTCATTCTACCCTCAGAAATCGAAAATCAGAAACATAATGTGCGATGGAAATACTTAACGGATATTTTTCCTTCTGCCTTCCTCCCTCGGAAATCGAAAACATAATGTGCAATGGAGATACTTAATGGCTCTTTTGAATTCGGCCTTCCATTCTTCTGCTTTCCACCTTTCTCCCTCTGAAATCGGAAACACAACAAATGGTGGAAATACTTCATCCACTTTCTTCCTACATCTTCCTCCTTCCGCCTCCGCTACGAAACTCGAAAATCAAGAAAACAACTTTAGAACTTAACCTTCCCCATACTTTCGGCTTTCATTTTCCGCCTTTCCCACCTAAAAACTCAAAAATCCGAAAGTTATATTTTTTCCTTAGAATTATTCTGTGCCTCGGACTTCTGTCTTTCGACCTTGAACTTCAAAAATTGGAAAACACACATTTTGCATTGTTTTCAATTTCCCTTTCCGCCTCTCTTCTTCTGCCTTTCGCAAGAGGATCTCGGGGTGCAGAAACGCAACAATTCCGCCCTGTTCAACTTTTCATATCCCGATTCCTGCCTTCCACCTTCCGTGGGCAGTTTCCAAGGGGTGAAAACTCAACAATTATTACCTTAGCTGCATTTTTGGCCCTGTAACAGGGTTCTAGCCTCCAAGAACTTACGAAAATGTATTGCAAAAAAACAAGGAATGTATAGAAGTAAAATGCAGGGAACCTAACAGAATTAAACTTATAATTAACCATCAATAAGGATTCAACATGATCATAATAATTTATAAGAAAATACATGGCATAAAAAAGCATAACAAAGATACTTATGTTGATGATTAAGCGGTTCCGCAACTAGCTATGTCATTGCAACGTTCAACTGAACCATAGGCCAGTGTGTTCATAAATCTCTCAACACAATACCACCCTCAAGTTGGGCATGATTTCCATAAGGAACTAGGGAACAACAGGCTTACACACATCCAACACACACAAAAACACAGTCAAACCAAACTACAACTCGGTTTCTCAAATTGTCCAAGGTAACAAGCCAAAACACAACAAGACACAACCCAACCAACTAACAGTTGGTCTTATCAGGCTGCTAAGGTAATGGAAAGGTAGAATTGCTAAGCTAGTGAGCTCAACCACAGAGCCATGGGTACCTACACAAGATATGTCTTAGCCTCCTCAATACCTGCACCACTCAACACAGAGAAGTATTCCCTTCACTGCTACACAGTTCCATCGAGTCATACCTTCCCTTCTAGTTCTCTTTCAGGTGTGCAAAAAGGATTTACCAGCCCTCTTTATTTGTCTCTGAGGTTCCTCTCTTCACTAGGTTTATCAACCAATTTTGGTCCTCTTCCACTCCTTGGTATTCAAACCAAAACAAGGATGCACATCACAGCAATCCATAAGGAAAAACATAGCACGCAGGCTTAACTCTGCAACACAGAGAAAATCATTTTGAAACCACACTTTTGCAACTCAAGAGAGTGAAATAGACCATTCTGAACAATATACCACTGCACAACAGCACTCCCATACCATGGAGGACTACACTCTCACAAAATCGAGTGATCTCCACTACCCATTCACTCAAAAAACACAACAGAATCGTTCTTCCACGACTCAGGGTAGTGAACCAACAACCCGTACATGAACAACTGATGAGAATGAACCCCACGAACAATGTGTAACGTCCCCATACCCCATAATGTGGATAAATTAAAAAATTTACTTCAAGAACCACTATTCTCCTTCGAAACACAGGGCATGGACGTTAACACACTTCAACCTTCATTCCTAAGCTTAGAAAGCACTGTAACAGACGTTCCACCCTTGACAAATCCCTTCTATGACCAGAATGATCATTTCTACACTGGACCTGTCTTTCCGCAGTACGCGTCCTGCACTTCCACTTCCCGCCCTTCCAACCTCAAAAGTCGGAAATCGAAAATACAAAGCTCGACAGGAATACTTAAACTCTCTTTCTCCTTCCGCCTCTTGCACTTCCGTTCTCCTCCTTCCACCCTCGGAGATCATATTTCAAAATCATAATGTGAGATGGGAATAATGAAATGCTCTTCTTCCTTCTGCACTTTCTCTTGCTGCCTTCCGCGCCTCAGAACTCAGAAATTAGAAACTCAAAGTGCGACGAAACACTTATCGGATCTTCCCCCTTCTGCTTTCCGCTTCCCGACCTCAGACTTCGGAAATCGGAAAGTTATATTTTTTCCACAGAATCCTTGTACATTTCTGACTTCCTCCTTCTGACCTCGGACTTTGGAAATCGAAAAACACATTTTCTTCCTTGTTCTCAACTTCCCTTTCTACCTCCCACCTTTTTCCTTCTGCAAGCGGATCCTGGGGTGCAGAAACACAACAATTCTGCCCTGTTCAACTTTTCCTCTTCCAAGGGGAGGAAACTCAATAATTCTTAGATTAGTTGCATTTTTGGCCCTGTGACAGGATTCTAGCCTCCATGAACTTAGGAAAATGCATCACAAAAACACAAGGCATGTATAGAAGTAAAATGCATAAAACATACAAGGCATAACAAGAAAATACAGGGACATTCATACACAAGTAAACCTCTATCTGATCATCAACAAGAATTCAACATGAACATAGTGATTCATAGGAAAATACATTGCATAACCAATAAGGACAAAGAATACGTATCTTGATGATTAAGCTATCCTACAACTAGCTATGTCGATGCAACATTCCACCCAACCATAGGCCAGTGTGTTCATTAACCTCTCAACACACTTCCACCCCCGAGCTGGGCATGATTTCCACAAGGAAATAGGGAACAACATAATTACACATAGCCATACCAGAGCACACACACAGTCAATCCAACCTTCAGTTGGGTTTATGATACCATCCAGCCAAGCCAACACCAAGTTGGTTTTATCAGGCTGTAAGCTTCTAAGCCAAACACTGATGTTAGTTTAAGGACCAACCAAGCCAACAGATTGACTTATCAATATACAAACCAAGCCATCCTTCAAGTTCGGTTTATCAGGATTTCCAACCAAGGATTACTCATAAGTCCAAAGACAACAAGACACATCCAATCCAACATATGAGTTTATTAGGATACCCTCTAAGCCATCCTTCAAGTTGGGCTTATCAAGCTGCTAAGGCAGTGGACAAGAAGAAATGCTAAGCTAGTGAGCTCATCCATGGAGCTAAGGACACCTTCACAAGATCTATCTGGCATGGCATCCATGTTTCCTACACACCCAACACAAGGAAGTGTCCCCTTCTCTGCTCCACAGTCCCTCGGGATACCCTTTCCCTTCCAGTTCTCTTCAGGATGTGTAGATAAGATTCGCCAACCACTCTTATCTTATTGGGATGTTCCACACTAGGTTTATCTAGAACATTATACGTCTCTTCCACTCCTAAGTCCTGCATATAGTTTAGACCCAAAACAGGGTGCACAACACAACAACCACAGGGAAACACAACCACCTAGGCGTCATTATGTAACACAGGGACAACAGGGTTTACTTACAACCACCATGTTACTCAAACAGGCACCGCAGAACCACAAATGACCACACTTGCTCATAAAATCAACTGATCCCCAATACTCATTTACTTAGTAAAAGAAAGGATACCACCGAACCTCTGCATGGGTAAAGAATTTAAACAATAGGTGAACAACCCAGAGAAAAACATGGTTCTGCAAGCAGGATGAACGCACAAAGCGCATGAACAGAAACAAGGCTCCCTCCCACAAGCTCCACAAACAATGTGAATAATGAACCCAACGTTCAACACAACTCAAGGATGAGGTAACGGGAACCCCTTCCCACGTAGGTTTACTTGCTGCAGAAGTAAGAACGTGACCTCCCGGGCTGTAGACCTACAGACTTGAAAGTTTTCTCAGTCAAGACATCAAACTTACATGCCTTGTTCTGCCCAAGGCATTAACTGCCTCAACCAACTTCTGGAAGAAATTGATGATTGAGGACAAAGGACGAAAAGATAGCTAAGGGTACATGGGTTTCCCTATTGATATCTGGTCACACCCTATTGGCTCAGGGGGTTTGACTAACTCCCCACCCTATCCCTTGTGTAATCATTCCCCCATCTCTTTCATGTTGCAGTTCCATAGCTAGCTATGTTATTTTATTAAATTTTACATTTACATGATATTCAAAAATTCTATGTGCTTGACTTGGCACCAAAACCATAGGTATCAACCTTGATCACTTATGCACAAAACACCAATCAATGGTAGGGCCTTGGCCTTGAGATTCTTGCCATGATTCCATACGATATTTACATTATGTACAATCAGAATACCATGGGTTCGAAACCGGAGTATTACAATCCCCTCCCCCTACAACAGCATTGTCCTCAGTGCTCATCAAAACTGAAGAAAATGCCACATTGATACTACCTCAGTGCTCTACAAAATTGAATAAAAATGGGCATTCCATTTGCATGGCATCCTCCAGCTCCCACTTAGCCTCTTTGGAACCGTAGTGCTCCCATTGCACCTTTATCTGTCCTATGGCTTAATTCCAGAGCATGGTGAACTTCCTGTCGAGGATGTGCAATGGATCGATTTGGAACTCTCCCTTTGGTTCCACCTAAATCACATCCCAATTAATCACATGGTTAGGGTCATGTACATATTTCTTAAGCAAGGAAACATGAAAAACATTATGAGCTCTAGTGCTAGCTGGAAATGCAAGTCTATATGCGACTAGCCCTATTCTTTCAAGCACTTCAAACGACCCACATTATCTAGGAGACAACTTAGCACAACTTACAAGCTTCAAGGAACTCTTCCTTGCCCTCACTCTGAGGTAGCATGATCCAAAATACTGAACTCTCTGTCCAACCTATGCTTATCAGCATAGTTTTTATGTCTGTGCTGGGATGCTTTTAGATTATGCTTGATATTGGCAACCTCCTGCTCCATCTCCTTGATCAATTCTGAATCAAGTACAATTATGTTCACTGGATTATCCCAAGTCACCAGTTTCCTACACCTTATTCCATACAAAGCTTCATATGGGATCATCCCCAAGGATGCTTTCTTCCCATTAGTATAAGCAAACTCTACCAAGTGTAGGTAATCCTCAGACTTGGATGGTTTGTCCATCACATACATGTGAAGCATGTCTTCAAGCACTTGATCCATTTTCTTTATCTGTCCATCAGTATGAGGATGGTAGAAAGTGATGAAGTTCAACTTGGTACCCAAATCTACAAACAAACCCTTCCAAAAATTGGAAGTAAACTTAGGATCTTTGTCAAAGATTAGTGCCTTAGGCAATCCATGCAATCTAAAAATCTTCTTCATGAAGATTTTTGCAATATCATCAATCTTGTGTGTGGACTTAACCGGTATAAAATGGGCTTTCGTTTTCAACTTGTCCACCACAACCATGATGGAATGTAATTTCCCTTGTGAATAATTTTCCCAATGTGCTCAAATTCACCATGTTTCAACTCTAGATATATGGATACAATTGATTCCAAACTCCTCTTCCCATTACTTTCAAACTTGGTGAGGAACTTAATGAGGGGTGATGGGACACATTAAAACATCTATCAAACATATAATCAACTGATATACCCAACCATGGTCTGCAATTTTCAAGGGAAGAATTTTTGGGACAAGACTAGTCAATTTGGGAGGTGGAAACCCCCACTGGGTCTTGGAACATATCTCTTCCAAAAAATGTACAACCTCCACTAATGGTTGGTATGATACTTTCCTCTATAATAATACATTAATTAAATCATATTTTCAGCATTAGATGTGGTTTTTAGTTTGAATAGGTATCCAACAGAACTGAGGAAAATTAGTAGTAATTTTGAGGCTCAAACCCCCAATGGTAGATGGATCCAAATAGCTCCAAATGATCTCAAATTGTACCAGAAGGTGTATGAATGATGTTAATACATAAAAAAATTATTTATAGGTTTCTTTCAACCATCAAATTACTTCTGCAACACACTTTGGCAATCTGGTCAATGTATGGAGTTTTACGAGCAACTTGTGGTTCAAATCCCCTAGTGGTAGATGATGAAAATGACTTTCCAAATGCACTCAATCCAACTAAAATTTCTGAATGGAATCATGGGATATATAAATTACATCAACATGAACTCATATTCATCATCATTCAACTTTTAATGTTTGTTATAACTCCTTTAAATCATATGCAAAAAGACAGGTTTCAACCTTGGGAGAAATGATAGGCAATATTCTCCAAATGCTATGAAACTCAACAAAATGACTCTAAATGATTATGTACTGAAAATTAAACTCATATAATAAATAAATAACATCCCATTCATCCATAAACCATCATTATTTTACTTATCCATTCGATTCCATCAACATTACATTGGTTAACAACAAGGTAGTGGGGAAATGGCATTGTTTCTTCATTGTTTAACATTTTTACATGAAATATGTTGGAATTTCAACCTGAGAGTATTCTTATATTGAAATAAATATAATTTAAATCATAACATAAAATAATTGGGCATTATAAGCTTCCCCAAAGATATCAATAGCTCACCAAGTGCACCTCAATCCATAGAGCAAGAATATGATGAGAAAACTTGGAATAGATGAAAGAACAAGTTGATATTGAAGTGTCCACGAGCTGCCCTGTATCTTGAACCTGTAAATTATGACTCCATTAAAACTCCATGAAATACCTGAATGACATTTCCACACACCAACTTGGATGGGAATCTTTCACCCTCGAAATTGGATAAGGAAAGAAACTAGTCATCCACTAGCTCTCTCTCTTCACAAATGCAAATTTCTCAAATGATAAAAAACTATATTCATTATTTATTCTTGAAATTTATAAATGTTCCAAGCTCTCTATGGGTCTAATTCCTTCCAATATATGCATTCCAACTCTAGTTGGGAAGAGATTCCATAGAATGCCACTTGTACAACAATTCCTAGTCTCCCACTTCCACCAAATCACGTGTGGAATCATCTTAGCTGCCATAACTCCCTCGAGAGTCCTCTTGGAGCTATTTTTATCCTTGGAATGTCATATATGTCATATTTAAGACTTCATTTATTATTTGTTTCATAGGTGTCATAGCATCTTCATCATTGTTGTCATAGAGCTAGGGAATCTAGTCCAAGTGTCTCACTAGCTCCAAAATTCCTCTTCCACCTCCATGGGAGTTACTCTTCCACTCCAATTAGACCTAAAATTTATTTATTCCAATTATATTGACCTTCCAACTCATCCCAAGAGCCTTGGTTTTCTTATGGATTCAAAATTATAAGAGGAGGATGCCATGTGGCATAGAAAATCTAGCTTGTGTGGGTCCCACATCCTCCATGTGTCTTCATGATCAATTTCCACTTTGATTTTCCCTTGTATTTATTTATTTATCTCCTTTATTAAATATTTATGCCATTCTAATGTTCAAAAATCATTTATGTTCCTCCTTATTCCAAATCCCAAAGCTTCCACCCATAACCTAGGAAACTAGTATTTTTCCTCCTTGGCAATTATTTGACCCTTAGCATCAATTTGAAAAACTCTCATGAATATGGAAAATGTGATTAGGCCATTGTGACCCAATGAAAAATTTGGTACATAAAAAATTCTCCCTTCCCAACATTGCTTGTCCTCAAGCAATTTCAAACATGGGTGTTGAAGAACCTGCTTTATGTATGATTCTTTGAAGTTTTCACTGAGTTGCCCAACTTTGAGTCTTTGAGATTCCATGAATATTTTAGAGAGGAACCACCGTGCTTGCTGCTACACTACTCTGATTAAAATAAATTTATTAAGTGGGTAATCCATCTCCCATATTGTTTTTTTCCCAAAAAAATTGAAATCAATGGGACTAAAAAGTATCCCAGGGTCAATTTGCTTGTATTACACTCCAACAATTAAGAGTGCTCTCCAACCCATACCATTAGGAAAGAGAATTCTGGGATCCCATTTTCTTGTGTGAATTCTTCCAAACATCATGATTACATAATATATATCATAAAAGTACATAACAACATAATAAAAATGTACGTCAAGGAGGTGCTTCGTCAAAAAATCATGAAAGTGCTTATACCTCCAAGTAAGTAGACCACCATTTGCCAAGTGCATACAAGCCTCTAGTGACCAATCAAATCTGCTCCAATTACATAGGTGAGGATCCCATGTCCTATAATTCTACTTTAAAAGGATTTGATATGGATCAGAATATTCATCCATGTATTCTTTCATCCAAGAAGTGAATGAAGAATCTCCACTCAAATCTGAACCAAATAATGAGAAAAAAAAATGAGACTTCAAATGACTCAAAGAAGTCTCACCCATACATACATGAATGAGAGAATAATAAAGATATAACAAAGTATGTGTCTGGAAATAGAAATTTTCTCCAATCATAAATCGATTCACCCCAATGTTGGATGAAGTTCGTCCAACATCAAATGAACCAAGTGTTGAGCAAGAAAAACCATGAGTTTTCAAGTGACTCAAATGCATATCATAGGTGCATCCATGTAGATGTGCATCATCATAAAGTAACAAAGGATGCTGCTGAAAATGTGAATAATAATTTGCTCCAACGATTTCATCATAAAAAATTAAATCTAGGAGTTCCGTACTCCTCATGTGGCACCATCAAAAAGAACCCTTTCACGCATACTTCATTGAGACTAATACTGCAAAACATGGAATTGTAGGATGTATGAGAATGAACTAACTCACCCAAATGATCAAAAAGTGCAGAATTTTCATCATGGGAAGGATACATATGGGTAGTATCATGCAGCTCCTTCAAAAGTGTGAAACCTTTGTCATAGATTGGTTCCAATGTAGAGGAATCATGATCTTCTTTAAAAATTGCATAACCTTCATCAAGAGACAATTCAAGCTCCTCTTCCACCACATCAAGTGTTTGGATCTCTTCAATTTTGTCTTCAAACACATCAAATACATTCAAATTTCCACATTTCTCATGATCCACCATGTCATGAGAATCCTCCAAACAATCTACCATTTTACAATCTGAAACATAGGAGGAAAAACTTAGTATCTTGCAGCTTTTCAAGAAGTTGCTCATTTTGAATTGTGAACTTATGATTATTCTCATTATTCTTCAAGTATGCATCATGTAAAATTCATTAAGCTCAAACAAATGGTTTCTATCAAAAATCAAAGACATGAAATTACGTTTGATGTGGCACATTTCTCTTTGAATCTTCTCCATGTCTTCAAGCTGGAAGGATGTTTCCTCCAATGAAGTAGCTATCCAACAATAATTTGACACTAATGCTTTAGTGTCATGGAGTATGCTAAGAGACTCCTGGATATACCTTTCACTCATCTTCAAAGACCCTTCAATGAAGGATGGTTCATGAGACCGAACCTCCTCTTCTTCTTTCTTCTTGATTTGATCAACTTCTTGAAGCTCAAGTGGTGATGGGGAAGTTGATCTTGGTTCTTCATTATCTGTCACAAGGTATTCATCTTCATGCTTATTATAAATTTGGCTTGCAGCAACATTTTGAAATATGATCTCTATGTCACCAACATAGAGTTTTGAGCACCCATCAGTAGGTAATATTTCATAGTTCAATGATCCATCAATAGATTCTCTTTGATTTTCACAACCCCCATCAGTAAGGATTGTGTGCTTGTATTCACTTTCCTCTTTATGTTCTTTTCTACAATCACCTTGAGGTAATTCAAGACCCACTTCATGATTCTATGTTTCTTTCTGTAATGGTGCATCTATTCTCTTTTCATCCTTTTTAGACTGAAATTTATTCCACACATTCAACATGATGTCCGTAGAAGTGTTTATAATTTCCTCCTTTATAGAGCATAATAAATCTTTGCTCTTTGCACAAGTAAGCTGGTTTTTCTTTAATGAGTTCACATTTTCCTTCTTGTGCATAAATTAATACTTGAGAAGATATTCTTGGAAAGAATACATTTCATTAATATCCCCTCTCAAATTTCAATACTCCTGGAAGCATGCTTCAATATCTATGGTTGTAATTTCTTCTTTCGTTGGTTGGGGAGGAAAGAAATTAGGCATAGTGGGTCTATTGTGAAGACAAGACATATCTGAAACTTTTTCTTTAATTTATGGTCTTAATGCATATATTCCAAGACCATGATCTAATACCATTGTAATTTCCCTTGTGAATAATTTTCCCAATGTGCTCAAATTCACCATGTTTCAACTCTAGGTATATGGATACCACTGATTCCAAACTCCTCTTCCCATTACTTTCAAAATTGGTGAGGAAGGTCATGAGGGGTGATGGGACACATTAAAAAATCTATAATACATATAATCAACTGATATACCCAACCATGGTCTGAAATTTTCAAGGGAAGAAGTTTCGGGATAAGACTAGTCAATTTGGGAGGTGGAAATCCCCCGTGGGTCCTGGAACAAATCTCTTCCAAACAATATACAAATTCCACTACTGGTTGGTATTATACTTGGCTCTGTTATAATACATTAATTAAATTATATTTTCAGCATTATATTAGGTTTTTTTGTCGAATAGGTATCAAAGATAACTCGGGGAATTTATTAGCATTTTTGAGGCTCAAACCCCAAATGGTAGATTGCTCCAAATAGCTCCAAATGATCTCAAATTGTAGCAAAATTTGTATGAATTTTGTTAATACATAAAAATCATATTTATAGGTGTCTCTAAACCATCAAATTAATTCTGAAACTCACTTTTGCAATCTGGTCAATGTATGGATTTTTACGAGCAACTTGTGGTTCAAATCCCCTAGGGGTAGATGATGAAAATGACTTTCCAAATGCACTCAATCAAAATAAAATTTCTGAATGTAATAAGGGGAAATATAAAGGACCTCAACATTAACTCACATGAATCACCATTCAACTTTTAATGTCTGCTATAACTCCCTTAATTCAGATGCAAAAAGACTAGTTTCAACCTTGGGGGAAATGATAGGCAATCTTCTCCAAATGTTATGAAACTCAAAAAAATGAATCCAAATGATTATGTAATGAAAATTAAACTCATATAATACATAAATAACAGTGAATTCATCCATAAACCATCATTATTTTACTTATCCATTCGAATCCATCAATATTACATTGGTTCACAACAAGGTAGTGGGGAAATGGCATTGTTTTTCATTGTTTAACATTTTTACATGAAATATTTTGGTAGTTCGACCCGATATTATTCTGAAATTTAAATACATATATTTTAAATCATAACATAAAATAATGGGTCATTAGAATATCCCCCAAAGATATCAATAGCTCACCAATTGCGCCTCAATCCATAGAGCAAGAATATGATGAGAAAACTTGGAATAGATGAAATAACAAGCTGATATTGAAGTTTCCATGAGATTCCTTGTAGATTTAATGTGTAAATTATGACTCCATTAAATCTCCATGAAATACCTGAATTACCTTTCCACGCACCAACTTGGATGGGAATCTTTCACCCTTGAAATTGGCTAAGGCAAGAAACTAGTCATCCACTAGCTCTCTCTCTTAACAAATGAAAATTTCTCAAATGATCAAAAGTTTCCTTCATTATTTGTTCTTGAAATTTATAAATTTTCCAAGCTCTCTATGGGTTTAATTCCTTCCAAGATATGCATTCAAACTCTAGTTGGGAAGATATTCCAAAGAATGCCACTTGTACAACAATTCCTAGTCTCCCACTTCCACCAAATCACATGTGGAAGAATATTAGCTTCCCTAAATCCCTTGAGCTCCCTCTTGGAGATATTTTTATCCCTGACATGTAATATATGTCATATTTCAGCCTTCATATCTTATTTGTGTCATAGGTTTCATAGCATCTTCATCATTGTTGTCATAGAGCTAGGGAATAGCCCAAGTGTCTCACTAGCTCCAAAATGCCTCTTCCACTTCCATGGGAGTTACTCTTCCACTCCAATTCGACCTTAATTGATTAATTCCAAGTATATTTACCTTCAAACTCATCTCAATACCCTTGGGATTCTTATGGATTCAAAATGACAAGAGGAGGATGCCATGTGACATAGAAAATCTAGCTTGTGTGGGTCCCACATCCTCCATGTGTCTTCATGATCAATTGCCACTTTGATTTTCCATTGTATTTATTTATTTAGTTCCTTTATTAAATATTTATTCCATTTTAATGTTCAAACATAATTTATTGCCCCCCTTATTCCAAATCCCAAAGCTTCCACCCCGAACCTAGGAAACTAGTATTTTTCCTCCTCGGCAATTATTTGACCCTTAGCATCAATTTGACAAACTCTCATGAATATGGAAAATGTTATTAGGAAATTTTTACCCAATTAAAAATTTGGGACATTAAAAGGAACCATGTTGCCTCCAATTCATTGGAAATCCTATAATAAAATCCATGGAAATAACCTCCCATTTCCATTCTGGGATTGGCAAAGGCTGTAACAAACCTGTTGGGTGTTGATGCTCAACCTTCACTTCCTGACATTTCATGAACTTTGAAATATAATAAGCAATGGAATTCTTCATTCTTGGCCAAAAGTGTTGCTTTCTGGCTATAGCAATTGTCTTATGATATCCTGGGTGACCAAAATATGGAGTCTGATGGATTTCATCAATAACAACCCTCCTCAAGTATGCTACAATTGGAATATAAAATATGTTTTTATAAGTAAGAACTCCATCTTATTTCAATTTATATCCTTCATACCTCTTATCAAGAATTTGCTTCTTCAATTTTCCTTTTATCTGCACATACATTTCATCTTCTGCAGCATGATTAACAATCCGTTGTCTCAAATCTGACTAGAAAATACTAATATATGCCAGGTGCACTTCATGCACTTTCCTGCTGAGTGCATCAACCACTTTGTTCTCTTTTCCTTTTATGTGATTGATCTCAAAATCAAACTCACATAAAAACTCTATCCATCTAGATTTCCTAGCATTTAGAGTTGGTTGATTAAACAAATATTTCAGACCACAGTGGTCTGTCCTTAACTGAAAATTTTTGCCCATTAAGTAATTCCTCCACATCTTGAGAGCATGTACTATGGTTTCAATCTGTAATTCATGAGTGGCATAGTTCTTCTCGTGATCCTTCAACTTCCTTGACTCGTAACATACCATGTGGTTTTCTTGCATAAGAACTCCTCAAAGTCTTTGACCAAATGCATCAGTACATACCACAAAATATTTCCTTGGGTCTACAATTTTCAGAACTGGTGCACTTGTGAGAAGACTCTTCAACTGTTGGAATCTTTCCTCACATCTAGGTGTCCATTCAAACCTTATCCCCTTCCTTTGCAATGAAGTGATTGGATGTGCAACCTTAGAGAATCCTTCAATGAATCTCATGTAGTATCCTGCAAGGCCCATAAAAGATATTACATCTGTCACATTCCTTAGAGTGGGCCAATTCATAATGGACTCAATCTTATCAGGGTCTACAGATATACCCTCACCTGAGATCATGTGACCCAAATAGTGAATCATATCTTTATAGAAGTCGCACTTGCTCAACTTTGCATACATCTTATGCTCCCTGAGCAATTGCAATGTCAATATGAGATGTTCTTCATGCTCTTCCTCATTCTTAGAATAAATATGAATGTCATCAAGGAAAACAAGAAAAAACTTGTCCAAATACCTACTGAAGACATTGTTCATAAGGCACATAAATGTAGATGTTGCATCTGTGAGACCAAAGGGTACCACTACATACTCATAATGTCCATACCTTGTTCCAGAAGGTTGTCTTATGAATATCTTCATCCTTGATTCTTACCTGATGGTAACCAGACCTCAAGTCAATCTTCGAAAATACATTTGCTCCTCTCTTTTGATCAAAGAGGTCATCAATTCGAGGCAAGGGGTATTTGTTCTTTAAAATGACCTTGTTTAGTTTTTTGTAATCAATACACAACCTGAGTGTACCATATTTCTTCTTCACAAATAGAATTGGTGCTCCCCAAGGGGACACACTTGGTCTAATATACTTCTTTTCCAACAAATCTTGTAGTTGCATCTTTAGCTCAAGAATTTCGGGTGTACTCATCCTATAGGGTGTCTTAGACACTGGTGCTACTCCTGGCACAAGTTCAATGGTGAATTCAATGTCCCTCTTCAGAGGAAGTCCTAGAATCTCATCAGGGAAAACATCCTTGAATTCCTGCAAAATGTGAAATTCCTCCAACCTAGGAGTTTCATTCTTTGTTGCCTCCAACACATGGGATGCATACAACTTGCATCCTTTCCTACAGAACTTCTTCAGCTACATTTTGGAAATATGCCTAATAGGAATCACCTTTGGAATTCCTTTTAAAAGCCTTAAGTTGTCTTCTTCATCCAAACACTCAAAAAAAAAATTGTAACAATCAAGCTTTACCCTGTGTGCTCCTGACCAATCCATCCCAATGAGGATATCATAGGAACCAAGTGGTAGAACATTCAGATCTACATAAGTGACCAATCCATCCATAACCAATGGACACTTTTCTACCACTTCACTGACCTTTCTCTTAGTCCCAGTGGCTAGCTGAACTAACCATGATTTGCTATGCTTTAACTTCTTAAAGGCACAGATATCAACAACTCTAGGAGTGATATAACTGTGAGTAGATCCAGGGTCAATAAAAAAAGAAACATATTGCTCGGTAATCTCACTTGCAACTTCAACCACAATTGACGGATGATCTTCCCAGCGGTCCTCCAGTGTTGTATAAATCCTTGGGACGGTCCTTGCTACATGGCCCACTTTTTCTACTTCTTGAATGTTATGAGCTTGCCTCACATACCCATCCTTAAGTGGGAAATTCTTGTGCATGTGGGGTCCTCCACATTTCCAACATTGGAGTGGTTCTATGTTATGGTGTGGATCCCTTGGATTTTCCCCCATCACTCTGGCTGGTTGATTCACAGCTTGTGACGGCTGCTTTTGTTGATTCCTGAAGTTAGAAGGTCTGAAACTTTTCTTCCTCTGATCATACTTTTCATTTCTCTTGTCCTTCCATTTCTTATGGTATTCATGTTTTCCCTTTCTTTTCTCATAGCAATACTTAGCTTTCCCAATGGCCTCTTCTAGAGTTCTAGGCTCATCAAACTCAATTTTGTCTCTGTATGATTGAGGTATCCCATTCAAAAAATGCTGGATTTTCACTTTATCATCCTTAATGAACTTGATATACCTCAACATCTCCAAGAAATCATTGGCATACTCTTCCATGGCTTGTTTCCCCAATCTTAGCTCATGGAATTCTTTGATCTTATCCTCATAATACTTGTCAGAGAGGTATTTCTGCTTGAAGTATTTCTTGAATTGTTTCCAAGTGATATTCCTTTCGCTGATCTTCTTTACCCGTCTAAGATGCTTCCACCAAATGAATGCTCTTCCATTCAGGTTGAAGATGCCTACTCTAGCCTTCATATTTCCAGAGTAGTCCTAGACTTGGAAATACTTCCTCATCCCAAGAATTCAAGCTTCAACTTCATGTCCAGTCTTTATCTCACCATTAAAGGTAGGCTGCCTTGCCTTCTTAAATTCATCATGTGAGTTGTTCCTGTAGCGCCTCTTTCTCTTACCTGTGTGAGATGAAGATCTCGATCCTCTAGTGGATTATTTAGAGTCAGGAGACCCACTAGAAGAACTCTTCCTTCTTCTGGAACTGCTCTTACTACCTTCTAGTTTCTTTGTACGACACCTAGAGCTCATCCGCCTTTGGATGTCAGTCAAACTCTGCAGAATGGCTGCATTCAGCTGATGCTTATCTTCCTGAGCTTTAATCAAGATTTCCATGGTAGATGCAATGTTTGGCGGTGTCTCTTGAAATATTTTTCCATTAGACTCTGTATCAGCATTTCCAACTCAGGTGTTTTCCCCCATAGCATCTTCCCCGTGCTCATAGGGACTCTGCGCATCATACATATTGTAGGTTCTCATGGTTGATCCAAAACTCACTCTTTCAATCTATACTATGACTCTGCAAAATGTGTTAATGCATCATTTGTTATATGCATAATAATTTCAGAAGTAAAAACCATTTACCAATAGCTCTAGTAACTGTTCAACTTGGCCCATCCAATCCCAATGTTGCAACCATCATCTTTGATACCAATCTGTAGTGTACTACAATGTTGTATCAGAGAGTACTCTTATCTCTTTCACTATCCATTCTGTCCCATCCAAGCCCAATGTTGCAACCAGCAACACTGATACCACAATGTAACGTCCCCATACCCCATAAGGCGGATAAATTAAAAATTTTACTTCAACAACCCTTGTTCTCCTTTGAAACATAGGGCATGGACATCAACACACACTTCAACCTTCATTCCTAGGATTAGAAACCACTGTAATAGTCGTTCCACCCTTGACAGATCCCTTTTGTGACCAGAATGATCCACACTTTCGCTTCCCACCCTTCCGAACTTGGAAATAGTAAATTGGAAATATAAAGCTCAATGAGAATACTTAAACTCTCTTCTGCAGTCTGCCTCCCGCACTTCCGCTCTCTGCCTTCCGCCCTCGGAAATTGGAAATCGGAAGCATAATGTGCGACGGGAACAAACAAATTCTTTTCCACCTTCTGCCTTATGCACTTCCACTTTTTTCCTTCCATGCCTCGAAACTTGGAAACAAAATACACAAAGTGTGACGGAACACTTAACATCTCTTCTGTATTCCACCTTCCACACTTCCTCTTTCCGCTTCCCAACATCAGACTTCAGAAATCGGAAAGTTATATTTTTCCCTTAGAATCCTTTTGCACTTCCGACTTCTGCCTTCCAACCTCGGACTTCAAAAATCGGAAAACCCACTTTATGCCTTGTTCTCAACTGCCCTTTTCACCTCCTGCCTTCTGCCTTCCACAGGCAGATCCCGGGGTGTAGAAACACAACAATTCTGCCCTATTTAACTTTTCTTCTTTCATTTTCTGTCTTTAGCCTTCTGCAAGCAGATTCCAAAGGGCGAAAACTCAACGATTCTTGTCGTAGCTACATTTTTGGCCCTGTAATAGGATTCTATCCTCCATGAACTTAGGAAAATGCATCACAAAAACACAAGGCATGTACAGAAGTAAAATGCATAAAACATACAAGGCATAACAAGAAAATACAGGGACATTCATACACAAGTAAACCTCTACGTGATCATTAACAAGCATTCAACATGAACATAGCAATTTATAGGAAAATACATTGCATAACCAAGAAGGACAAAGAATACTTATCTTTATGATTAAGTTTTCCCGCAACTAGCTATGTTGATGCAACGTTCCACCCAACCATAGGTCAGTGTGTTCATTAATCTCTCAACACACTACCACCCCTGAGTTGGGCATGATTTCCACAAGGAACTAGGGAACAATAGACTTACACACAGCCAGACCAGAGCACACACAGAGTCAAACCAACCTTTAGTTTGGTTTATCAGACTATCCATCCAAGCCAACACCAAGTTTGGTTTATCAGGCTGAGGATTACGATCCAAATGCTATTGGGTTTATCATACTATTCACAGTCAATCCAACACTCAGTTTAAGAGCCAGCCAAGCCAATAGATGGGTTTATCAAGATACCAAACAAGCCATCCTTCAATTTGGGTTTATCAGGTTGTTCAGCCAAGGATTAATCACAAGGCCAAAAACAACAAGACACAGCCAAGCCAACATATGGGTTTATCAGGCTACCTACCAATCCATCCTTCAAGTTCGGTTTATCAAGCTGCTAAGGAAGTGGACAGGAAAAACTAATAAACTAGTGAGCTCATCCACAGAGCTAAGGACACCTTCACAAGATCTATATATCCTAGCATCCACATTTCCTACACACCCAACACAAGGAAGTGTCCCCTTCTCTGATCCACAGTCCCTCGCGCTACCCCTTCCCTTCCAGCGCTCTTCAAGATGTGCAAAGCAAATTCGTCAGCCACTCTTATCTTATTGGGAGGTTCCACACTAGGTTTATCAAGAACATTCTATGTCTCTTCCACTCCTAATTCTTGCATACAATTCATACACAAACCAAGGTGCACAACACAGCAACCATAGGGAAACACAGCCACTAAGGATTTACTCTGTAACACAGAGACAATAGGGTTTACTTACAACCACCATGTCACTCAAACAGGCACCGCAAAACCACAAATGACCACACTTTATCGTAAAATAAAGTGATCACCATTGCTCATTTACTCAGCAAAATCAAGGAGACCACCGAACCTCTACGTGGATGAGGAAGGTAAAAAATAGGTGAACAACCCAGAGAAAAAAACGGTTCTACAAGCAGGATGAATGCACAATGCCCATGAACAGAAACATGGCTCCCTCCCGTGGGCTCCACGAATAGTGCGAATAATGAACCCAACATTCAACACGACTCGGGGATGAGGGAACAGGAATTTGTTCCCATGCAGGTTTACTTGTTGCAAAATAAATAACCCGGCTTCCCAGGCTACAGACCTTCAAGCTTGCTCAATCGAGCCATCATACTGCCATGCCTTGCTCTTCCCAAGGAATTAACTGCCTCAACCAACTTCTGGAAGAAATTGATGATTGAGGACAGAGGAGGAAAATATAGTTGAGGGTACATGGGTTTCCCCATTGACATTTGGTCACACCCTAGTAGCGCAGGGGGTTTGACTAAATCCCCACCCTATCCCTTGTGGAATCATGCCCCCATATCTTTCACGTTGCAGTTCCATAGCTAGCTATGGTATTTTATTAAATTGTGCATTTACATGATATTCAAAAATGCTTTGTACTCTACTTAGTACCAAAACCATAGGTATCAACCTTGATCACCTATGCACAAAACACCAATCAATGGAAGGCCCTCGTCCTTGAGCTCCTTGCCACGATTCCAACATTATTTACATTATGTACAATCAGAATACCATGGGGTCGAAATCGGGGTTTTACACAACATAACGAACAAAATGAACAACAACGCTCAGGTGAAAGCCATATGATGGACATGGCACGCATCCGCATGGGTTTACTTGTTGTAGAAGCAAGAGTATGGGTTCTGCATACTGCATACTTGCATGCTTGCTTCCTCAAGCCATCAGACTGCCATGCTTTACTCTTCCCAAGGCATTAACTGCCTCATCCACCTTCTGGAAGAATTTAATGATTGAGGACAGAGGACAAAAAGGTAGTTGAGGGTTTCATGGGTTTCTCCAGTGACATCTAGTCACACCCTATTGGATCGGGGGGTTTGACTAACTCCCCACCCTATCCCTTGTGGAATCATGCCCCCATCTCTTTCATGTTTGCAGTCCCATAGCTAGCTGTGGTATTTTATTAATTTGTACTTCTAAATCATATATCAAAATATACAGTTTCTGACTCAGCACCAAAGCCATTATAGGTATCCTCCTTGATCACCTATCCACGAAACATCAATCAATGGCAGGGCCTTGGCCTTGATCTCCATGCCATGATCTCAATCACAATACATACATCATGTACAATATTAATACCACGGGGTCAAAGCTGGGGTATTACATTCAACCACTTCTACTTGTACTTGAAGCCCTTGAAGTCCTTGGACCCACACACACTTAGTGTTTACTTGTTTAATTATTGAATGGATTGTACCCTTACCCTACTCATTGGTCCTTGAGCCTTTACCCTAACATCACTCTTTTAGCCTTTAATTTTAATCTAAAACTAATACAAAATTTGATAAACAATATTAAGATATATCATTTCATTTTTAAAATGAAACAATTTAAGAGTTAATAAAAACACAACAAGGTTTTAATCGTAATCTAAGTAAACAATGGATAACATATGGTAATAAAAATATTAAAATTCTGATAACAAAAAAATTGTTAAAATATATTTAAAATTATTTTTTATCATAACAAGTTAGCTCAAAAATATGATGGAAAACGTGTATAAATACCCAGTTAACACTTTCATTTTACACAAAAAAAACATGAAATACCTCTGATTTTCACGAGTATATACTGAGGAAATTTGCAGCAGTAGTCTGATATGTACAGTCACCTAAGGAATTCGAACTAAGGAAGCATCAATCTAATATGTGTTGGAGACATTTACCATCACACACACTCTTTTGGTCAAATTGGCCTAGTTAAACCACCATCCTAAGTTTAATTGACATCAGTGGAGCATTAATTGCCATCATCCAGTCACACCCACGCCTACCTACAGTCAAGGACGCTAACTTAGACTTCTCCTACAGTCAAGGAGGCTAACTGGAGCACTCAGGGGGTGATCTGTGTGACATTAATGCACCTAATTGCTAACTGGTGGTTACAATAAGTTCAACCAGTCAGTTAAGGCACCTCCAGTCATTAAATATATTATTTAATGATTATTTATTATTATTTAATGATCTGGAGTCAACAAGGCGCCTCCACCAACTTCTGATGGTCAGTTCAGCTTCAGTTAACCTCATCAGGGTTCATTGGAGTCATGGAGCACTAGCACCTGATGGTTGGCTTGCTATGACATGTGTCTGATCTCCTTCAGTTGAGATTCAGTCATTTATTGCACTCTGACTTCAGTTAGGGTTTGGTGAGTCAATTAGGGTTTTGGTCAAGTGGTTAACTGAATGAGATTGAATGGTTGAGAGTCAATTAAGCTAGACTCACTCACTGAATTCGAATTGTCTCCTTAGGTATTCGAATTCTTCATGGAGTTAAGCCATTGCTCAGCATTGGTATTGTAACCCTTTATTGTTTATTAAATATACAAAGAGGAAACCATTTCTGGTTCCGATTATTACCAATTCATGAGTATTTGTTAATTATTCTTTGATGATTTCGATTCCAAGTTCCTAGAGCATCTGCAAGAATTAATATGGTATCAGAGCATGCGGCGGGACGAAGATCAATCTCTTAAAAACAAGATTTTTGACAGATTTCTCCATGAAATTTGAGCAATAGCTCAAAAATCCAGCACTGCACCAGAAGCCAAGGCTTACCACTTAATACCCCAAGTAAAGAACTTGTTGATCAAGCTTGCTTGATTGACTATGCTGGTTGTGGTGAAAGCCTAGAATGTGCAGGTTGTTCGACCTTATTTTTCCCTTTCTGTTTTGATTTTCAGGTTTCTACAGGTGAAGCATTCGCTACAGCATATCCAGATGGCCTCCTCAGTACCTCTCTTGACTCCATACAATTTCCACACATGGAAAAATAAAATGGAGCTTCAATTGCGCTCCAAAGGACTCCATAGAGTCGCCATCGACACTGAAGTTGAGCCTGGATCCGCCATAGAAAAATCAAGATTCTTGAACAAGAAGGATGAAGCCTTCGGTTTCTTGTGCCTCTCTATTTCAGAAGACCTTCTCTTCCATCTTACGGATCTAAAGACACCGAAAGAAATATGGGACAAATTGGAATCTCTATATGGAAAGCATGATGACTTGAGAGTTTACCAACTCGAAAATGAACTCATGTCTCTCCAACCTTCCAATTTCGAGACCCTGAATGATTTATTTACAAAGTTCAAGCATACTATTTTTCTCTTGAAGCAATGCAAAGTGGAGAAGGAGGATGATCAGCTCATCCTAGCCATCCTCTCCAAACTCGGGGCTGATTATTCAGTTTTTGTTTCTACATTCCGTGCGGGGAAGCTCACAATTCCCAGAAGGAAGATGCCTACACTCAATGCCTTCATTGAGTCCCTAACTAATGAACATGACAAGCTTGTCCAGATGGGGATCATTCGATCTTCCCGTGATCAAGCCCTACATGTCTCGGGGCCCAAAGATGTGAAGGGTAAAGGAAAGCAGCAGAAAAATCAGAAAACTAAATTTGATGCTCCCAAGCCTAGAGTTGAAAATCAGCAGCATGATGAATCTTCCGGCTCAAGGAAGAACAAAGGAAAAGGGCACAATGGGAAAGAAAAAGTCAAGTGTTCTTACTACAGGAAGGGTTTTCACCCTGAACATGCCTGCATGAAGAAAAATATTGATGAAGCAACCTCTCTCCTTGAGAGGAATCACATCAATCTTCCAGAGAGCTTTCGGAGGAGAGATCACCAAGATCGGGAACCACAGCATGAGAAAGGTCATGCCCTCATGGCAAGCACTTCAAAGTCCAAATCACTGCTGATTGACAGTGAAGCTTCGAATCACATGATGGCTGAAAAAGACTCCTTTTCATCCTTGGAGACCGGCAAATCCATCCCCATCCACATGGGAGATGACTCCACTATCATTTCCGAAGGACAAGGTACTGTAGATCTAGAAAATGGTTTTTTTTCTAAAGTTTTGTATGTACCGTCTCTAGTAGCAAATCTCCTTAGTGTCTATCAGATGACACATACAGGAATTCCTAAAAGAGTCTCTTTCAGCCCAAATGATGTTGAGATAACAGAAATTGCATCCAGGAAACTCATTGCAAAAGGCCTTGCAAATCATCATGCAAGAGCCTATGAGTTCTCTCACTTTGTTGCGGATGAAAAGCCCACCGCTCTGCTAAATCATGGAAATGAGGTTAGTAGGTTGTGGCATGAGAGGTTTGGCCATCTAAATTTCAAATATTTGCAGCAATTACAGAAAAACTCCATGGTTGAAGGCCTCCCGGTCATCAAGGCAACCATGGGAGTCTGCAAGGGTTGTGTGATTGGTAAACACCCTGAGCACAAGTTCGATCGGGGGAAGGAAAACTGAGCTACAAGCATATTGGGGTTGATACATTCTGATATCAGTGGTCCAATGCCTATCACATCCATGAATGGATCAAGGTACCTCCTTACCTTTATTGATGATTTTTTAAGGTATACATGGGTTTTCTTTCTCAAAAATAAATAAGAAGTATGTGAAAAAATTTCTGAATTGAAGGCCTTGATCGAAAATGCCTCTGGGCTTAAGATCAAGATATTGAGATATGATAATGGAGGGGAGTATGTCAGTAATGGTTTTTTGTACATTTTCTCAGAAAGTGGTATTCAGGTCCAACATTCAATTCCCTACACTCCCCAGCAGAACGGAGTAGCGGAAAGGAAGAACCGGTCTCTCAAAGAGATGACCACCTGTATGTTGGAGTCAAAGAAGCTTGCTGCAAATATTTGGGCTGAAGCCATGCATGATACAGCATACATTCAGAACAGGGTGCCACATTCATCAGTGAAAGGAAAGACTCCTTTCGAAGCATACTTCAGGCACAAGCCAGATGTGTCGAACCTACGGGTGTTTGGGTCCACTGCATGGGCCCGGATTCCGCTTGATAAAAGAAGGGATTTGCAACCGCAGAGCATAGAATGTCTGTTTATTGGGTATCCTGATGAAACTAAAGGATTCAAGCTTCTAGATATCAAGACCAAACAGATCATCATCGAGAGAAGTGTCAAGTTCGATGAGCCTCTTCAGGAGGTGGAACTAGTGAAGGAGAAAACTGCTGAATTTCCTTCCTATTCAACTGAATATTTGGATGATGAAATTGGGGGTGATGACCCTGATTTGGATCCTCTGATTTCTGATATTATTGTGCAACAATAATTAGATACTAAATTAGAACCTAAATTGCATAATCATCTTCCTACATGGGCCCAAGAGACACTCTCCTCCGCAGGAGACAACATTGGAAATCCGGATGATCCACAGAGAACCCGGTCTAATTTGCAAAGAGCAGGTATTGCGCTCTATTGTTCTGATAATTTGCTGTCCGAAACTTGCTATTTGATTATTAGTTCAGATCCAAAATCCTACTACCATGCTCGGAATGATCCGAGATGGCAAGTTGCCATGGATGAAGAGATGAATTCTCTTGAGAAAAACTCTACTTGGGAGCTAGTTTCTCTTCCTCCGGGAAGGAAATTGGTTCAATGCAAGTGGGTGTTTCGTACAAAGGTTGCTGCTGATGGAAGAACCTAAAAATATAAGGAAATTCTGGTAGCAAAAGGTTTCTCTCAGGTCCAAGGAGTGGACTACCATGAGACCTTTGCACCGGTTGCAAAAATGGACTCCATCCGTCTTGTTTTGGCTATTTCCGCATCCAAGCACTGGGAGGTGCATCACATGGATGTTAAGTCAGCATTTCTGCATGGAGATATTCATGAGGAGATATACATGAAGCAGCCTAAGGGCTACATCACTTATCCATGTTTGGTTTGCAAGCTAAAGAAGTCACTATATGGGTTAAAACAGGCCCCAAGAGAGTGGTATTCCAAGATGGATGCCTTCCTTCTCTCGCAAAACTTTTAGAGATGTAGATAAGATCCAAATGTGTATTTACAGTAGCATGATGGTCATATAATTATCATTGTTTTATATGTTGATGACTTACTGATCACAAGTAGCACAATTTCCTCCATTTCAGCCATCAAAACTGCTCTCCACAATGCCTTTGAAATGAGTGATTTGGGGCTTCTAAAACAATTTTTGGGGCTCAAAATCGAGCAAAATTCTGATGGGATTATGGTCACTCAGTCCAAATAAATTTCAGACCTGTTAGTCAAGTTTAACATGGCTGAATGCAGTCCTGCACCATTCCCTTTCCTTTCAGGGATCAGCCTTGAAGAAGGAAAAAGCACACCTCCCATGGACTGCACTATCTATCGACAGTTGATTGGTAGCTTGTTGTACTTGACACATTATAGACCTGATATTTGTTATGTCGTGAATGCTATATCAAGATACATGCAGAAGCCTCATGATCTTCATTGGAAGGCAGCCAAGAGGATCCTCTAGTACATTTAGGGAACCAGGACCTACGGCATTCACTATGTTGCAGACTCCGAGCTAGAGCTGGTTGGATACACAGATTCCGATTGGGCGGGTGATTCTATTGATAGGAAGTCAACTTCCAGATATGTATTCATGTTTGGTGGTGGCCCTATTTGCTGGTCAAGCAAAAAGAAGGCTGCCATAGCACTATCTTCAGCAGAGGCCGAGTATCGAGGAGCGGTGAATGCTTGCATCCAAGCAGTTTGGTTGCAAGGCATTCTTTCAGAGTTTGATCTTGGTAGTACTTTGTCCACAATCCTCTTTTGTGACAACCAGAGTGCTATTAAGATATCCACAGATCCATTTACCAGGCAGAGGACCAAGCATGTAGAGATTCACATGCACTACATCAGGGAGCTAGTGCATGACAGGACCATCATTCTGCAATACTGCCCGACTAATGAGCAGATTACAGACATCTTCACCAAGAGCTTTTCAAACAAGAAGTTCACTTACCTTCGTTCACTATTGGGGTGAGTTCATCAGGGTGATCCAGACTACTTTCAGTGTTCAGCTTGAGGGGGGGGGTTTCCCTCTTTTCCTCACTTAGTTTGTTTTGAGCATTGTTTCAGTTTCAGCATTGTACAGGGTGACCTATGGCCTTAGTTGTTGTGGCCCTAGAATTTTTATGCATATATGTTTTCTAACTCTTCCTGAGTATAGCTTAAGGGGGGGTGTTGGAGACATTTACCATCATACACACTCTTTTGGTCAAAATGGCCTACTTAAACCACTATCCTAAGTTTAATTGACATCAGTGGAGCATTAATTTCCATCATCCAGTCACACCCACACCTACCTATAGTCAAGGAGGCTAACTTAGCCTTCTCCTACAATCAAGGAGGCTAATTGGAGCACTTCATGGGTGATCTGTGTGACATTAATGCACCTAATTGCTAACTGGTGGTTACAATCAGTTCAACCAGTCAGTTACAGTCAGTTAAGGAACCTCTAGTCATTAAATATATTATTTAATGATTATTTATTATTATTTAATGATCTGGAGTCAACAAGGCGCCTCCACCAACTTCTGATGGTCAGTTCAGCTTCAGTTAACCTCATCGGGGTTCATTGGAGTCATGGAGCACTAGCACTTGATGGTTGGCTTGCTATGACATGTGTCTGATCTCCTTCAGTTGAGATTCAGTCATTTATTGCACTCAAACTTTAGTTAGGGTTTGGTGAGTCAATTAGGGTTTTGGTCAAGTGGTTAACTGAGTGAGATTGAATGGTTGAGAGTCAGTTAAGCTAGACTCACTCACTGAATTCGAATTGTCTCCTTAGGTATTTGAATTCTTCATGGAGTTAAGCCATTGCTCAGCATTGGTATTGTAACCCTTTATTTTTTATTAAATATACAGAGAGGAAACCAATTCTGGTTCCGATTATTACCAATTCATGAGTATTTGTTAATTATTCTTTGATGATTTTGATTCCAAGTTCCTAGATCATCTGCAAGAATTAATAATATGTACAGTCACCTAAGGAAAATTCGGTGCTAGCAGACAATGTGATAGGTGAACAACATAAGTTTTTTGTTTTACAAACTCTTTGCAAATTTTTGACTGGAGTTGCTCCGATAAAATTTCAGGTTGCTTCTGTGTTAGGTTATGGCTTCCTCCTTCTTCGGAATTTCACACTATTTTCCTCCTATAAAATTCGAGTTGCCTCTTTAGAATTTTATACTGTCTTCAAAGTTGAGTTGCCTTCTCTCCTCTCAACATAAACTTGGACTATTCCCTATCTCGATTTGCAAGGTGATATACACATAAATGGTATGTATGATAAATCATAAATTACACTGAGATTACACAGATGTTTAATGATTACACTATATAGTGATATGATGTGATTGGCATACAATAATATCATTCTAGTTATATTTTACAATGCATACACCTATGCTCAGAAGGTTCTAGTTTGATGATGACTACACAAATTCTCAATGATATGTTCAGTAGACTCAGATATATTCAGTAGATACAATGATGTTGTACAATGAGGTTGTACATTGATGTTGTACAATGATGTTATACAATGAAGTTGTACAGTGATGTTGTACAGTGATGATGTACAATAATAAGGAATGATGATGCGCATTAGTGATTATGAGCAGTGGTGATTTAGAGAGTACAATGATCATTTTGAGAGGTCCATGGGTTCAGTGACTTCAGTTTCATTATTCTTCAGGGCAGCAGGGTGGCGCTAGGGCTCACAAGTTTATGAGTTGAGCTGTTGCAGCAGCTCGTCAATTGCAACTGACGAAGTCTATGGGGTTGTAGACCCTTCCAGTTGTAGCTGGAGGATTTGTATTAAATTTTTTACCCCAGTTGTTGATAGGTCAAATTTGATCATAAAAGGCTTCCATGGTTTTTCCCCTATGACTTAGGTTTCCACATAAAAACCTTGTGTATTATGCATCTTGTTATCTTTCATGAATATTGATGATATGTTGTTATGATTGATGATTAGCAACTTGCTCTCGATTAAAGTTAAAATTTTATATTGTGCAAATATGGATTCACCCCCCTCTCAGTATTTGAACAATTGGTATCAAAGCAGGTTCCTTCAAGAACATTATAACCGCTAGAAGGAAGACATGGGAAATTTTGCAAAACACAATAAAAATGGAACACCCCTATTTAATGGGACTAACTACGCATTTTGGAGCATAAGGATGAAAGCCTTATTGGAAGCTCAAGGAGTGAAAATATGGAAAATCATTGAGAATGGGTACAAGGTACCAAAGTCAGTACAAACAAATCCAAATGAATTAGTTCAGTACAATAATAATTCAAAATCTAGGAACAATATTCTGAGTTCTATAGATGAATTTGTCTTTAACAAAGTAATGCACTACACCTCTGCAAAGGAAATGTGGGATAAACTCCAAACCACATATGAAGGAGATAACAAGGTAAAAGAAACCAAACTTCAAACTTACAGAGGAAAAATTGAACATCTTATGATGAATGACGATGAAGACATTGCAGCTTACATTCTTCAAGTTGATCAACTTGTAAATACCATCATAGGGTTGGGTGAAGAAATAAATGAATCAATAGTTGTTAGAAGATTCTAATAAAATTTCTCAATAGGTTCAATCCTAAGATCTCTGCCCCAGAAGAAAGAACAGATCTAAATAATATGACAGTAGATCAATTGCATGGGACTCTTGTAACCTATGAAATGAGAATTGAAGACGGGGACACATATAGAAAGGAATCAACATCCAAATTCTCCTCCAAGCAAGCTGGGGAGAACAAATCAACAAAGAGGTATACAACAAGTGATTATTCAAATGATGAATAAACAACAAACTTTGTAAGGAATCTGAAGAGAGGTACTGGGAAACACAAAGGCAACATACCTCTCAAATGTTTTTCACGTGGAAAAATAGGTCATTTTGCTTCTAAATGCCCTTATGCAAAGAACGCATATAGTGATGAAGATGGAAGCTCTAAACAATATAAGAAGTACAAGAATTACAAGGATAAGAAAAGGTGTAAGTTCCCAAAAAGAAAAAGTCTCTACTCCAAGAGGAACAACAGTTCTTCTAGTGAGGACTCTTCGGATGATACTAGCAATGATAGCGACAGTGACAATGACAGTGAACCAGAAAAGGTACTCTTCATGGCAATAGATTCAAATGAAGTTCCTAATAGTGATGAAGAAACTGAATCTGAAGGTGAGGTAGATATTGAAGCGTAACTCATAAGTTCCTTGAAGGACCTAAAGAAAGCCATGAAGAAGAACAAAGTACTTAAGGAAGAGGTACAAGGGTTTGAGCAAATCATTGTTGATTTGAAGTTTAAGCTGGAAGAAGCGAAAATAATTGAAGACTCTCCTACTAAACAACTTATGACAATTATGAAAGAAAGATAAAATCTTGAGGATGACATAGTATCTCTAAAAGACCAATTATAGAAGAAAGATATAATCAAGAGTTATAAAAAAACTCTAAGATTCTAGAACAAATTATCAACAATCAAAATCCATTCTTCGACAAGACCGGTATAGGATATAACTAAAATACTTAAGAGGCCTCAAGCTCAAAAATGGCATGCAATGAAGAAAAGCTAAGAAGCTACGTAGAAGTTTTCAAAGACTCTACTAATGAAGATGAGATCAAATTCCAACCAGAACAATCTATGCCAAAAGGAGGGTCAACAAAAAGACAAGATCTTAGAAGGACATCTCCTCCATTTGTTCCCATGTTTGGACATTTCTTTTATGCATATTGTTTTATGTGTGGAAAATTTAGACACAAAGCTATAAATTGTTTTCAAAGAAGAAATTTTGGGACTAGGAATAACTTTGCAAACCTCAGATGGCCACGATACAATAACAGTTTTGGTCCTTGGTATTTGAGATATAATGGCATAAGTGTAAAAATTTTGGACATATATCCAGATATTGCATAATGACAATAACAACAATAAGAAATGAGAAAATGTCCAACAATTAAAAAGGGGAACATCGAAAGGTATCGATCAAACGCAAGGACATCTTGAATAATCATGAATGTGGAATTGCTCTTCAATCCCAGAATAACAACATTAGTGAATGGTATGTTGATTGTTGTTGCTCCAAGCATATGATAGATAACAAAAATGATTTTGTTAATATTTAAAAGGATAAAGGATATGTCTCTTTAGGAAATAACAATTCAGCAAAAGTATTGAGGAATGGCACAGTGAAGCTTGGAAGTAAAAATTCCCTGGTTGAAAACGCCTTGATTGTAGATAACATGGACCATAATTTGTTAAGAGTTAGCCAGATGTGTGACCAAGGACATGAACTCCTATTCAACTCAAGGGAATGTTGAATAAGGAAAGCAGGGTCAGGAAAGTTAGTAGCCACAACCACTAGGAATCCTAACAATATATATGTTTTGGACAAGATTGAGTCTGAGAATTGTCACTTGGGAAAGGAGGATGAGATATGGATTTGGCATCGAAGAATGGGGCATATACATTTTGACAACTTGGTCAAAATTTACAAAAACCAAGCAGTAAGAAATATGTTGAAAGTTACAAAACATTATAATATTGTATGTGAACACTTTCAACAAGGAAAGAAAACAAGAGTAATTTCAAGACAAAAGAGCACTCTTCTACAAAACCTCTAGAGCTCATTCATACTGAATTATGCGGGCCAACAAGAAGCAAAGGACTGAATGGCGAACAATATTATATGCTACTTATTAATGACTATACCAAGATGACATGGGTATGTCTTCTCAAAAGGAAGTCAGAATCTTCTGGTTGTTTTAAAACTTTCAAGGAACTGGTTGAAAATGAAACAGGATCACGAATCAAGTGCCTCAGATCTGATAATGATGGAGACTTCACTTCATATGAACTTAGCAAATACTGTGAAGAGAATGGGATAAAAATGCAGTTTTTAATATCCAGGACACCTCAACAAAATAGGGTTGATGAAAGAAAGAAAATATCATTAATGTAGATGGATAGGACCATGTTGAATGAATCTAGGTTGAATGATGAATTTTGGGCACAAACGGTTCATACAACAGTACACATCATGAACACGGTATTACTCATAAATAAAACTAATAAAACTCCCTATGAGTTATGGACAAAAAGAGGAACAAACGTACCACACTTCAGAGTATTTGGAAGAAAGTGTTACATCAAAAGAGAAGATAAGAAGATTGGAAAATTTGATTCTTGAATAGACGAGGGCATATTTGTTGTATATTCATCCAAAAGGAAGGCTTACAAATGCTACAATTTGATACTAAACAAGATGATGCAAATCATCAACATGAAAATAGATGAGACCATACTAACATCATCCAAAGAATACCCAGAAGAATATGACGATGAAGAAAAGGAAGTTCCTGATCAGAAAGAAAAGGAAGAAATTAAAATGGAAGAACAACTAGATAAGAATGAAGAACAACCTACTGAGGATGAAGAACATAATCATCCTACTATGGAACAAGAACAACAGAAATATCAACATATACCTAATAACTGGTATCATAAGAATCATCCATCAGACCTAATTATTGGTGATAAAAGTGTGGAATAGGAACTAGAAGAAGACAAACTGGAAGAAATGAGCAAGTAAACTTCTCACTCTTGTATACACTTGAACCAGGAAATTTTGCAGAGGCCAGAACATATGTGCATTGGGTCAAGGAAATGGAAGAAGAATTAAAACAAATTGAGAAAAATTAAACATGGAAACTCATTCCTAGACACAAGAACAAAAATGTGATTGGAACCAAGTGGGTCTTCAAAAACAAAACGAATGAATATGGATAGGTAATCAGAAACAAAGCCCGATTGGTTTGTAAAGGATATGCTCAAATTGAAGGAATAGACTTTGAAGAAAAATTTGCAATAGTAGACAGAATGGAAGCTATTGGAATGATATTGCCTCATGCTTTCTCCAAAGACATCAAAGTGTATCAGATGGATGTAAAATCAAATTTTCTGAATGGGGAATTAGAAGAAGAAGTCTACATCAAACAACCAGAACGGATTTAGATTTTGGAAAATGAGGACCATGTATGCAAACTCAAAAGGGCTTTATATGGCCTAAATTAATCCCCTAGAGCTTGGTACTCCATGTTGGATATATACTTACAACAACAAATCTTTAAGAGGGGAAGTGCTGAAAGAAATTTGTACATCAAACAAGACTACGATAGCATACTCATCATCAAAGTATATGTTGATGATATCATCTTTGGAAGTAATGATGATTCACTAAGTCAACAGTTTGCTAAGGACATGCAGAAAGAGTTTTAAATGTATTTTCTCAATGAATTAACCTTCTTCTTGGGACTTTAGATATCTCAACGAATAGAAGGTATTTTCATTACCCAGACAAAATACATCAAAGAAATGTTAAAGAAATTCAAGATGGAATATTGTAAACCTGTGAGTACTCCTATGATCATCAGTTGTAAGCTAAGCAAGGAAGATGAATCTAAAGAATTTGATCAAAGTATTTATAGTTCAATGATTGGTAGTCTACTATATGTAACAACCTCAAGTCCCGATGTGATGCAAGTTGTTGGACAAGTTGCAAGATTCAAGGCCACTCCCAAGGAAAATCACATTATTGCAGTCAAGAGGATCTTTCGATATCTCAAGGGAACTATGAATTTTGGACTTTGGTACCCAAAAGGAAATAAGATAACATTGGTAGCTTACTCAGATACAGATTGGGAAATATTTGTTGGCAACAAAATAAGCACTGGTGGTACAACATTTTTCCTAGGTAATTGTCTAGTATCTTGGTCAAACAAAAAGAAATCTTCAGTGTCCTTATCAACTACCGAAGAATAATATATAACAACAACAACTTGTTGTAATCCGACTCTTTGGATGAAACAAAACTTGCAAGACATACAAGTGACATGTGATGAGCCAATTCCAATCCTTTGTGACAATACGAGTGCCATCAGTATCTCCAAGGATTTGGTTATGCGCTCCAAGAAAAAGCATATTCCCATAAGGTTTCACTTTCTTCGGGAACAAGTCACGGATAAGCATATCATGTTGGAATATATTGGAATGAAAGAGCAGATTGCAGACATCTTTACTAAGCCTCTCCCAAGAGATACCTTTGAGTACCTCCGAGAAAAATTGGGAGTCATACTATCTCCTAATTGAATTTGTCCATCCTCAACAGTACAATAAGGGGAGAAGTAATACTACAAGGAGTACCCTTTTCCATTCATTCCAAAGGGGAGGAAAAAGTTAAACAAGGAAGGTAAAGTTGTGGACAAGGGAAGTTTATTCTAAGGGGGAGCTTTGGTGTTGTGAACAAAGGGAGCATATTATAAGGGGGAGATTTGGTGTTGTCAACAAAGGGAGCATATTATAAGGGGAGATTTGGTGTTGTGAACAAAGGGAGAATATTCTAAGGGGGATATTTGGTGTTTTCATCAATGACAAAGGGGGAGACTGTTGATTAAATTGCCATTGATGTCAACAGTTGTGTCTTGATGCTCCTTGAGGAGACCCTAAGGGTTAGTAGTTGGTATGTGGTTGTCGGTGTCAAAGGAGACCTTTTGACCTTGTCCAAGCCTAATTATGAAGCCCTTGGAGTCCTTGTGACAATGGAAAAAGCCTTGATTACCCATTGATTTTGTTGAGTACCCATAAGACGTATCTTGGTCCCATTTAAATCTAGTTGATGATGTTTGAGTCTATTACACTTACAGTGGTCCTCTTGTTTTATGGATGTTTTGTAGCATAGTCCTTGGGGCCCTTTCATAGTTAGTATGTGCTCCAAATGACCCATTCGGTGGTCATTGGAGGCTTGGTGGCATCATGGAACCCCTGTATATGATTCGATTCATGGAGACCACACTCTTGTTGTTCGACCACTTTTACTTGTACTTGAATCCCTTTAAGTCCTTGGACCCACACACACTTAGTGTTTACTTGTAGAAGTATTGAAGGGATTGTACCGTTACCCTACTCATTGGTCCTTGAACCTTTTCCCTAACGTCACTTTTTTAACCTTTAATTTTAACGTAAATCTAATACAAATTTGATAAACAATAATAAGATATAATCATTTCATTTTTAAAAAGAAACAATTTAAGAGTTAATAAAAACACAACAAGCTTTTCACCCTAATCTAAGTAAACAATGGATAACATATGGAAATAAAAAATTTAAAAAATTTGATAGCAAAATAATTGTTAAAATATATTTAAAATTAAAATTTTATCATAACAAGTTGTCTAAAAAATATGATGCAAAACGTGTATAAATACCCAGTCAATGCTTTCATTTTACAAAAAAAAAACCTGAAATAGATCTGATTTTCGGGAGTATATACTAAGCAAATTCGCAGTAGCAGTCTGATATGTACAGTCACCTGAGGAAATTCAGACTAAGGCAACACCGGTCTGATATGTACAGTCACCTGAGAAAAATTCGGTGGCAGCGGACAATGTGATAAGTGAACAACATAAGTTTTTTGTTTTAGAAACTCTTTGCAAAGTTTTGACTGGAGCTACTCCTGTAAAATTTCGGGTTGCTTCTGTGTGAGATTAGGGTTTCCTCCTTCATAATTTTGCATTATTTACCTCCTATAAAATTCGGGCTTCCTCTTTAGAATTTCACACTGTCTTCAAAATTTTGGGCTATTTGTTCTCCTTTCAGCATATACTTGGACTATTCCCTATCTCAGTTTGCAAGGTGATATAAACAAAAATGGTATGTATGATAAATCAGAAATTACACTCAAATTACACAGCTTCTCAATGATTACACTATACAATGATATGATGTGATATGCATACAAAAATATGATGCTAGTTATATTTGATAATGCCTCCACCTATGCTCATAATGTGCTAGTTTGATGATTCCTACACAAATGGTCAATGATATGTTCAGTAGACTCAAATATATTTAGTATATATATTGATGTTGTACAGAGAAGTTGTACAGTGATGTTGTATAGTGACGTTGTACATTAATAAGGAGTGATGATGTGCATTGGTGATGATGAGTAGTGGTGATTAGCAAAGAGTACATTGATCAATTTGACAGGTCCACAAGTTCAGTGACTTCAATTTCATTATTATTCAAGGTGACAAGGTGGTGCTAGGGCTCACAAGTTTGTGAGTTGAGTTGTTGCAGCAGCTTGTTAGCTGCTGCTGATGAATTCTAGGGGGTTGTAACCCCTACCAGTTGTAGTTGGAGAATTGGTATTAAATTCGTTACCCTAGTTGTTGTTGGGTTAAATTTTATCATAAAAGGCTTCCATGGTTTTTCCCCAGGACTTGGGTTTCCACGTAAAAATATTGGGTATTTTGCATCTTTTTATCTTTCATGAATATTGATGATATGCTGCTACGATTGGTGATTAGCAACTTGCTCTTTATTAAAGTTAAAATTTTATATTGTGCAAATATTGATTCACCCCCCTCTCGATATTTCAACATTTATTTCTTAATTGTCGATGGGACATAAAAAAATTATGTTCTCTTCCTCCTCCACCAACCTCGGATAGAAATATATAATCTTTAATGCCTCCCTTAGACTAACCTCGATGGGATCTTTAAATTTTTTATGGAAATGGTTGACCCCCAACAGAGCTAAATCATAAAACCCCCAAACCTATTGTCCTCCATCTCCTTCATCTCCCAAATAGTATTGAAGTATTACATATTTTTGAAAAAATTAGTGTTATGTTCACCTGAGGCTATCTAAAGAGCCCAAATCTTTAGCCTACAATCCATATCCCTATCCCTATGAAGATTATCCCTTCTTTGCTCCAAGTTAATAATCTGCACCTTAGCTTCCACATCAAAATACCCTTGCATATGCTCTTAAAATCACCACCCTATATCATCTTCAACTTCTAAAATCATCGTGTCTCCTTTTAAGTGACGTTCTAGACCCCATACCACCAATGTTTCCTTCAATACACATAGAAAAGAAGTAAATTAAACCCAGACACTACACCTAACTCCTCATTAATATGATTCCAATTCTTCTTAATAATCGCTTGAAATTATTCATCCCCAAACAAATTCAAATTATATTTGAAGGGACCACATGGCTTGGGAACACCAATTCCTACCTCCAAGAAGATAGGGAAACAGTATGAACATTTATTACTTCCTACCCATGACTGAATGTGTCTCGAAGACTACAAAATATTGTCATGAAGTAAAGATATATCAAACCTCATAGCCAGCCCCTTCAATCCTACACAACTATTATTCCATTTTGGCTTGAGCGGACATGGTTCCATGTCAATCCAATCTACCTCTTCAGATTTACCTAATAGGTATTAACCAAGGCATTTTTTTTTTCTATGTCTCCCTAGATTTCCTCCCTAGCGAAAATAAAATTAAGATTCCCCCAACAATGAGATTGTTCACCTTCAAACACTTACAAAGTGCATATTTTATCCCAAAAGGAATGCTTCCATCATACAAACCATAAATATTAAGAATCGGAAAGGTTTTATCCAATCTCTTGTTGTAATCTTCTGAGTAGAGACTAGAATCAAATGCAAAATCAATCAACACATTTATATGAGATTTGTACCCTGTGATTAAACCCATAGTGTCTGTCTAAATCCAATGCAAGAATATCCAAGACCCCAAAGCATTTACAGAGCTCAAACACTAATTATTTCCCTCTACCCATGGTTTCTCAAATAAGAATCAGGTCAGGTTTCTCCACATCAAATATTCATTTGAGGGAAATAATGTTTGCCTTCCCTCCCAGACCTCTCGCATTAATAGATATAATTTTCATTTTGACACACCTTTCAGGGATTTTCCTACTCTAAGGACCCCATAAATTAATTGTTGTCGACCTTGACTAACCTCCATCGAAGTTGCTTCTTAAAAATCCTTGATGGGTGACTTCCATCCTACTCTAGTTTGAATTGTCTCTTTTGGGATGTCATATCCAATGACCCCCAACTTTCTAGACAATTTGGTCTACAATTGATATCTGAACATATAGGGCCCACTCCCCTTGTATGAAGATGTATGACTATAATCTTTAGACTTTGGGGCATGGGAAAAGTGAGAGGAGAGATATAATTACTTAGAAAGACCCACCACAAGCACCTCCACCTCATGACACATAAGGACCCTACCCTCACCCAGATCCCCAATTGCATCAAGATACTCATGGAAACCAACCATCGATGGCAGAGAAACCAAAATAAGGTATGGATTTGATTAAATAAGAATAGGAATATCAATCAACTCCCCAGAGGACTTATTGATGTATTTGTAACTTCGGAATGTATTCACTTGTATATCTTATATTGTACCCCGATATTCCTATCGGGAGAATCATTAGTATTTCATTGAACCCCGATGTTCCTATTGGGAGAGTCATTAATATAATAAATTCATGTAAATTCATTGAGGTTAACCCTCCATTGTAAGTCAGGGAAATAGTCCCCACAATTGAGTTAAGGTTAACCCTCCTTGTTGATCAGAGGGAAAAGTCCCCACAGTTGAGGGGCACTAGGGTTATTAGACTCTCCTAGAGATGTCGGCCCTAGTAAGTTATTGTTAAGTCAGAAACTAGTATAAATAGAGAGTAAGCCTCTCTATTTATCACACAGTCACATACACTCACTCAACTGGGGCACATGAGTGAGAGAGGAGAAGCTCTCTCAAGTGAGAGAGAGAGAGAGAGAGAACAGTTGTTGAAGATCATATTTTATGTCTGTGGGTTTTACGGCTGCCATTGGTGCTCATTCTATCTCTGAGGAAGTTGTGGGGTTTTCTCCTTTATGGTTTCCCGGAGGAAAACTCTTCGTGTCTCTTGTCTCTTGTGATTATTGTTGTGCATGTTATTCTCTCAGACAAGATCCTAAGATCATATTGCTTAAATGATAAAAATCTAACATGGTATGAGAGATAACCTGAGAAGAAGACATTGTGCAGCTGCAGAAGCTAGGGCTTCTTAATTTTTGGGTCTCTCTCCACAATCCATCAGCAAAAGGATGTTAGGCTAACTCTCCATTGAAGGGCGCATCTTTCTATTGAAGCAGAATTTGATTCCTGGCATTTTTAGTTTTTGCTGTGGGAAATTATGGATTTTTACAGAAGAGGAATTTTTGAGTGAGCCCGGCATAGGATTTTTTCTCCTCCTCAAAATCAAAATTTAGAGACCAAGGTCAATATTTTTGGTTGGGTAAAACTCCAGGAAATTCAAACCCTAGTTTGACCCTGTTGGAGACATTTACCACCATACACACTCATTTTGGTCAATTTGGCCTAGTTAAACCACTATCCTAAGTTTTATTGACTTAATTGACATCAGAGGAGCACTATATGACATCAGCATGAGCACACCCACGCCTACATTCAGTCAAGGAGGCCAACTAACCCTTCTCCTTCATTCAAGGAGGATAACTAGAGCACTCTGGGGGCGATATGAGTGTCATAAATGCACTTAATTGATAACTAATGGTTACAATCAGTTAAACAGATCAATGAAGGTGCCTCCTTTCATTAAATTGATTATTTAATTAATATTTAATGAACTGGAGTCATCAGGGGCACCTCCAACCACTTCTGATGGTCAGTTAGACTTTAGTTAACCTCATCGGGGTTCATTGGAGTTATTGATGCGCTACCACTTGTTGGTTGGATTACAATGACATGTGTCTGAGCTACTTTTAGTTAGACTCAGTCATTTATTGCACTCTGACTTCAGTTAGGACTTAGTTGAGTCAATTAGGGTTTTGATTAGTGGTTAACTTGAGTGTTCATTGTGGCTTACATTCAGTTAAGCTAGACTCACTCATTCAATTCGAATGACCTCCTTGGGAATTGGAATTGTCTTGGGATTCATGCATCTAGCATGATTATTGTATTGTATCATCATTCTTTCATTTGATTATACAGAGCTGTGACTTCCATCACAGCATCATTTTGCCAATTTTATGCATATTTGTATGTATTCTTTGTGAGACTATGTTTTTCAGTTCCTATACCACTGTGACAAATTATTATGGTATCAGAGCTCATGGTGGGACGAAGCTTAGATCTCTCAAAAACAAGGTTTTTGATAGATATTGCATGAAAAATTGAGCAAAAGCTCAAAAATTCTAGCACTGCACCAGAAGCCAAGGATTACCACTTAATACCCCAAGTAAGGAAATTGTTGGTCAAGCTTGCTTGATCAGCTATGTTGGGTGTGATGAAAGCCTAAAATGTACAGGTTGTCCAACCTTACGGTGCCCCTTTTGTTGTGATTTGCAGGTTTTTAACAGGTGAAAGAATTCACTCCAGCAGTTTCAGATGGCTTCTTCCGTAGAACTCTTGACTCCTTTCAATTTCCACTCATGGAAAGGAGACATGGAGATCTAGCTACGTGTTGGAGGACTCTATAGGGTCACTATGGACACTGAAGAAGAGCCTTCTTCTATGATATACAAAGCTAGATTCTTGAACAAGAAAGATGAAGCATTCAGATTCATGTGCCTCTCTATTTCCCGGGATCTTCTTTTCCATCTCTCGGGATTGAAGACTCCAAAGGAAATATGGGACAAATTGGAAACCCTATATGGAAATAAGGATGATTTGAGAGTATACCAGCTTGAAAATGAGTTGATGTCTCTCCAGCCTTCCAATTTCGAGACCTTAAATGATTTTTTCACAAAGTTCAAGCACATTGTCTTACTGTTGAAGCAATGTGAGGTGGAGAAGGAGGATCATCAGCTCATCCTCGCCATACTCTCCAAAATTGGAGCTGATTATTTGGTTTTTGTCTCTACATTCTGTGCGGGGAAGCTCACAACCCCTGGATGGAAGATGCCTTCACTCAATGCCTTCATTGAGTCCCTAACAAGTGAACATGATAAGCTTGTCCAGATGGGGATCATCAGATCCTCCCGTGATCAAGCCCTCCATGTCTCAGGGCCCAAAGATCTAAAGGGTAAAGGAAAGCAGCAGAAGAACCCAAAAACCAAATTCAAAGCTCCTAAGCCTAAAGTTGAAAACCAACAGCATGAAGCGTCTTCCGGCTCAAAGAAGAACAAAGGAAAAGGGCATCATGGAAAGGAAAAATTCAAGTGCTCATACTGTGGGAAGGGATTCCACCCTGAACATGCCTATATGAAAAAGAAACTTGATGAAGCTACCTCTCTCCTTGACAGAAATCACATCAATCTTCTGGAAAGATTTCAGAGGACGGATCAGCAAGATCGGGAACCACAGCATGAAAGAGGTCATGCCCTCATGGCAAGCACTTAGAATTCCAAAGCACTCTTAATATATTCTAGAGCTTCAAACCACATGATGGCTGAAAGATACTCCTTCTCATCTTTGGAGAACATCAAATCCATTCCCATCCACATGGGAGATGACCATCATATCCGAAGGACAAGGTATTGTTGATCTTGAGCATGGCTATTTTTCAAATGTTCTGTACGTGCCATCTCTAGCATCAAACCTCATTAGTGTTTATCAAATGACACATACAACAGTGCCCAAGAGAGTCTCCTTCATCCCAGATGATGTAGAGATCACAAAACTTGCATCCGGGAAACTTGTTGCAAAAGGCCTTGCAAACCATCATGCAAAAGCCTATGAGTTCTCCCATTTTGTGGCGGATGCAAAGCCCACCGCATTGATGACTCATGGAAATTAAGTTAGTATACCGTGGCATGAGATTTTCGGCCATATAAACTTCAAATACTTGTAGCAATTACACAAGAATTCTATGGTTGAAGGCCTCCCTGTCATCAAAGCTACCACTAGAATTTGCAAGGGTTGTGTTGTTGGGAAGGCAAGCCGAGCATCATGCATCTTGGGACTGATACATTCTGATGTCATAAATCCCATCCCTATCACATCCATGAATGGATCAAGGTATGTTATCACTTTCATTAATGATTTTTTTAGGTACACATGGGTCTTCTTTATCAAAAAGAAGTCTGAAGTCTGTGAAAATTCATTGAATTGAAGGCCTTGATTGAGAATGCATCTAGCCAAAAGATCAAGATATTGAGATCTGATAATGGTGGGGAGTATGTAAGTAATGAGTTACTACTTATATGTTCCCAAAGTGGTATTCAGGTCCATCATTTAGTTCCCTACACTCCCCAGCAGAACGGTGTAGCGAAGAGGAAGAATCGGTCTCTCAAGGAGATGACCACCTGTATGTTGGAATCAAAGAAGTTGGCTGAAAATTTGTGGGATGAATCCATGCATGTTGTAGCATATATTCACAATAGAGTGCCACACTCATATATGAAAGGGAATACCCCTTTCGAATCATACTTCGGACACAAGCCGGATGTGCCGAATCTGCGAGTGTTTGGGTCCACTGCATGGGCCCAAATTCCACTTGATAAAAGGAGGGCTTTGCAACCACAAAGCATAGAATGTATGTTTATTGGGTATCCTTATGAATCAAAAGGTTTCAAGCTATTGTATATCAAAACAAAATAGATCATCATCGAAAGGAGTGTCAAGTTCGATAAGCCTCTTTAAGAGGTGGAACTAGTGAAGGAGAAAACTGTTGAATTTCCTTCCTATTCTACTGAATATTTGGATGATGAAATTGGGGGTGATGACCCTGATTTGTATCCTCTTATTTATGATATAAGTGTACAGAAAACATCATATGCTGAATCAGAACCTAAAGTACAATTTTATCTCCCAACATGGGCCTGACAGACACTCTCCTTCGCAGGAGATAACATTGGAAATTTGGATGATCCAAGGAGAACCCGGTCTGATTTCCAAAGAGCAGGTATTGCGCTCTCTTGTCCTGATTATTTGTTGTCTGAATCTTGTTATTTGATGATAATTTCAAACCCTAAGTCTTAATACCATTCTCGGAAGGATCCGATATGGCAAGTTGCCATGGATGAAGAGATGAATTCTCTTCAGAAAAACACTACTTGGGAGCTAGTTTCTCTTCCTCCGGGAAGGAAATCGGTTCAATGCAAGTGGGTGTTTGGGACTACGGTTGTTGCAGATGGAAGAACCTACAAATATAAGGCAATGCTGGTGGCAAAATGTTTCTCCTAGGTCCAAGGTGTGGACTACCATGAGACTTTTGCACTGGTAGCAAAAATGGACTCCATACGCCTAGTTTTGGCAATTTCAACATCTAAGCACCGGGAAGTGCATCATATGGATGTTAAGTCATCATTTATGCATGGAGATCTTAATGAGGAGATATACATGAATCAGCTTTATGGATACATTTCAGATCCATCTTTGGTTTGCAAGCTAAAGAAGTCACTATACGGGTTAAAACAGGCCCCAAGAGAGTGGTATTCCAAGATGGATGCCTTCCTTCGCTCGCAAAACTTCCAAAGGTGTAGATCAGATCAAAATGTGTATATACAGCAGTCTGATGGTCATTTTATTATTTTTTTTTATGTGTTGATGACTTACTAATCACAGGTAGCACAGTTGCTTCTATTTCAGTCATCAAAACTGCTCTCCATAATGCATTTGAAATGAGCGATTTGGGGCTCTTAAAAACAATTTTGGGGCTCGAAATTGAGAAATATTATGATGGGATAGTGGTCACTCAGTCCAAATACATATCAGACCTGTTATTAAATTTTAGCATGGATGAATGTAGAGCTGCTACGTTCCCTTTCCTTTCAGGGATCAGCATTGAACAAGGACAAAGCACACCTCCCATGGACTGCACTATTTATCGACAGCTGATTGTTAGCTTGTTGTACTTGAATCATTCTCAGCCTGATATCTATTATGCCATGAATGATGTATCAAGATACATGCATCAGCCCCATGGTATTCATTGGAAGTAATCCAAGAGGATCCTCCAGTATGTTCAGGGAACCAGGACCTACGGAATTCACTATGCTGCAGACTCTGAGCTAGAGCTGGTTGGATACACAGATTCTGATTGGGCGGGTGATTCTATTGATAAAAATTATACTTCTAGATATTTATTCATGTTTGGTGGTGGCCCCATTTTCTGTTCTAGCAAAAAGCAGGCTGCCATAGCATTGTCTTCAGCAGAGGTCGAGTACCGAGGAGCGGTGAATGCTTGCATCCAAGTTGTTTGGTTGCAAGGAATTCTTTCAGAGTTTGATCTTGTTAGTACTTTGTCCACCGTACTATTTTGTGACAATCAAAGTGCTATTAAGATATCCACATATCCAGTTACAAGGCAGAGGACCAAGCATGTAGAGATACACATGCACTATATCAAGGAGCAAGTGCATGACAGGACCATCATTTTGCAATACTACCCGACTGATGAGGAGATTGCGCACATCTTCACCAAGATATTTTCAGAAAATAAGTTCACTTACCTTTGTTCACTATTGGGGGTGAGTTCATCAGGGTGATCCAACTACTTTCAGTGTTCAGCTTAAGGGGGGGGGCTTCCCACTGGGTTTTCTCTCTTTTCCTCACTTAGTTTGTTTTGAGCATTGTTTGAGTTTCAGTATTGTACACGGTGACCTATGGCCTTTGTTGTCAGGGCCCTAACAGTCTTATGCACTTTATGTTTTCTACTTCTCCTGAGTATAGCTTAAGGGGGGGTGTTGGAGACATTTACCACCATACACACTCATTTTGGTCAATTTGGCCTAGTTAAACCACTATCCTAAGTTTTATTGACTTAATTGACATCAGAGGAGCACCGTATGACATTAGCATGAGCACACCCACACCTACCTTCAGTTAAAGAGGCCAACTAATCCTTCTCCGTCATTCGGGGAGGCTAACTAGAGCACTCCGGGGGTGATCTGAGTGTCATAAATGCACTTAATTGATAACTGATGGTTGCAATCAGTTAAACACAGCAGTGAAGGAACCTCCTTTCATTAAATTGATTATTTAATTAATATTTAATGAACTAGAGTCAACAGGGGAACCTCCAACCACTTCTGATGGTCAGTTAGACTTCAGTTAACCTCTTTGGGGTTCACTGGAGTTATTGATGCGCTACCACTTGTTGGTTGGCTTGCAGTGACATGTGACTGAGCTACTTTTCAATTACAATCAGTCATTTATTACACTCTGAATTTAGTTAGGACTCAGTTGATTCAATTAGGGTTTTTATCAGTGGTTAACTTGAGTGTTCATTGTGGCTTACATTTAGTTAATCTAGACTCACTCATTCAATTCGAATGAACTCCTTGTGAATTCGAATTGTCTTGGCATTCATGCATCTGGCATGATTATTGTATTGTATCATCATTCTTTCATTTGATTATACAGAGATGCTACTTCCATTGCAGCATCATTTTTCCAATACTATGCATATTTTTCTATATTCTTTGTGACATTGTGTTTTCAGTTCCTAGACCACTGTGACAAATTAATAGACCCCGGGCCTGAAAAACCCTAAAATACTAAAACGGGTAGTTTTGTTTCATTCACTATATCTAGAGATTGAATAAATATCAGGGGCCGAAACATTCATAGGCCAAAGATAAAATCCTGATGTACCCTATGTAAAAATTTCAGCCTCGGATTCTCTATATTCTGGGAGATATGTTACCTCCAAATCAGGGTTCCATCCTCTTTGAGGATTCATCCCTAAACAAGAAATCTAGGGAGAATTGCAATATCTTGGGCTACAAAGATCCAAAATAAATTTCTCAAGATGTTCCAAATAGGGAACGGACTACACTGTATGTGGTAAAAGTTTCAGACCCTGAAGGTGAAACAATGACATGTGGAAGTCCATACAACTTCGCTATGTTGAACAGTCCTGAAACAAGTCACCTTGGGAAAACACTTATAAGTACCAATTGGTGAAACCAATTCTGGTAAAACATGTGGTGTTGGAAAGAGGACAGATGAGGTTACCTCAGTACAAAATTTCAAACACATAGGAGCAGTACTTTTGGAGATCCCACAGAAACAGTATCAGGAATTTATGTAGAATAAATTGGTAAACTAGGGCTTCCTGTTCCGGGAGCTTCCCTCCATTTTTTTTCAGAAAAGGGGTACATTGGACAGCTCGCCTTGAATAGGCCTATATTTGTGCCGAGAGGCGCTCTACAGTCCAGTATGGGGGAGATCTTGTCACGTTACGTAACGTTATTTTTATTAATAAAAAATAATTTTTTTAATTATAGGCCAAAATAAATGTCAGCCAGAAAAAAAAACCTAATATGGGGGAGATGTTGTAATCTTCCTACCTAACAAAACAATAAAAAAGTAAAAATTTAATTATACGTAAAAAAATATGGGTGAGGAAAAAAACAAAATTGGGGGAGATGTTGTAATGTTTTTACTTAACAAAATAATAATAAAAAGTTGGCCTTGCACATGGTTTTAAAACCCTGCACATGGTTTTTATGCACATGGTTTAAAACCATGTGCATGGTTTTAAAACCTAAACCATGTGCGGGGTTTTAAAACCATAGGTTTAAAACCATGTGCAAGACCTTCTAAACAACCCATCGTTTTATTGTACATGGTTTAGGAGGGCCTTGCACATAGTTTTAAAACCATGTGCAATGCCTCCTAAACAACCCATAGTTTTATTGCACATGGTTTAGGAGGGCCTTGCAAATGGTTTTAAGACCATGTCCAAGGCCTCATAAACAACCCATGGTTGTAGGAGGGCCTTGCATATGGTTTTAAAACCATGTATGGGGAAATGTTGTAATGTTAGTTCATAACAAAATAAAAAATAATAATAAATATTATATGTGGGCCATAAATAATATTAAATATTAATAATAAAATATTATATGTGGACCTTAAATAAAAAGATGTGTCTTTTAGTTTGAATCAAATTAATGGATACCTACGAAGAGATTTGATCCCTCTCGGCACTTGACAGAGCCTAGGATTTGGATCTACGCTGGTTATATCCAATCAAAAGTTTGAAATTCCAAGTTTTGAAAATTAGGGTTTCTCTGGCAAACCCTAGATCAGCCAGCTCTAGAACCAGGATGGACACCTCAAATCGGTAAGATCTAATATTTTTCTATTTACAGTTGAGGTTCTCATTTCAAAATGACTAATCACACCAGCTTGATGACAAACTTGGTGAGGATGACAACTTCCAAGCATGGAATTATAGGATCTCACTATTTCTTGAAGGAAATGAATTGGACACCTACATAAGTAGAGAGGTTCCAGTTCCAGAGGGATATAAGGATAAATCCTTACATAAGAAGAACTTGGTCAAGGCCAAGAAGATAATTGTTGATTCAATCAAGGATTGCCTTATACCACAAGTTTTTTCCCTAAATACACCTAAATAGATGTTTGATTCCTTGACCAAACTATTTGAATGGAAGAACATAAATCGGAAGATGACTTTGAGAAACCAATTGAAGAATGTGAAGATCCAGAATGTAGAGACCATGCAGTCATACTTTACAAGGGTCTCTCAAATCAAAGAACAACTTGAAGCAAGTGGAGAATGTAGAAGTTGTGATAACCACCTTGAATGACCTCCCAGGATCATGGGATTCCTTCATTCGAGGAATGTGTGCCAGAAGGAAGTGATTACTTTCAGCAGACTTTGGGAAGAGTGCACACAAGATGAAGCTCGACCCATAATAATAGAAGAGAAGATGGGAGCAACTGAAGATCAATCTCTCACCATCCAAAGAAGATCCCTCAAGCGATGAGGAATACGAAGGACTCAACTCTTGAAGAACCTCTTATCCATCTTAGTATTTGGATAAGAAATGATGAATCAAGAATATGATGAAGCTGAAGGCTCAAGAAGGAGTCTACCCACGAAACAAATAAAGATAAGTGTTCAATTGTCATTTCATGATTTTGTTATACATTTGTTTATATTCAATTGATGTGTTATGCATGATAGAATGTTTACATTAATGACAGTATACTACTAATATGCATGGGATGGGTAAGTAGCCCATGGTGCTATACAACTCTCCATTGCTACTTATCTAGAATGAAACCTATTTGCTGACATATTGGATTAGTGCACAATCTCAATGTTGTCCTGGTAGAGATGGAAGGCATCTAGAAAGTTTTCGTGAGATATGGATGAATGTTGTATTGGCTAAAATAGTTGCATGATTATATATTAATGCAAAGGAATTTTTTCATTATAAAAATACCTTATGAAATGTTTCTAACCATACAACTAATTCATTTGACTTGTAGGAAAGCTCGCGTACAATCACCTACAAGAAAAGAAGGATGAGACTTGTTCCGAAGAACAAGTGACGACAGTTCAAGAAAGAATCCAAGATGAAGAATAATATGATGATACTTTCAAAGAAAGAAACAAGCCTCAAAGACACTCTAGTTATGTGACACTATATTTGAGAGACATCATTGATACAGAGCCTTCCAGCTATGAAGAAGTATCCAAGAAGAAAGGGAATGAGAATACCAGTTAAAGAAGAATGATTTCTAGGATGTAGTATCAAGACCTGAAGGGAAGTCTGTAATGTCTTCCATATGGATCTACATGATCCAACATGTAGTAGATGGAAACATCATGGGATACAAGGCAAGATTCGTAGCACGAGGCTTCTCACGGAAAGAAGACATAGACTACAAAGAGACATTTGCAGTCACTAGAAGTTAAGACACATGACAGGAAGAATCATGTGTTCAAATGAAAGAAGGCCTTGTACGAGCTCAAAAGACACCCATAGGATAACACATACATGACGAGCTTGAATATCACCTAGAGTGATAAAGATCTTAAGCTTTGCTACAAGGTTGAAGATGAAATCCTATAGAAGATGACAAGCTCACAGATGGGTGCGAGAAGAACTTTTGAAAAGGTTCAAGATAGAGGATCTTGGTATCCAGTGACCCTAGATGGATACATAGAATATTAATAACAGAGGAAGCTAATTGTCACTCCAATACATAATATTTCAATGCATAGAGTACGAAAGATAGAGGGAGAATGGTGCTCCACTTCAAAGGGAGTGACTGCAGAAGATCCTAAGGTTCGACATGGTACGATAGGATGGACAGGTTACTGATGGATCTAGGATTTACTAAGAGTAAAGAACATTCCAACCTTTGCTTCAAGGTTGAAGGTAGAATACCATTGATGCTCCTGTTATATGCCGGTGACTTGTTCCTGACAGAAAAGAGGATCTCATTAAAGTTGCAAGAAGGAGACTTGTTGCCGAGTTCGAGATGAAGGACTTGGATATGATGCACTACTTTCAAAGCATGGAGGCGTGGCAGAATGTGAATGGAATCTCCCTGGGACAAGGGAATATGCAGTAGAGATCCTAAAGAGGTTCGGGATGATGGACTGCAAGTCCATGACCACACATATGGCATCGAACCTGAATTTATTGAGTGTTGCTTCATTAGATTCGGTTGATGCCACGATGTATCGTCAGATGCTTGGTTCATTGATGTACCTGACGAATACGAGACCAGATATTTGATTTGTTGTGAAGAAATTGAGACATGTTCACCTGATGGTTACAAAGCATGCAGTGAGGTACCTGAAGGGTACAGTTGATTATGGGCTCAAGTATGAGGCAAATCAAAACATTAACCTGAAGGGTTATGTGGATTCAGATTGGGAAGGAAGTGCCATTGATAGGAAGAGAACTTCAGGGTGTTGCTTCAGTATGAGATCAGGTGTGATCAGATGGCTTAGCAGGAATCCTGCATGGCACTGAGAACAGTCGAGGCAAAATATCTTGCCACTTGCTTGGCTACTTGGGAGGTAGTATGTTTCTTTTGAAAACTACTATTTGATTTGATTGATCTGACTTGCATTTTTGTATGATGCAGAGAGGAGCAGTGAGGCTCTAGTATGTGATCCAGATCAAGATCTCTCAAAAGAGGGAGTTCTAGCATATCCGGTGAGACAGGTTGTCTGAGCATAAATATTGGAGAAGCTCGTAGGTTTCTCAGATGTAATCAGTCTCGTAGGTTGTCCTCGGATGTAATCGGTCCTAGCGAAGCTCGCAGGTTATCCTTGGACGTAATCATCCCTGATGTGATTCTATGCTAGAAATGTCCATAATGAAGTTCGAGTACTTCAGGGAGAAGCTTGGTGTTCTCTATATCGAGGTTCCCTCTAAGGGGAAGTGCTGAGTCCGTGAGCCCTTCTAACATGGTGATAGGATTGGTTCCTTCCATGGTCAGATGTAAGTGCAGATCCCTTCTGACATGGTGATAGGATTGGTTCCTTCCATGGTCAGATGTAAGTGCAGATCCATTCTGATATGACTGTGGAATTGGCTCCCACATGATCAGATATAAGTGCAGAGCCATTCTGATATGACTATGGGATTGGCTCCCACATGATCAAATATAAGTGCAGATCCATTCTGATATGACTGTGGGATTGGCTCCCACATGATCATATATAAGTGTAGATCCTTTCTGATGGGGTCAGATGTAAGTGTGAATCCCTTCTGACATGGTGGTAGGTAGGTCCTCCCATGGTCGGATATAAGTGTAGAGCCTTTCCCTGGATGATATATGGTGTGTCCTATCATGCCGACGGATGTAAGTGCGGAGCCTTTCTTTGGATGGTAGATGGTGTGTCCTACCATGCTAGTAGATATAAGTGCTGAGCCCTTCCTTGGATAGTAGATGGTGTGTCCTACTATGCTAGAGGATGTAAGTGTTGAGCCTTTCTGACTGCATCAGATATAAGTGTTATGCCTTTCTCTAGATAGTAGATGGTGTATCCTTCTATGCCAGTAGATGTAAGTGACGTGCCTTTCTCTGGATAGTAGATGGTGTGTCTTGCTATTCAAGTAGATGTAAGTGATGAGCCTTTCCTTGGATGATAGATGGTGTGTCTTATCATTTCAATGGATGTGAGTGCTGGGCCTTTTTAACATGGTGATGGATGTGTTCATCCCATGATCATATGTGAGTGTTGGGTGTGCCTTTCTGACATGATGGTGGATGTGTTCCTCTCATGATCAGATGTAAGTGTTGGGTGGGGCTTTCTAACTGGGTTAGATATAAGTGCTGAAGAATATGAAGACCTACATGGAGGCTAGGCCTACAACCAGCATGAAAAAGGGTTGGCTCTGTAGAATTTCCTATGACGAGAATAATTGAGAGATAGCACCAGTTGATCGAGATAGCGAAAGTAGTGATGATGATGATCCAGTGATAATCTAGCTTTGATGATGATCTAGTGATGATGATCCGATGATGATCTAGTGATGATCCAGACTTGATGTTGATCCAGTGATGATCCAGACTTGATGTTGATACAGTGATGATCCAGTGATGATCCAGACTTGATCTAAAGAAGAAGACTTGTGCTGATGAATTGTGTCAAGAGAATACCTTCCTAGTTAACAGGGAGTGTTAATGTATTTGTAAATTCGGAATGTATTCACTTGTATATCTTATATTGTACCTCGATATTCCTATCGGGAGAATCATTTGTATTTCATTGTACCCCGATGTTCCTATCGAGAGAGTCATTAATATAATAAATTCATGTAAATTCATTGAGGTTAACCCTCCATTGTAATTCAAGGCAATAGTCCCCACAATTGAGTTAAGGTTAACCCTCCTTGTTGATCGGAGGGCAAAGTCCCCATAGTTGAGGGGCACTAGTGTTATTAAACTCTCCTAGAGATGTCGGCCCTGGTAAGTTATTGTTAAGTCAAAAACTAGTATAAATAGAGAGTAAGCCTCCCTATTTATCACAAAGTCACATACACTCACTCAATTGGGGTGCATGAGTGAGAGAGGAGAATCTCTCTCAAGTGAGAGAGAGAGAATAGCTGTTGGAGATCATCTTTTCTGTCTTTGGGTTTTAGTGCTGCCATTGGTGCTCATTCTATCTCTGAGGAAGTTGCAGGATTTTCCCCTTTATGGTTTCCCCGAGGAAAATTCTTTGTGTCTCTTGTCTCTTGCGATTATTGATGTGCATGTTATTCTCTCAGATAAGATCCTAAGATCATATTGCTTAAATGATAAAAATCTAACAGGACTTACCAAAGGGATTAACTATATAAGCCTCTGACTTATAGAGATAATTCAATAATTTAAATTGCCTCATAGATGACTCTGCATCTCCAAAAAATCCATGAATAATCTCTTAATATATATATATATATATATATATATATATATATATATATATATATAGAGAGAGAGAGAGAGAGAGAGAGAGAGAGAGAGAGAAACTACATACTAGTTAGGAAATTCCATAGGTGTTAAAATTTAAATTAGGAAAGTAATAACTACCAAATGTAGTTATTACTTTCCTAACTTATTACTTAAATGTAGTTATTACCTACCAATTCATAAATTTTATGGGTTAGAAAACTACATACTAGTCATTTTCTCCTTATAGGTGTAGTTATGAACCAACTCTTATATAATATTAATTTGTTAACATTGACCTTGTTTTGTGACTTCTTATAAGGTGGACTCTATTAAATAAGTTTCACCTTATAAAGAGAAAGCTTTGAGATAAAAAGATATCTTGAAGTCTCACTCATGACCACTTAATCTTACCTTCAAAGCAATTATTTATATATATATGAAAATTTAAATTTAAAATCAATTTATTGACAAAACTCTTTGTGGGTCAAGATCTAAGATTTGATTACTAGCTGCATAAAGAAGCGAAGCGTGACTCAAGAGATTTCATAGTGTAAAATACAAAGTTCAAATAGGAAAAACAAATTCCAAGTAATTTTATATGATTTTTTTTAAAGGAATGACTTGATTAATTTTTTCAATTAAATTAAAATTATATATATTTATTAATATTTTCAATTCTAATGCCTTCAGAAAACATAAAGCAATTCATATCATCCAAATTTAAAGAATGGTATGTAATTCAGGCACCCTAGTTTTTAGAATAAATGTGGAATAAATTAGATTATTCAAGAATTGTAATTGTAAATACAATCCAACTATTCATGAGATTGAATATTACATTAAGTTTTACATTTCAACATAAGTTGGGCATTTCAACAATAATAATCTTTTATGAGATGCAATTTTCTAAGGTGGTGAGTAACAACATTTTTGTTTCAATTCATGCAAATTTTATTTACCTATTTTTATTTTTATTTTAATAGTAGTAACATATGCACATAAACTCCATAATAGAAAACTATACTAACCAAAAGCACTTTATCCTCAATAAAAATAATACTAATCTTTTTATAAGGGATTTTAATAATGAAATAAATCTACTATTAAATCAGGACAATATCGAAGACCTCTATCATAAGTTTACCATAGACATTTCTAATTCCACTGACAAGTTCTCTATCAAGGTGTCGTGTAAAAGGGAAAATACAACAAGCAACCTGTGGTATGATAAAGAGTGCAAGCATTCTATAAATTCCATTAGGCATGCTTTTAATGAGTCCTTAAAATCTAAAAGATATATAGGTACAAATTCCTAATTATTATTTTTAAATGTACTATATAAATAGAAATGAAGAGAAACTTTTGCGCCTCTCTAAGCTAGATCCTAAAAAAGTATAGAGGAAAATTCTAAGTCGTAAAACTAAAGAAAACAATATGATTCCCTTGAGAGATTGAAATTCCTACCTTAAAAATCTTTACGAATCCCCTGATTTCGTGGACAACATTCAAACACTTTCTATGTAGAGGGATACTTATTTTCTTTATAAGACAAAGTTTGGGGTTAAGTGGCTCATAATAAAGGGAAATCTAAGGACATCAAAGAATACCAAGGATCAACCTTAAAAATTGGTGGGTCTATACGTATTCCTCACATCAACATGCTCTCCAATTTAGTAATCAAATAGGGTTTCCTTAAACCTTGGACAAAAAGCCTCATTGTTCCTACATTTAAAAGTGGAGATGAAAAAAATCCCTATAATCATAAGATTATTATGATTATCGCTATTGTAGCAAATTTATATTGAATTATTTTGCAAAAGAATATCAATATATGGATATAAAGTCATGGTAAAAAGATAAAGAGTAGGTAGAATATAGGATCTATCGTTTAATTGTGGACCACCTTGTTATGCTTAGAACCACAATTTGATGGGGAGTAGCATGATAATAAAACCAATATTTTGTGTTGCTTTGTTGGTTTTAGAAAATAATTTGACACAGTGCCCGGAACTAACCTTTGGAATAGATTAGAAGAGCTAAAATTTCCTTTCAAGTTGAGAGCTATTGTGATAAGGCTATACGAGAATGTTATTTCCAAGAATAGGAGCTCTAAGGGTTAGTCAGAAAAATTTAATTATAATATAGGAGTCAAGAAAGGTTTTCCCTTTCCCCTTACTCTTTTTTTTATCTACATTGACAAGTTAGAGCTTTTTTTGGGAGAAGAAGGTTGTCTTGGCATATCTCTACATGTTACAGACATCATTTGTCTTCTCTACATTGATGATATTATTCTTATGGCGAGGAGTCCCTATGATCTTGACAATAAACTACAAATTATCATGGATTTGTTCTCTATCATGAGTATGACTATTAACACCTGCAAAACAAAGGTTATGATCATCAAATATAAAAAGATCACTTATGCTAATTTCATGTGTCACAACAACAACTTGGAGGAAGTGAATTCATACAGATATCCCATAATCAATCTTCATTACAAGCTTAATTGGAACTATAACATTGAGAAAAGGATTAATGGAGGGAGGAAAGCTTATTATGGACTTGAAAACAATTGTAAATCAATAGATCTTTGGATTTGGAAAAATAATTTTAACTCCTCTTTGAGACTCGTGTCACTCAAATTATATGGATGTGAAGTTTAGGGTTGGATGATATCCAGAGAATCATGGTGAAGGATAGATCAAACCCAAAAGTGTTTCATAACATATAATATCAAAATTAAAGGTGACACACCGTATCATGTCCTCCTCATAGAAGCAAGTCTCTTCCCCATTGAGATCATGGCTATGACTAGGTACATAAAGTACAAGAACAATATAAACAATATGGGAGACAAGAGACCCACTAAGATTGCTTTAAAATCGAGTCAAAACCACATGCGACTTAATCAAGGTTGTTATATGGATGTTGAGTATCGGCTAAATCACTTGGGAGTCAAGGAAGAGGTCGCTCTGTAGAGTAATGATAATATGTAAAGTTTTATTACATCTAAATTTAAGGAGAAGTTGTGGTGCGATAAATAATAAGAGAATAAGATAAAATTAAGATACTATAAGGAGGTAATCAACCCTAATGTATAAGATAAAAAAAAATATCCCTTTGTTTTAACTAGCATAAAGAAGAAAATCAAAATTTTTAAATAAGAAGAAACTCTCACAAGCTTCATAGTGAAATAGGGCATTGGAGAATTCCTAAAACATTGCAAGATGAAAGAATCTGTAATTGCAAGATGAAAGAATCTGTAATGTTTGTGGCACTAATATAGTTGAATATGAAAACCGCTTTCTCTTAAAATGTCCTACATGCATCCCATTAAATCGTAATTACAAAACATTTGTTACAATACTGACCTTCATCGCCTTCAACTCATCACAACTACGTCAATATGGGATTGCTTCTATTAAAGTTTTTTGAGCACATAAATAAAAAAATTTAAAAAAACGATGATTCCTTACCTTTTCTAAGATGTGATACATCAAAGTTGGTCTTAGTGGATGTTAATGACCATCATCATCATCAATATAGAATTTATAATAATATTTTTCTTTTATAATGCATTTTATTTATTTATTTATTTATTTTGTATTTATAATGAAAATGTGTTTTTAATTTATTTATTCTATTATTTTATTACTTTTATCCATTAAAAACAATCATTAATTTTATATTTTAAAAAATTCATTTATATATTTTTATGAAAATAAATGATGATGATGATGATGATGGTTAACGTCCCCTGAGACCAAAATTTGGTCTATCGGACCCTGAAGAAGAAAATTAATTAGTTTGTTTTAAAGTTATATTTCTATGCTCAAAGAGCTTGGAGAGAAGCGTCCCGAGCTTACTATAATTTTGATAAGCTAAAAGGCTAGGAATGTCGGTATTGCAACAAAGATTATGAAACTGGGATCTAATGTGGGTGTATGCAGGGCACTCTAAGAAGAAGTGATTTTCATCTTCAATGTTCTTACTCTCACAAAGGTGGCAGATCCTTTCTACCCAAGGAGTTTTAGGGACTGTCCAACGACCAGTTTCGCTGTGGAGCTCATGCGAGTTCATTCTTATCTTAGCTATATTAATTTTTTTCATAGGACTGATTAGAACAGAGAGATAGTTTTGATCTTCAAGAGTAGGGTTGATGACCTCCTTATAATATCTTAATTTCCTTTTGGCCTCTAACTCTTTCTCACACCACAATTTTTCTTTAAACTTAGAAGCAATAGTATTTTTAATGTTATTAATATTTTGCAATGCAACATTTTCATCGATCTTCCAGTGATTTAACCAAGACCTGGTATATTTATACCACCCACGCTTGAGCCTTAGGTGGTTTTGGTTGGATTTTAAAGCTAACTTAGGGAGTCTATGGTCTCCCATGTTATTGATTTTGTTCTTGTACAATAGAAGTCTAGTCATGGCTAGGCTCTCGATAGGGGAAAGACCCACTTCTATAAGAAGAATAGGATAGGGTGTATTGTTTTTTATTTTGAGGTTGTAAGTTATAAAAACGCTTCTGGATTTGCTCGATCTTTCTCCAAGATTCTCTAGAGATGCTACAACCCCAAACCTCACACCCATACAAGATAACAGGAGTGACTAGAGTTTCAAAGAGGAGCTTCTTTTTGTCCCACATCACGAGGTTTGCAGCTTTGTAGTTATTTTCAAGACCAAAGTAAGCTTTCCACCCTGCGTTAATCCTTTTCGCAATGCTATAGTTCCAGTTGAGCTTGTGATGAATATCAATTCCTAGGTACTTGTAAGAAGACACTTCCTCCAAGTTGCTATTGTCATACACAAAATTAGCGTATGTGTCCTTCTTGGATTTGATAATCATAACTTTTGTTTTGTCAGTGTTAACAGTCATACCCATTGTAGAGCATAAATCTTTAAGAAGACGAAGTTGTCTATCAAGATCAGAGGAACACCTAATTGATAGACTATTTATTTATTTGAATGTAAATTAATTACATAAAAAAATATTAAAAACACCATAAAATATTTTATATGATGAATAAAAATGAATACCAAATTTCAACATTGCTCCATAATTATATATAAATGAAAAACTCTCCATAGATTTTCCAAACACTACAAACATGTCAATCAAAACATCTCACAACTTCTTTTAAGTGTGAAGAAAAATCAATTATTTTGTGGTTTATTATTTGATTATTTAAACATATTTTAATATTTTAAAAAACTAGCTTTTTCATATTATTAATGGGCATATTTGTTCTTTGTGAATCAAGTAACAAGATACGATAACTATATGGGTTTTCTGTGTTTATTTTTAATATATTTATTTGTATTTGGGTTTTTTTTAAATGGAGAGATTTTGTTTTATGGAGGGTAATTTAAGAAATAATTACATTCTAATTTTTTTAATTAAGAGAAGAATGCGATTTTTTTAATAATTCACCAACACGTTTGCAATAAGACCATATCAACAATATTATGTTTGACAAGATTCGTGGAAGATCGAAGATCAATATTCACATCTTGCAAAGTTGATGCAATAGGTAGTGCACCCATTAATATTTGAAATTGAATCATGGTCACAATATCCACTTTAAGTCACCACTAAATCATAGATCATCGAACATGGTGTTATAAACATTTAACACAATTGGCAAATTTGGTGGTTAAGTTTCTACATGTCATTTGTTTAATCCTCGTAGGCTAGTAAAAGACTCATCATGTTTAAGCCTCGTAGGTTAGTAAAAGACTCATCATCTTGACTCCTTCTAGGAATAACAGGTGTTGGTATTTTCTGGTGAAAAAAACACTTTACATAATATCTAAATATTATTTTAGAATGTAGTTTTGAATGTCATGTTCATGAGTGAAAATCTAGTAATCTTATTTTCAAGTTTTCTTGTGAGGAAAAAGTTATATATTTATTTTTATTAGAAAAAAAATATTGTTTTTTAAGTCCATAAGTGATTTTTAGATTTCCAAAGAGGAATCAAAATTACCAAAATTTCTACTACTATGACTAGGGCACATTAACTACAAGACTTTGTTAACTACCGGTAAGCTCATTGTATCCATGTATTGTGAAGAACCAAAAATAAATTGCTATCACAAACTACAATAAGGCATATTAATACAAAACCAACAACATTTGAAAGTAGATGATTCACCAGTTGTCCAAGTGGATGATGGAGGAACGCTCACCCAATTCGTCCAACCAAATAATCGGTCTTGGGTACATTAAATATCGTCTTTGGAGAGATGATCATCTTGTCGGTTGTGCTCGCAGAAGACATGTTTAAATTGAATAGAAATAAATTTAGAAGCAATATCTCTTGAATTCCTTCCCATGTATTGTAAATTAATATCATCTAAGATGCATGTCCCAACCATCCAATTAATAACCAGTTCTAAATCACCAAAATTTTGAGAGATTGAGCACCCCCTTCCTAGGAAAGACAAAGTAGGAATGTGAGAGCTAAAAACTCAACTTAAATGTTAGCTCCATGAAAAGCAAGGTCAAAGAAAGAATTTTCATGCATTTTGAGCAGAACATAATGCCCCTAATCCCCCTGTGATTCTCATGTCCTTGACATGATCCATCCATGAAATCCCATGCTTTGGCCTTATTGATAATTAACTCTTTGATCACCCTCGGGGTCTAAATAGACGATTATTCCTTGAAGAATATGGTGAGATTCATTATTCTAGCCACCATTTGGAAGGTGTAACAAACTTAAATAATAACAACAACAACAATATATATATATATATATATATATATATATATATATATCAATATGAATTATTAATATTAATACATATTGATATTCATAATTAATAATTAATAAATAGTTATTAGTTAACTATTCTAAAATGACACATCCTTTCATGGATGGTAGCAAAGTGCCTTTCCAATTTATATATATACGACACTCACTTTGTAATCTATCATCATTTTCATCTTTAATATCTATTTAATATTTCCAATATGGAATTATTTTCCATTGGTTGATTATTCAACTGAGTAATCATTGTGGGTTAAAATGCGAATCATGTGGGTTTAGAAGTCTTTGTATGCTTTGTGGTATCAGAGCCTCGTTGGCTAGATCCCGGCCTTTGGCCATATTTTTGGCTTTTAGCCATCACCCAGGGTTTCCTTGAATTTTTGGGTTTCCCAAAAAAATAGGACCTTGTCCTTAAAAAATAAAAATAAAAAGGGTAAAAGTAACTCCCAAAAAAAAAAAGAGTTAAAAAAAAAAGTGAAGAAAAAAGTAAAAGCAAAAAAAAACTAAAAGAACGAGCAAAAAAAAAGGGAAAGAAAAAAAAAGGTTAAAAAATAAAAGATAAAAGTAAAAAGTGCATAATAATAACTATTAAAAGAAGCATGTGGGATTTGAACCTATGTGGGGAAGGTAACACTTACTCCTCCCAACCACCCAATCTACTTGCATTTTACAAAAGTATTGGAAAAAAATAAAAATCAAGGACTAGAATTTGGAAGGTTATATATTATTTATATAACTTAAGTTTAAAAATAATTATTATTATTATTATTATTATTTTATTAAAAAAATAATTATTTTTGGAAGAAAAAAAAAAAGTTATTTGACCTAACAAGAAATAGTCGAAGAAGTTTTTTCCAAAAGAGACATATTGAGAATTATTAAAGCTTTTGTATCTACCCTCCTAGAAGAAACGAAGACAAAAGTGAAGTAGAAACATAGTCACAAACAATGGCTACTACATATTCAGAAATGAAGGCACAGCTACAAACAACAGTGGACAAGTTAGAACAATACAAGGTGATCAATAAAAGTCTACAAGCTGAGGTTGAGACGAAAAAGTGGTTGAAAGAGTGGAAAGACGATGAGAATCACAGCTTGTGGAATCAGAATCGACAGCTAGAACGAACCATAAGAGATAACAAGAAAATGTTATCTGATCAGGATAACGAAATATCATGTTTAAAAATTCGTAATCAAAACCTAGAAGACCAGATCAAAAAGTCAAAAAATGACAACAAATCATCATATGGATGTGATAATGAATTAGAAGAAGAAATAAAGCATCTAAACAAACTCATCATGGAAAAAGATGTTGAATTGGCGCAAGTCCGGATGAGGTTAGAAAATCAAGGAGCAAAGTTACGTCATCATAAACAGCAAAAAGAAAAACTCCAGCAGCAGTATGATGACAGTAAGAAGATAGATAAGTTAGAACTGACAAAAGTCAACAAGATTTTATCAAGCCATTCCGAAGAAATTTTTAGATTAGGTAATCATAACAAGACACTAGTCACAAAAATTAAGAAGTTGAAAAGTAGTCGAAAGACAGAACAATCTACGGAAGACATTGAAGGGAAACTTCTAGACAAACAGGAAGAAAATCGTTGTATCAGAAGGCATAATGAATATCTTAAGGAACAACTTAAGAAGTCTGAAGATGACAGAAAATCACATGTAGAAGTGATTAAGAAGTTTCAAAATGATAACATGCAGTTAGAAAACAAGTTGGAAAAGATACAGAACGAAGCCTTAAAACCTCAAGAGACGAAAACACAACTTTCTACTCAGATCAATGCTAAAAAAATGACACTCGTAAAAGATAATGACATTGTGAAAATTCCATATCGACACCCCAACCATAAAAACAAATATTCTAAAAAGTCGGAAATGTCGAAAGATAACGGTATCAATGTGATCAAATCTCCTAACGATAGATCAGTATGGAATGCCAACAGTCCACAATAAATCAATTTGGGATGGATTGATTCATCCACATATCGAAAGTTGTGCTCAACTCTTAGTAGTTCATATCGACACGTTTCGTCAGCTGTGACACCACACAAGATGATGCAAAAACATCATAAGGATTTGAGGACAAAGCCTTTCTGAGGGAGTGGCAATGTAACAAACTTAAATAATAACAACAACAACAACAACTATATATATATATATGAATTATTAATATTAATACATATTGATATTCATAATTAATAATTAATAAATAGTTATTAGTTAACTATTCTAAAATGACACATCCTTTCATGGATGGTAGCAAAGTGCCTTTCCAATTTATATATATACGGCACTCACTTTGTAATCTATCATCATTTTCATCTTTAATATCTATTTAATATTTCCAATATGGAATTATTTTCCATTGGTTGATTATTCAACTGAGTAATCATTGTGGGTTAAAATGCGAATCATGTGGGTTTAGAAGTCTTTGTATGCTTCAAGTGAAGCGAGTAATTATTCTCTTACACAAATAATATTACCCAAAGATTTGGAATATTAAATAAGCCATAATAATATATAAATTGATGATAGAATTTGATATGATTCATTTACAATGGTTGGAATTATATATGTCCATTCGTGACTTTCCAACCTACAGTCATGACTCTTTGATAATTATTAATTATTAATTAATAATTATCTATTAATATTATTTTTAATATTTATATGTTTTATGTTCGTTACATTGCCTTCCCCTTAAGGTAATGTTTGTCCTCAAAGATGTATTTGACATTAATGTCTGATTTATTTTAATCTGTCATCTCGGAATTCTTTCCATTTTGTATTTGTGACATTTGAGGAGATGAGCCAATACGAATTACGGATCCCCCAGGAGAATTGTCGCATCATGTCTACTGTGGTCCATCCCAGATCTATTTTTATCGGAGCTCTAAGATATTTTTGTGGGGCAATTTGTCTCAAGTGTTGCTTGTTATGTCGATATTTTCGCATGTCCACATAAGTCTTCTGTGAATATTCATTTTGACCTTGTCGTTGGTCAAAATGATGATTATAATTAGGATGTCTGTAAGGTTTAGGTGTTGTTTGTTCTTCTTTCTTTTGGATTGCGACGAAGACTTTCTTCACTTCCTCGATTTGTGCTTCTTGGTTATCTAGTAGATTGTTACGATTCTGAATCTTTTCGATTCCTTCCTCTTGCGACTTTTTTTCAATTTCTAGCTCCTTGATTTGGTTATGTAGTTCCTGATTACTATTATTTAAACACTGGTTTTCTTCTTGCTTTTCTAGTAATTTTCCTTTGAGGTCTTCACCGGATTGTTCCCTCTTGCTGTTGTTTTTCAATTTTTTTATTTTTGCAATCAGGGTTTTGTTGTGATTTCTTAATTTGAAAATTTCTTCAGAATTGTTGGATATTATTTTATTACTCTTTGCGATCTCTAGCTTGTGTTCTCTTTTAGAGTCACTATTTTGTTGTTGAAGAACTTTTATCTGTTGTCGATATTGGTTGACCATTGATTCTTGATCTGTTAATTTCTGTCGTATGTCCGTCAGTTCTTCATCCTTGTTGTTAACGATTTTGTTCAAGCGTATTGTTCCTACTTCGTAATCACTTATTTCCTTCTTTATATCTTGATTTTTTAGTCTCTGATTGAAATCACTTTCGTCTTTTAATTTCTTAATTTGGGCCGACAATTTTTCTATATGATTGTTCTGGTCGGAAATTATTTGTTCCTTGCGCTCTTTTTGCATCTTATGTAATTTAATCAACATTTCCGATTTCGTATTTATGCCTCATAATTATTCATTGTCTCTTTGATAAAGCTTTAACTTGGCTTCTAATTTCTCTATTTGTAGTCGCAAACCAGTTTCCATGATCTCTGATTTCTTCCACACTAGATGATGATGGTCTTCGATTTTGTTTTTCCTTTGACTTCCCCACCTAAGTTCAATCTCACTTGCTTTTTAGTATCAATTATTATGCACCTTTTTTATCTTGTATTTCCCTTAAGTTTTGTAAAATGTGAGTAGATTGGGTGGTTGGGAGGAATGATTGTTAACTTCCCCACCCAGGTTCCAATCTCACTTCTTTATGCACTTCTAGCTTTTATGTTATTTAATAAAGAGAATTATAGACTAAACTCAACCTAATTAAGGTATGAGTTATTATTTAATATCCGTTTGTTTTATAAAACCACCAGCTTGTTTTATAAAACCACGACCCTTTGTTTTCTTCTTTCCTTTTTTTATGGGATTTTCTCCCTTCTTCTCTTTTTTGTTTTTATTTTTACTTCTTCCTTCTTCTTTTTTTATTTTTACTTTTTATCTTTTTACGTCTCACTTTTTTTCCTTTTACTCTCTATTTTTATGGTCAAAGAGCATAATAAAAAAAAATTCTTTCTTTCAGATTTGCAACCGATATTTCTTCAAAAAAAAATTTATTTTTTTTTGTCAATTTGAAATCTGAAAATTGCCAGAAGCCAAGACTGGTCAAAGACCAAGTGTATGGATAAACTCTCAATTTACTCAGATAAAATCTAAAAGAAAGGGTTGGCTCTGATACCACTTGAAGCGAGTAATTATTCGCTTACACAAATAATATCACCAAAAGACTTGGAATATTAAATAAGCCATAATAATATATAAATTGATGATAGAATTTGATATGATTCATTTACAATGGTTGGAATTATATATGTCCATTCGTGACTTTCCAACCTACAGTCATGACTCTTTGATAATTATTAATTATTAATTATTAATTATCTATTAATATTATTTTTAATATTTATATATTTTATGTTCGTTACAGAAGGTGGGGATTTCAAAGTTGTTGAAGGTGGCCTCATTCCATGCTAACTAGATTCCCCACAGATCTAATACAAGAATGCAACAAAGTGGCTTTATCTCTTGTCACTAAAACCATTGATGGAGACTGTGAGTGGCATCGTTCTTGTGCCATAAATTTTGAAGTTGCTACCCTGTTTCTAAGTCCTTCGACTTTTTCCAATATATGGAGAATCAATCAATAGATGAGGCATGTCTTCCCAGAATATTTGCAAAGAATACACAAACATGATCTCTAGAAATGTTGCTTCCTAAGGTTTTCATAAGTAACCACTTTATTTGATAAGATCAACCAAACAAATTCTCAAATGCAGGTGGTAGCCATGAGAGGGAACATGAAGAGCATGCAATCATAAATATGGCTAACATATAGGTGGATGCTCAACTTAATGGCCCATTTAATTAGGTTGGATTTAATTTTAAAGAGGTGGATAACAACATACAATACCTCGACCCTTTTCGTGTGAGACAATATAGCGAATGGTACAGAGATAATTTGTTTCAGTGCGATGATGCGACAACACTCACGTGTGGATATCTAGTTTTTATGGGCAGGATGGGATTTTAATGACTTTGAAGTTTTGTATTTTGGTTTTTTGGTGGCTTCCTCATAAGCTATTTGTTGGAAGTAAGACAAAAAAGGGAAAAGCTGAGAAAGTGTCTCTTCACTAGTGAGGTAAACCCAGGAGGGGAAGCATCAATCATTGAAACTATGGTCGCAAGGCATATGGAAAGCAAGTAAATGGTGGGTATGTAAATGAGGTTTCACCGGAGGTGCACTCGCTTATTGATGATTGGGAGGCTAGAATTGTGGCTCAATAACTGAGCTGCAGCTCGTTCGAATGGAAATATAAATCACTACTGGTTGGTTAGACATGGTTCAATTTATTAATCACATTTATTAGACATGGTTCAATTTTTAATTTTCAATATGAATATTTCTTGCTTCTTTTGTTGTGGTAGGCTGACCGTGGGAAATCACCAATGGTGTCACATCAGGTAAATGTTAGCGTAATAGTACCTAATAGAATCAATGTAATAGTGACCACAATTCATGATTATAATAGTATTGTTAACATTTGAATGTTTTATGCTTATGAGCTCAATATTTCAAGATGATATCATGATTATCGTATTGTGGCAGGGGGTACTCAGAACACGCTTGCAGCTTCTGGTCAGGTAAAAGTGATTGTCATATTAACACTAAATTTTTTCTTCATTAATCATGTTTATTAGACATGGTTCATTTTTTACATTTCAATATGAATATGTCTTGCTTCTTGTATTGTGGCAGTATGACCATGGGAAGTCACTGATGGTGTCACATTAGGTAAATGATAGAGTAATAGTACCTAAACATGATTAAAGTAATTATTTTTCTTATTATATGCATGTTAGGTGTTTGACATGAATTTTTGTAATGATGAAAATAAATTAACTAATTTTATTGATTGATTTTTGTAGAGCACACCACATCAAGATGATGAGGTGGTCGCTAAGGAACATATCTTTTATTCAACTGACCCAATGGAAACTATGAAGAAGGCTTTGAAAAATTCTAATCAAGAACTTCTTAGAGTGATTGTAATCAGTCCCAAGACTGGTGAAATCAAAGCAAGAATTGATGACTTTAGGCAAACAATAGAATAGTACGGGATAAGTGGCATATTTGAAAGATTTTACGAACTATAAATATATTCATTTATGTTATTTTAGTTCTCTATTTTTTATATGATCTAATCAATTAAAGTTTTCTTATTGTAGGAGTTTTTGGAGATAACACTTGTGCATCGAGTATAGGCTGTAGAGTGTGGTATTGGTATTAGCAATGGTTCAACACATTGTCAATCTATCGTACCAACGAGGCTATTTTATTATCCTAACCAGAAATGCCCTTTAGATGCTATGACCTCACTGAATGTTGGAGATCAACAGGTCCCTTCACCCACTACTACTTCACATGATGTGAGAAAGGACAGTAGCATCGAATGTGAAAGTTGTTATCCTGGAGTAGTACGTGTGGTTAGTAGGGGATCATTTCCCATTTCCTTCTTGGTGGACCATGATTGTGTTCCAATGAAGATACCTAATATTGCAAGTATTATTTAATTAGTTCATTTTTGTTTTCATGTAATTCAAAGCCACATACCTCAAATTATTTTTAATAATGATCATATTGTTTTTGCAGGAAATAATGTGTTTTATAAGAACATGTATGAGAAGGAGTTGGAGATTTTTGGGCCCACCATTCATACACAGTGGAATGCCTAAAATGACAAATTTAAAGATGATCTGATGAACCACATGGTCAGCTTGTTTGGTGATACCTACAACAAGAAAGGTGTCACCGCAACAGCTGGCTTAAATTTGAAATATGTCAGGGCATATTATAGGGACAGTTTTCAAATTAACCCTAAGTATGAGCGTCCTCATATGGTTCCATAGAAGGAGTGGAAGGTGCTCATGGATGATGCAAAGGAGAAGGAATTGAGAAAACAAGGAAAGACTTGGCCACTCAGTTCACAAAGGTATGACACATTTCATATTTTCAATGAAAATTGTTCAATTTTTCTTTTTACTTTTAAATATATTTAATTTGTGATATCTAACATATTTGAAACCTTTCATAGGATCCTTAACACCTCTAAATCGAAAAATGCAAGAGTATAAAAACATGTCCAACACAAGCTAGGCTAGGGTGGATATCAAAAAGTAAGAGCACGAATTGTAAGAATCAAACGATCATTATTTGTAGCCAAATATTTTCTAAATGTAGCGAACAAATAATTGATTTATCACAAGAAATTTTCATAGTGTTATGAATTGCAAGGAAATGTTTTTCAAGAGGAATCCACTGAAGAAGACTTGAGGCTCGGCTTCAAGTACAGTTTTCAACATGTGCTAGAACGTCGAAAAAGCTTGGAAAAAACCCCAATTTCCCCATTGACGCACACAGTGGTAAATAAGATCAATAAGGCCGTCATTATAATGTACATGTGTAATCTATTCATGAATGATTTCATCAAAAAATAAATGTCTTTTTTTCAGGGTGAGAGCAAGAAAAGCAACAAGGATAGCAGTACCGAATAGGTACCGCATGAAGGTGGGGAGCTTCCTCATAGTGGTGGTGAGGATCCTAGCCATTCATGTATGGATGATATAAAACAAAAATATTTAATACGATTTTAAATATATAATTGATGATGTGTACTAATAAATTTTATTTTGTGAATGGTAGAGCATATACCTGCTCATGCTCAACTGGAAGAGGAACAAACAGCAGAACCAAGAAACACTCCAGTTTTCTCATCTAGTCATCCAACAGGTAAAAATCATTATAATAATATTGGAAATCATGAAATATGTATCTCAATAATAACAACACATTTATTATATATAATTGACTTGGTTTTTGCAAATGATGCCCCTCTCCAGCGTCGACCTCCAAGCCCTGCTAATTGAAGTACCAGAAGTATGGCACAAGAGAGCATGCCCACACAATCAACAGAAAGAGAGGGCACAATAACTAAAACGGGTCATCACAACGAATATGATGTCCCCATCTTGGAATTTCTAGAAAAAAAAATTAAAATAAATAAAATAATAATAATAATAAAATGTAGTTGTATACATTTAAGATTTGTATTTGACTGAGTAGATACTTGAAATATTTATAGTTTTGTTACAAGTTTCTTGATTTAGTTGGTGCATGGTCATATTTTAGAATTGAGTTTTATAATGTGAATGTTATTGATTAGTTCATATTTTTGAATATTTGTGACATCTTTCGAGGACTATGGTTATCCTCAAGGGGATCGCCACCCTTTCCTGAGTTAAACTGAGGAAGATGAGATGACCATATCGTTTATAATTAGTTTAGATCTAATATATTCATGTTATCATTATTTCACCATTGTTGTCTTTCATTAACAACTTAGATCTAATATATATTGCTAATGTTATTACTGTTTTTCTTTTCAATACTTGAATGATTATTGCAACTCTTTGTTTGATAATATTATGTTGATTAAAACAATTAACTTTACTTATATTTGTGCGTTTTAAGATTTATATGTGAAATGTTTGTTCACTTTGTTGCGTAGATTATTTTTTAATATGTGTGACATCTTCTGGGGACTATGATTATCCTCAAGGGGCTGGTCACCCCTTGTTGTGTTAACCCGAGGAAGATGAGATGACCACATGAATTTCCTTATCCAGTGATGATGATGATGATGATATTACACTCTTTGCATGAGACACATGAGATGTATTACCACATACAATTGAGAAGGTTGTGTAACCTACCCTCATGTTGACTTGATATGCATGAGCCTAGTATGGCATCATGTTTCCTTGTTATGTTACGTTGACTTGCATGTTTACTTGTATGTGATGTTTATCCTTGTGGTGACTCGTGATTGACCCTTCCATGGTAATGTTGATCTATACAACCCTTAAATGTTGGCGTCTGACTTGTTAATGACTAGCGTGATTCCTTAGGATTGTTTTCCACCCTTGTGTTGACCTTAAGATCCCTCCTTAGGTTCCATCCACCATAACGCTACCTTATATGAATTTTTTGGAGTACTTTGTTGTTGTTTAATAGAAGAATTTTTTTTCTGAGGATAAAGGAGGTCTACCCTAATATCTTATGTTGAGTTTGTAATTGGTTGAGATCTAAAAAAAAATGTAGTTGTATACATTTAATATTTGTATTTGACTGAGTAAAACATGAAATATTTAGAGTTGTGTTACAAGTTTCTTGATTTAGTCGATGCATAGTCATATTTTAGAATTGAGCTTTATAATGTGAATGTTGTTGTTTAGTTCATATTTATGAATATGTGTGACATGTTTTGAGGACTATGGTTATCCTCAAAGGGTTGGCCACCCCTTCCTGAGTTAACCTGAGGAATATGGGATGACCATATCGTTTATAATTGGTTTAGATATATTATATTCATGTTATTTTTATTTCAGCGTTGTTGTCTTTCATTAACAACTTAGATCTTATATATATTTTTAATTTTATTATTGTTTTTCTTTTCAGTACTTTAATGATTATTGCAACTCTCTTTTTGATGTATTGTGCTTATTAAAACAATTATTATACCTATATTTGTGATTTTTAAAATTTATATGTGAAATGTATGTTCACTTTGTTCCATAGCTTAATTTTTAATATATGTGACATCTTCCAAGGACTATGGTTATCCTCAAGGATCTGACCACCCCTTTCTATGTTAACCTAAGGAAGATGAGATGACCACGTGAGCTTCCTTATCCAGTGATGATGATTATGAGCTTCCACTCTTTGCATGAGACACATGAGACGTATGACCACATACAGTTCAGAAGTTCAGGTAACCTACCCTCACGTTGACTTGATGTGCATGATCCTAGTATGATATCATGTTTCCTTGTTATGTTACGTTGACTTGCATGTAATGTTTATCCTTGTGGTGACTCCTGATTAACCCGTGCATGGTAATGTTGAGCTATACAACCCTTAAATGTTGGCGTCCAACTTGTTAATGACTAGTGTGATGCCTTAGGATTGTTTTCCACCCTTGCATTGACCTTAGGTGTCATCCACCATAGCGCTACCTTATATGACTTTTTTGGAGTACTTTGTTGTTGTTTTTTATTGTGAGTTGGACGTATTGTTGCGTTGCTACTTTTTTTTATTTGTGAGGGTTGGATGATCTATTTTAGGGTCTTTTACATTTTTGGGTTCTCTCCTTTCACAGGTATGTTGGCCTATTTGAGTATCATGCAAGTAACCTAACGCTAAGAGGTTGAAGTCCATTTAATAGAATCATTTTTTTTTTAGGATAAGGGAGTTATTCCCTAATATCTAATGATGAGTTTATAATTGGTTGAGATCTGATATATATTGCTACTGTTATTACTGTTATTGGTTTTAGTACTTTATTGGTTATTGTAGCTCATTGTTTTTGGGACATAATGGACATGAAGGATATTGAGGTATGGTTTTTCTTTTCCACAAAAATTACATAATTTTATTTTACTATAGTGATACATACAAGGGATGAATCTAGATCCTTATAGTTTGTAAAGTCGAAGGCAATATTTGTTGGTAAAGGATTCTCTCAAAAAGAGGGGGTTGATATTGACAATACTTTTGCTCCAATTTCAAGATATTTTGGGATGCATGGGCAAGTCCCAGGTTCACTCCATGTCTCTTTGTTTCCATGCATGGTTACCTTTTAGAGATATTATTTTTGTTTTCTCTGCAATTAATTTAAGTTATGTTAATATATAAAATCTCTAACACGTTCGACAAGAATTTCCAACTCAACATAGCATGGATCTTCATCAAGATTCACTCGAAGCTCCTCTCAAGAATGATTGGAACAATTCATGGTTGATCCGTGTGAAAGACCAGATATAGACTTAGCAGGGCCCGTTGAAATAACTCATAGATGGATGTGATCCATCACATAGGATTATCATAGATAATCATGTATCAATATATTGGGTTTGGATGGAATCTTTACCTCGTTATAAGGCCCTTTATTGTACAAGCATCAGTGTGCTCACATAGTTTCCTTCATCCTCGATGCATATTTTCCTCTTTGCCATGTTAATTGTTTTCTTTACAACTCTCATGGATTCATGATTCTTTAATCTATTTTGTATGGCTATAACAAGTCCATCAGTCTCCACATAAATATCATCTTCAATCTTATCCCTATCATTTTTGTCAACAAATTATTCTTCAATTTCTCTTATGATCATAAATTACATAATTTTATTGTATTATAGTGATACATACAAGGGTTGATTCTATATCCGTATAGTTTGTAAAGTCAAAGTATAGATTTGTTGGCAAAGGATTCTCTCAAAAAGAGGGGGTTGATATTGGCAAGACTTTTTCTCCAATTTCAAGAGATTTTTTGGATGCATGGGAAAGACCCGGGTTTGGTAGGTTGTAGGTGAAGTCTTCCTTATACAAGGGAAGTATACTTTGAAGATTCTTCAATTTTAGAGTTTAATAATGGAGAATATTCTATGTTAATATACCTTTAGATTCATAGGTGTCCAACATATTATTGAAGACCCTAGAAAAAGGGAATTTCAAAATGATGAGAGAATATCCTAGTTCAATGGAGAACCCGTCCCTTATTGCTTTGAATCCATTTTCCATTATCTTTTTAATGTTTTAGTGCTTGGATTTTGAGGAGGAATGACACACTTGTATGAGAGAGGTTCTTATGCATGAGGGCACATCACTCAAGAATACATCCATAGGTAAGGTGAATTACTTGAGAGTTACACTATAGTATGTTCTTCCAATTATAGTATGTTCTTCCAATTCCTATCATTATGTGGGGTGTTAATTTAGAATTTTGTGAATTTGAGGGGGTGGAATAATGTTGTCCATAAAACTCTATTTCCATCCCATGGCATCACATTTTTTATAAGTCTTATTATTCCTTTTGTAGGTCATCGCCTATTAAAAGTCTTATTATATTATACGTTGCTTATGTTGGTGTCTTCTTTCAAAAATTGGAAGCAATTGTACAATTCTTATCCTTCCTTCACCTTAGTACTTCATTCCTTGTAGATACTTACCAACAATAACCAAGCCCCCATCCTATACTACCAACTCCATGAAGACTACATCTACAAATTAAATCAAACATGTGTTCCACATCCCCCAAATTTCTTTATCCTAGTTAAGGAAGCTCGTTCCTCATACAATGGTGGACATTTTCACACTCATAAAACCCTCCATCACTTATAACACCACTTTTGTTGGCCATCCTTGGACAAATTTGTATAAGACTTCATCCATGATACGTCTTGTAGTCATGCTAAACCTGTCAATCATAAAGTTGACATTTATCAACCTCTCCATATTCTTTCTCAAATTTGGGAGTCCATTTCCATGGATTTTATTAGTAATATTCCTCCCACACTTTATTGCATTTTTGCCATTGTTTTCCATTTTTCCAAGATGGAGATCTTTATCTTTTTTACAAAAAGCATTGATGCTTACCAATTTGTTGCCTTATTTTTCCAACATTCTTGGACATATTTTGGCTTCCCTCCCTCCATCATTTATGATTGAGACTCTTGATTTCTCAACCATTTTTTGAAAAATATATGGAAATTGCTTGGCTATATGCTTCTTTATTCATAACTTTTCATCCCTAAACTGACAGTTAAACTAAAGTTACAACTTGTACCTTAATTCATGCTCTCCACACCCAGTTCAGTTGCAACAAACATTTTCGACACTTATAACCATATCATCCAACATAGCTATAAGAGATCCATGCATTCCTTTGCTAACTATAGTCCATTTGTAGTTTTATATGGCTTTCAACATCTCACTCCTTATGAAAATACAATCACCATACCATTACTATTGTCTTCTAATTATTCTTCCAAACAAGATCAAGCTTCCAACTTTGTGCAGTGAATAGAAGATATACATTGTAGGGTCCATATCGCCTTGCAACAACCCCAAGATAAGCACAATGGATTCCATGATGAACATTGGTTACCTTCCACATTTCAATTTGGTGATCATGTATGGATTCCTTTGAGCGAAACAATGCTTCAAAAAATAACAACCTTTTGGAGGTCATTACCTATTGAAAGTCTTCTTATATTAGACAATGCTTATGGTGGTGTCTCTTTTTTTATTAAAATGCTCAGAAAGCATCGTTATAGTGATTAAAATGACTTAGTAGTTCATTATCTTGGCAATGATATTTTGTCGCTACAGCGACAGAACACCGTCACTCGTATGGCAAGCTCGTCGCTATGTGCATTGTGGGTCATCACTATAGCGACACTTAAGTATTGTTATAGAGACAATTAATCTATCGCTTGTATATAAAGTCCATCGTTATGCACATGAAAGGTTGTTGGTCTAGGAATGATGTTTTATCATTATAGAGACAGATCCTTGTCATTGTAGCGACAAATTTCCATCGCTATAGCGACAAAAATTGATTTGTAAGCATCATCCACGCACTCCATGTGTCATCTCTTTCATGTCTCCATAGCGATGAATGGTTCAACGTGTGGCTATAGCGACAAAAATGTTTCCGCAAAAGTATGGGGTGATGTTCGTCGCTATAGAAACACAAAAGTGTTGCAATAGCGATAATTTACTGTGGGAAAAATGTGCACATGTACTAGTGACAAGACCATCTTATATGTTATAGTCCCCAAGATATAGCTCAATTAAAATATTTTGTTTAAGGAGTATTTTTTATGGAAGGGATATTGTTTTCTCATAACATGTGAAATCTACTTGATTGTTTTCATGTTGATCTATTGCGTCAAGAGTTATAAATTATTCATGTACTTTTGAAAGGACTTTTTTATTATTCATTTGTGTAACCAGGAATATTTCACCTTCTGTGGACAGAAGTTGTTCCTATGGTCTGAATGGTTCAGGTCTAGAACAAATGAGTGAATGACAAAGGATGAAGACCCTCCCTGGATGTCGTAGACACCTAGAATGTTGCTTTGATAGTGAACATGTGTACCTGCAACCAGATCAAACATGCAAACACATCAAAGCTACCAGAAAATCGTCTACTTATCCATGTTAGTGACTAAGGAATCTAACAACATGTACATGTGAAATCAAAACAACAGTAATATGGGACGGAAATCAAATTTGCATTAAGATGCATGGAGAAATTTACAACCAATTAAGCCTTATGTCGGCATGCATCTCCATGAAACCAACACTTCATCCCCATAAGCTCCAACTTTGCTCTCTATGCTCTCCAATGGCTTGGTCCAAGTGGTCAATCCAACAGCATAACAATACCTCTATAGTTCTCCCTTTCAACCATAGACATGAGCTTGTATTTATAAGACTCAATGGCTAGGAATGGTTGAGAGATTTGTGGATGAGGTAGCCTCTAAGATCCTATGATGGGGGATCTCAAGCTCAACTGACCCACTATGATAGGGATAAGGGAGGACACAAGGCTCGTGATCTAGAAGCCTAAAGAAACTTCTCTTTTTCCCATTTTACCCAGGGTACTGCTTTTCTCCTCCTATGACAGAGCGGTTTAGATAAGAAACGCTTGTGGACAAAAGGCCACATGTGGTGGCACCGCTTATGGAAAATAGGATACAGGCGGTGCGAGAAAGATACCGCTCATGGTTTCCAGGGAAAGCGCGGTGCTAAGTATTTTCATGTAAGATTGACAAACAACATGGAGTTTCCACTCTAAATGTTGGGATTAAGGGAAAACATGTAATTCAAAGGTCTTATCACATGGTGGTGGCAAGATTTGGGTATAACAAAATTCCCCCCAAAGCGTCAGTCTTAGAGGGATACGATAAACAAGAGCTTTGAGAGAACAAGTTGTCACTTCGAGGTGAAAATGTCAGCTCAATCGAAGCATGTCATCCAGTAGGCATCTGTAGTACATCAATATTTTTTACTCACAAACACAAGTAACCAACTCATGGCTGTAGACCAATACAAGGTAGATCCATGGGAGGAATAAACAAGCATGGCTACTAGAATACAACGTCGATCCATGTGATAGAGGACTCAAAATTGGGCATAGCTACCAGACATACAATGTAGATCTATGTCATACAGACGCAAATTTGAGCATAGCCACGACCATACAAATGTGGATCCATGCTAGATATACAAAACTCCATCGCAACCTGGGGAAAGCAATGAGCGCTAAACAAATACCCAGGGTCTTCATCTCATCTTCCACAAAGTACAATTCTATCCATGTGATTACAATGATCTAAAGTCGAACATCGTAGAAACCACTTGATTATCGGTTAATGATGTGAACTGTTAACAAGTGCGAGGGAGATCACCATTGATGTCAATGATTCCCAAGGTACCCTAGTACAATCTACTGAGTGTGAATAGATGTCCTGATGTCGAACACCCAGTCGATTCTATCGATCAAAGGTCAATGATGTGAACCTATGTCGAGAGCGAGAGAGTCTATCATTAAGGCATACAGATCTCAAGGTACTAATTTTTTTGTTTCTAAGACTATTTCCCGGATAATGAGCTGATGTCGATGGGAATAGTCTCATCGAACGAGGGCCATGCTGAGTCCCACATCTACGACACGAAACTCGGAACATATTTCTGGAATGATGTGAATGTAGTAACCACGAGACTGACTCAAAAGTACTGACACGAAGACTGTTTTGACTGCAAAGGTGAACTTCTTGAACTTCCCTTTGAACATCAGGCGGCACGACACAAGACTTGGCAGCATGACTAAACGAGACAGACTCACGATACGAAAATGGACAATGCATCCTTTTGAAAGACTCAAATGAGTGACATGAGTCATGAAAGTGGATCATCACGGAGATCAGCTGAACACCCAATTGGCTGAAATGATATGAAGACAAGTGCCATGTTCAAAGGTAACGACAAACTACTGCCATTTATTTGCAAAATGATTCCCTTCCCATTTCCCCCATCATGATCGATGAGTGCCTCTTTTTGGTTTTATGAGTTCAAAGAGGGTAACAAACACTCGGTATAGCTCGTCCGAAGACAAGTCCAAAATCATATGGTTTACGAACCTGAGAGAGGAGGGGTTCGTTCCCAAAAATGGGTCTCTCAATGTTTAATTTAACAAGTCCAATGAAAGAAAACTCGGTATCGTTCATGTTTAGAGAGTCTGAATGATAACGGAAGAAGACTCCAAAGGGTCCTTTTTCGTATGATTTAGTCCCTAAGACCCGAAAAAGTATAAAATAATACCTTAGAGAACTCTTCCAGTCATGATTGGCTGGAGTGTTCCTTTTTCGTAAATAGTCCATCTGAACTGAAAAAGACATAACCTACCGTCGGAGAGACGACTCTTCAAATGCTTTAACGAGCATGAAGAAGACAAGATCGCTCGATAATCTTTTCATATTTAGGGAGCCTAAAAAGAGTTTAAAGAGGACTCCATGAGGTTTCTTTACACAATGTTAATTTTACGAGTCTGGAAAGAATCGAAAACGGACTCGACGATCTTTTCGTATTTAAGGAGCCCGAAAAGAGTTAAAATAAAACTCCATGAGGTTTCTTTACACAATGTTAGTTTTTATGAGCCTGAAAACAATCAGAAATAGACTCAGACCTTTGATACTAGGTTTCAAAAGCGTGACCAAAGTGTCGTAACAAACGCTCACCGACTTTTTCCGTTTTGTGGTAGTACGAAAAAGTCATAAACAAACTCCCAAAACTTTACTGCTGTGGTTCTTCTATCCTGCAATCGACTCAAAAACAAGTGTTAAATGTGCTCATAACTAACATTAAGGGATTACGACCGATAAATTTCGAGTAAAAAGTGATTTTCAATCAAAACTATAGCATGTCAAACCTAAAAAATGTGTATAAAAGTCATGTAAATAGTGAAAAATCAAGTCATTTTACTATTTACCCATAGTGAAGAGCATTTAGAGCACTTTCCTAGTCAGATCTTCAGTTGCTGATATCGGGAGTTTTCACTGTTGGATTCAAGCCTCGTCAGCTTCAGGTAGCAGTTCAAACCCTACTATTCCTTTTCATAGTCTCAATTTTGATTTTGGATGGGGTTTTGGGATTGTATGGCAAGCCATAAAACCATGGGAACGGGCACCACTCTTATCCCTTGTGGGATACGCAGTACCTCACAAGAACCGCGCCTAAAAAAAAAGCACAAGCGGTGCCACCACTTGTCTTCAATGGCACACAGGCAGTGCCGGCCGTGAAGATGAAAAATTGTTAACACAAGCAAAATTAGATCATTTCTTTGGATTTAAATGATTAAGAATGATTCTAATAGGTGTTATGATTGTTTTTGGCAGGTTTTTGCTGATCAAAAATGGTGATATGGAAGGAAAGACAACATGATAACGATGATGCTTTCGTCAAAAGGAATGCGAGTTGCATAGCCGCATTATGAGACTATGGACTCCTAAAATTCTTTCGGACTCCCAGTATGGTATCACATGAGCGATTACTAGAGCACATACTCCGGATGTGGAATCCGGAGCAGCAACACTTTGAGGTTGGGGCTCATATTCTTACAGTAGAGGTAGAGGATATATACTTCTTGACTGGTCTCTCAAGACGGGGTGCCCCATCTTGCTGACAGGTTCCCAAGGAGGGGATATTACCACACAAGAGTTGATAGAGCCTCACTGTATCCCAGGGATGAGGACATCGGGAAAGAAAATCCCCATAAAGGTAGTGATGGATGGACCTCTACGGACTGTCTTGTTTACAATGCAGAGAGTGGTGGGAAGCCAGGGAGTGCACCAGGATTCTAGGGCACACATGCTCTATGCCATAGAGGCCATGGAACCTACAGTATTCAACTGGGTGGAAGCCCTGCTTCCAATATTCAAGGTTTAGCTGACTAAGTGTTGGTAGGGAGAACTGAAGCAGTTCGGTTTTGGTTCCATTCTATCCTACTTCTTCTTCGAGTGGGTGCCACATATGAGACCCTAGGTGTCTTTACAGAGCTGAGAGCGCGAGACACCCGCATGCAGAGGTGGGTCTGGATTATGGCCTGTACTGGTGCAGGCAGGGGGAAGGTGAAGTTCGGTGACCCGTTCTTTCGATGGCTCAGAGATCATATCATCATGGTGGAGGATTATGTTTATATGGGTATGGACTTCAGCAGAGACCTTGACGTACCGCTCCCACCTGCTAGACAGTGGAGTGACCTCGGTAAGAAACAAGAAACCCTAAAATGGACATAGTGTTTTTATGTTTTTTAATGTTTTATATTTTTTATGTTAAGTAACGAGACCTGAACATTTTCATGCAGACGTTGGAGCAGCATGACCTGGGGGAGCTTCCCCATTGGATAGACGAGCTGGAGCCCGCTTTATACCATAGAGTGATGATGTGACCGAGGAGTTAGAGGAAAACCTGGAGAGGTTGACCTTAGACATCCCTGACGCTTCCATTGATGACCTCCCTCTGAGGTATTAGAGACCTACAGCAGGAGTATCGGGTCGGTTTAGTATACTGCTACGTAGAGTAGCCCAGGCAGTGATGTGCTACCACGAGCATCACTAGACATTGTATGCATGAGATATCTATTGAAAGCTAATAGCTTCAGGATTTTGTATGGTGATTTTTGCCTGAAATCCTACTAACGTGCTTCAGATGAATTCTCGTGACCTATTTTTGTAAACATGTTCATATATATATATACAGACTTTTACCTGGTGTTTATACGTCTGAAATGGTGAATGTATTTTACATGAGTTTTATGTGTCTTTAATTGTTTATTTACAATGAACCGTGTTTGATTTCAATGTCATGAATGGACAATATGCCAATCTAGCATGTAATTAGCTAACGAGTCAGCAACTACATTATGTTCTCTAGGGATATTCCTATAAGTGATGGTTTCAAGTGACCTTTCTAACAAGCGTACTCTCCAGAAGAGGCGGAGGAGTACAAGATTTATAATGGTATAAACATGGTTTAGATGACAAACCATGAGTTGTGAGTCCATCAAGACTACCAAATTGCGAACATCCTGGGAGGCAGCTTCAGTCAGAAGACCTATGACTGCATGATACTCGACGATATTGTTGGTAGCGGGACCAATACAAATCGCTCCTGAACTAACCAAATCTTCAGCTGGGGAATAGAGGACCCAAGCAGCTGAGGTGAGATTCAAGGTGTGGCGGCAAGCACCATCAGCGAAGTCGTAGAAAGCCATCTGCTCTGCATGACCAAAGCATGGTATAAACATATGCGAACACTAAACTCAAAACCATATTGAAAATACTAAAAGCACACTGAAATTCAAGCAATATACATATATACAAGATACTATATTCCAAGACATACCTAGGCATAATACCTCTTCAGGTACAACCCATTGAGAGGTTGCCCTAAAGGGATTCCATTGTAGTCAACGAGCTCGTAGGCCCCTTTCTCTAAAACTTTAGAAATGACGAAAGGACCGTACCACATGGACTCGAACTTTCCTTTCCCTAGTTTGTGATATCTCTGGTCGTAAGTGAAAACTAGGTCACCCTCATTAAAGGCATGAGGTTGGACGGATTTATCATACTGCGCCTTGACGCGTTTCTTATGTGCCTCATTACCCAAGCCAGCATCTCTCTGAGTCTCGTCAAGGTTATTCAAGTACAAAAATATTTCTTCCTCTGCGGAAGTGTCTGGGAGAAGTTCGACGGCAAGCTGTAAATATGGAATCTGACATTGAATCGGTAAGACAGCTTCAAGTCCATAGACAAGATGGAAAGGCATGAAACGAGTAGTTGTTTTCACCGAAGTCCTATAAGCCCAAAGAGCGGAGAAAAGAATGTGGTTCCAGTTGGATTTATGATCTCCAACCATCCGATGAAGCATAGTTTTCAAAACTTTGTTAATGGCCTCTACCTGACCATTAGCTTGTGGATAGTATGGCATAGAGTTTTCATGGTGAAAACCTAGCTTGGCACTCAGTTCCTCCATCATTTGATTACAGAAATGTGATCTGTGATCAGTAACAATGGACTGCGGGACTCCAAATCTAGCTATTATATGATTGAACAGGAAGAGAGCAGTAGTCTTACCATCTTCTATATATGTAGGCATGGCCACATCCCATTTTGTAAAATAGTCAACGGCTATGATGATGTAACCATGCCCCCTGGCTGAGGTAGGCTTACAATGCATAAAATCAATTCCCCATTTGGAAAATGGTCCAACGGCAATGATGGGGTGTAGCGGAGCAGGATGAGTGCGCTTTTTGGGATAAAAATGTTGACAAGGTGGGAATTTCCTAAAATCCTCGTGGCAGTCTTTGAAGACGGAAGGCCAGAAATAGCCAACGCAAAGGATTTTCTGGGCTGTAGCCATCCCAGACAAATGACCACCACATGCTCCAGAGTGGCAATCATTCAACACATGTTCATCCTCCTTATGAGTGAGGCATCGCCGGAGAATAGAATCAATCCCACGTCTATACAAGGTATCATTCAGGATGAGGTAGTATTTCGCGTGGTGACAGATACGGCGGTGATCGTCATGGGATAGATGCGGCTGAAATCATTTTGTTTGGAGATAAATCAGCAAATCTCCATACCATGGATCGATAGTGCTAATCAGAAATAGGAATTCATCCAAAAATAAATCATTGGGCTCAGATTTTGTCAAAGCACAGGGAAGATCACACATGAGCTCGACAAAGACCAAGGATTTCTTTGATGTGGCTTTGGTAAATTCCAGATCAAACTCCTATAGTATGACTATCCATCGGGAGTACTTGCCGTCGAGCACCTAACAAGTCAGGATGTAATACATAGGGTTCTGATCTGCCAATACAGTGGTTGTGCGGAGCAAAATGTAGTGACAAAAATTTTGTATAGCAATGATCGTGGCCAATGCTAAATTCTCCATGTGTGAATATTGGGTTTCAGAATCCATAAGATTCTTACTCACATAGTAAATCACGTGCTACTGACCGTTGGGATTTTCCTGCAACAAAACCATAGCAATGGTAGTAGCGGAGGTAGAAATATAAAAGAGAAATTCCTTTGAATAGTCCAGGGGGTGTATCATGGGTGAATGAGTCAGAGCGTGTTTGAGATTATCAAAGGCGCGTTGGGCTTGGTCATCCCAAAATAACGGGGTGTCCTTTTTTAAGGAGATGCATATAACCGTGTGTTTTCTCTATGAAATTGCACACGAAACGGCGGAGAAAGTTTTCCTTCCCTTGCAAACTTTGGAGTTCAAGGAGATTAGTTGGGGCTGGTAGAGCTAAAATGGTGACAATTTTCAAGGGGTCTATCCGGATGCCATCCTTGGAGACCACAAATCCCAATAGATGTCCCATCTCAACGTAGAAAACACATTTATGCTGATTGAGCTGCATATTATAATGACGGCATCTTAGGAAAATGTCTCTAAGATGACCAGAGTGGTCCTCCCGTCGTTGTGAATGAGCAGGGAGGTCATCAAGGTACGGTTCAACAATATGTTTAATATCATGAAATGCATAGGACATTGCACGTTGGAATGTGGCTCCAACATTTTTCAAGCCAAAAGGTAATTTCTTATATGCAAAGGTTCCCCATGGGAAAATTAATGCCATCTTGTGCTGATCGGTGGGTAATATCTCGATCTTATTATAGCCAGAGAAGCCATCCATGAATGAAAAGATGACACTTCCGGCATAGTTGTCAATAATCGGATCGATATGCAGAGTAGGAAAGTTGTCCTTGGGACAAGATTTATTCAAATAACTAAAGTCGATACAGACTCTAATGGTGCCCTGCTTTTTATTGACAGGGACAACTTTCGATACCCATTCTGTCATGGGTACAGGATAAATAAACCCAGCTTTGAGAAGTTTCTCTATTTCAGCTTTAATAGTTGCGGCCTTCCGTGGATGGACTTGCCTTAGTTTTTTCCTGATAGGTTTAGGCATGGGATAGGTTTTAATCTCGTGGACCACAATGGATGGGTCAATCCCCGGCATTTCTTCATAGGACCAGGCAAAAATATCACAAAATTCTTTGAAAAGTGCCTTATATGCTTCAGATTCATCTGCCGAGCAGTTCTGCCCAACATGAACATGCTCGATGGTACCAGGCTTGGTTGATATGTCAATCGGATTTATATGAGTAATGTTGCAAAGGTTTCCTTCAGAATCTGTGTCTTGCAACAATATGGGACTTTGGGGTACGTTGACAATATCAGCAGGAAACAGGGATGCATAATCATGGTTAACCAAACTAGTGTTTGGGAGGAACATGGATCTATGATGGTGATCCTCCCAAATGGACTCATCCGTACTCATGATATTCATAATGGACTTGTTAGAAGGAAAAGTCTCAGAGAGCTAATCTAGAACAGGAAGAGATGGTTCTAACCAGTAAGGTAAGTGGTAAGGATCCGAAGCCACTAGATGAAGGTCATCAGTGTGATCATCGAAAAGGGTTTGAATGGTGTCATGCATTTCTTCGTGTGGACTCAACGCGGTGGACTCAACAACTTTTTTTCCCTAAGGATCATGGTCAAATGACGCAATCATATGGACTGTCGCGGTATCCATGTTAGGAGGAGTGGATGGAAAAATTACCATAAGGGATGAATCCTTCAACATGCCTACCCCAATCGACTAGTAAGGAGGAGGGGACTGGCCTAACATGGGGATGTTATTAGTCGTAGAGGTAATAACATCTGGCATACAGAAATCAAGCTAGTCAATGGTAACAATTCTCCCTAGATGTGGAAATTGGACTGTTCGGAATACTGTCGAAGCGACAGCAGTCATGGCATAAAACCAATTTCTTCCTAGAAGGAGGTTGTAATATAACGGGGCATCTACCACTTCTACTTGAATAGAAACAGTTTTGCCCCCAATCTCAATTGTGAGGGCTGATATGAGACCATGGGGCTGGAAACCTCATCCATCAAAGGCTTTCAGAGTCGTAGGTGATGTTACACGCTCGGGAGAGCTAATAGCTTTCCAACAAGACAAAGACAAAACCGAGGTCGAATCTCCTTCATCTAGTACCGTTCTAAAAACCTTCTTTCCAACTACTTTCGTAATGATTTGAAAAGCAAGTTTATGAGGTAGCCTAGACTTATAGTTCTCAATATTGAAATGAATCAAATTAGTATTATTCGGGTCTAAATCTCCTAACGCCGTTAACAGATTTTTGTGTTGTATAGGACAACTTTGGAGTACTTCTAAGGTAGACATCACACAAGGTGCCTAAGTGATATCTTCAACTACATTATAAAATTGAGCAGCTTGGGAATTAGGGTTAACTAACTCCTTCCTTAGAGTACTCTTGGGTGGACGCAAAATCATGTCGAGAGTAGGCTTCTCAATGGTTAGGGGAACAGTAGACAAGGATTCTAGAGAACCAGTAGAGGGAGCTTTCCCTGAAGAAGAATGGTCTTCTTTCTTATCTGCGGGTTTGTCATAATTCTAATTACGAGTTTGTAGACTAATGGTATCCGAGGACATCATACGAATTTCCTTTGATGAACTAGGGTTACCCTAATTAGACATGTGGTCTATCAGTTGTTGTTGAGAGGGAAAAGGATCCGTGAGAATTGCGGGTGCGGGATTTGATTTCAAAAATTGGGAGATTTCGTCTCGATGGGGACACTCTTTTGTGAAATGATGACCTCCGCATAGCAGACATGGATATTTTTCTTTTCTCTTCCCTTTATCGTTATCATTGTTGGTTGGTCTTGGATTCTCCTGTTGGTTTCCAAGTTTCTTATTCTTATTTTTACCCTTCTTTTTATTACTACCCGAGGTTTGAGTACTTTGAATAGAATTGACCTCGACGGAAACCTTAGGAGTCGAAGGAGTAGGGGTAGAATTCTGGGGTTTCTTGGTAGGTTTCGCTGCTGACGGGGACTGGATTGAACCAACAATCCCATCAACAGGTACTTTTGCTGGTGGCTTTGCGGGATCGGTGATTGGGTGAGGAGCTTGAGGAATCAAGTCATAAAGAGTTCTATACTGGGAATAGACCAAGTCTAGATACTGGGCTCGACTAATGGCTTGCTCTTCAGTAACAGCACCGCCCATAGCCACATCTCAGGCAATTGGAGGCAACAAAGATTTGGTAAACCAATCAGCTAATAACTGATCTGGAATAGGGGCCTTAATAAGCCTTCTCTACCTTCTCCACTCATGGATATGATCGGATATGTGGGTGGAGGTGTTCTGTCATAGAGAATTTAAGAGATCAGTACCCGTTTCATAACATATAGGGAGCTGAAAGTGTGTAAGAAACACGGCTGCCAAGGAGCCAAAATCCACAAACGAATGTTGTGGAAGTTCAATGTACCACTTCGCGGTTGTACCGGTCAGAGTTTGCTGAAAGAGTTGTAACCAAACTAAATCATCTATGAGGGATTTTGAAGAACACCACAGGTGGAATGTCATGACATGGTTTTTTGGATCGTCTCCCTGCTTCCCATCGAGCTTTGGAATGCCCGATGGTAACCTTACCAAAATGGGAGGCCACGAGGTATTGTGTCGAATGGGGTCATTAATCAATTTGGACAAGTCAGGCAAGTCCAAAGTTGCTACGAAGGGTAACTGACAGTTAGGTTGCACATACTGGTAATATTGATATGGCATATATGTACCAGTAGGACCGTAAGTAGACTGATAGACAGGTTGTTGCGAGGAAGAACTACCGGGAAATCCGCTCATGGGGGGTTGATTTCTGGGATTAGGACCGTTAAGGCCACCAGGGCCTCTGGGACCACCAAGACCATTAGGACCACCAGGAGGTGGACCACCAGACCCCCCAGGACCTCTAGGAGGTAAACCCCCAGAGCCACTGAAACCACTAGGGGGAGGGCCACCAGACCCTCTAGGGAAATTAGAAGGAGAGCCACCAGGCCCCCTAAGACCACCAGGACCATTAGGACCATAAGGAGGGAAGCCACCAGGCCCCCCAGGACCATTAGGCCCCCCAGGAGGAGGACCTCCATAAGGTGGTCCTCCGGCACCTCCCGCAGTATGAATAGGTATCCCCCCCATAGCTGGCATGTAAGACCAATTAAGCTGCCCCCATGGCGTAAAAGTATTACTAGGGTATGGAAATCCTGTAGGGTTGGATGGATAATTAATATTTCCTATAGGTACAGTATAACCATAACCTCCATAAGATTGAGTGGTTACAGGTTGTGCCCCCAAGGGCTGACCTGAACTCGATGCGAGATTGACTATATTAGTATGGGTGGGAGGGACATAAACTGTAGATTGTTCGATATTATAGGTCTGTCCTTGACTAGGTAAAATTTCAGTGCCAAATAACCTAGGTCATGCCGGTGGTTTCTTCCTGGCACTAGAAGATGATGACAAAACATAAATTCAAGGTTGAGCCCCAGGTGTAGAATACCTGGGAGGATTAGGAACAGACATAATATAGGAGGTGGTGGGGATGGAAATTTTCCATGGGTTGTGTGGATTCACTGTGCGATCTATAATCGGTTCAATGGGTCTCATAGAATCGGTAAGTGAACGATATTCCACAGGCACAGGTGCGGAACGTGGTGGTGGTGTGCCCAATATATCATCTATTTTCTTCTCAATATCCTGTGCACAGGGAATGGTTGCCTGGTATTGTCTACGTTCTTCTTCATCTAGAGAAATTTCTTCAGAAAAGTTTAAACGGGTGCCAAATGAGGCAATGGCATGTCCTATAGAGGTATCCCAAAATGGAGCATTGGTACCATAATCTAGACGGGTAGTATCATCAACATGACCTTCTATGGGAGAATGGAATGAGTTATTTCCCCAAAAAGGTTGTTGGACCAAGGGAGGTGAGTGTGAAGGATATGGACCTCCACTTTCTGCACCCACATTATCTCCCACTTGGGAGGTGGCGACAGCTCCTTGGTCGATAGCTTCCATTGGATTTTCTCCTGAAACAGGAATAAAATTGGGTGGAAAGCCCCGTACTCTTCTGGACTATCTTAGCTCAGCCAGTTTGTACATTTCCTATCTAACCAAGGGTCTCAAAAACTAGAAAACACACCAAAAAATTTCCTCCTCAAGCTATAGGTCAAACAAGCAAACTTAAATGATAGGAGGAGTTCAGATAGTCAGGTCTCTCACCAGGATTGTCAAGAAGGTGCCACTCACGATATACCTCTAGGGTATGTGCATAGTAATCTCCCCGAATGTTGTTTTCGGTGTATGGATCCAAGCAAGACGGCCAAAGGGCTTTTCTCAGATGGATAAGGTATCCTAGTTGGGTCTCCCGATATACTCAAGGTACGTGGGAGCTCGAATCGGTAGTAGTGTTGTCTAATGCATAACCGTACACAAGGGGCCTTCTGATATACAATCAAGTATGTGAAGTACCTTTCTATATACCTCAAGGGTACGTGAAAGGCCGTTCGATATACCGACGATACGTGGAAGAACCGCGTGAGTCCCGGGATGTAATGCGGACAAGTAACGACAGCTCCTATGCTTAACGACGCCCGAAAACGTCTCTAACCTATCACTCAAATTGCTATGTAAATTTTAAGCTGTAACTATCATTAATTTTAAAGTGAACGGTTAGGTGAATGCATGGATTTTTGACAAACAAACAAACAAAAAAAGTAAAACCATACAATATGCGTATGCAAATATTTCACTTTACCGTTCGGTATGCCTACCTACGGGAGGGAAAGAGAGTATTTTCTTTTGTTTCAAAACCAAAAATATTTGCAAACAACAATCTTGAACACAAAATCAAAGACAAGCAGCACTTTCCAAACTGATTTCTCTTTTCTGAAAGCAATAAAAAGGGGAAGAGTCTCTTTTCCTAAAAGAAAAACAAGAAGCACACTACATGCATATGCACTCTATTTTTTCAATTTTTCTTAAAACATAAATAAATGTAACTTAAAACTACCATATTTTTTATTTTGATGAGATAGTACTAAATGCATAAGAGACAAAAGAACATAAAGAGCCTGAAATCTTGTGAGGCCAATCAAAGATCCAATGTCTAATGCTCAATGATGATAATAACCTAATCTCAGTCAAAAAATTTATTTTTTAAAGAAGCAAAAAGAAGTTCTCTATGAACACAAAAAATGAAACCAAGATGATAATCAAATGTTTTTCTTTCAGTCTATATAACATAAATGAAAAGAGATCTTACTAACACCCTAAGCTTTTCAAAAAACAAGAAGTCCTTTCACAATCACAACCAACAAGCACAGAAGTGAATGAACAATCAATAAGCCTAATCTAGATTTTGAATTCTCCAATCAAACCAATCTTTAACCATACAATTTCAAACCACAAGCATCAAATTCTAACACACAAGCCTAACAGTGCAGGGCTGAAAGCAAATCAACTCAAATTTTTTTACAAAAATGAGAAAAAGTAGTCTTGGAATAAGGCCTACCTGGCACCGTGCTGCAGGGGTCTTGACAGAGCGGTTCTGGACCAGCATCGCTTCTCACCAACAGGACTCAGGCGGTGGCACCGCATGCTGCTAACTAGGTTCAGGCGGTGGCACTGCTTCTTGCCAACTGCATAAGAACGGTTCCCTGAATAAATCCAAAACCCAAAGGAGAACAACATATCAAGTTAGAAAAAGATCAGATCAAGGTAAAAACTGATAGATTAAGAGTAAAAAAGAGCATTAGAGGTCAAAATAATTCAGATCTAGACAGATCTGGAAGTTTCAAACCAAAACACATTGAGTCAGATAGCAGATCTGACTGAAGAGAGTTGGAGATGGAGCCTGGATTTGGACAAGAGTTGAAGAACTGAGGAAGATCAGATCAACTGATACATATATCTAGTCCCCAACGGAGTCACCAGATTTGTAACTAGGAATATTTCACCTTCTGCGGACAGAATTTTTTCATTTGGTCTGAATGGTTCAGATCCAGAACAAATGAGTGAACGACAAAGGATGAAGACCCTCCTTGGATGTCGTAGACACCTGGAATGCTGCTTCGATAGTGAACCTATGTACCTACAACTAGATCAAACATGCAAACACATCAAAGCTACCAGAACATCATCTACTTATCCATGTTAGTGACTAAGGAATCTAACAACATGTACATGCGAAATCAAAACAACAGTAATGTGGGATGGAAATCAGCTTTGCATTAAGATGTATGGAGAATTTTACAACCAATTAAGCCTTAGTGTCGACATGCATCTCCATTAAACCAACACTTCATCTCCATAATCTCTAACTTTGATCTCTATGCTCTTCAATGGCTTGGGCCAAGTGGTCAATCCAACAAGATAACAATACCTCTATAGTTCTCCCCCTCAACCATATACATGAGCTTGTATTTATAAGACTCAATGGATAGGAATGGTTGAGATATTTGTGGATGAGGTGGCCTCTAAGATCCTATGATGGGGGATCTCGAGCTCAACTGACCCACTATGATAGGGATAAGGGAGGACACGAGGCTCGTGATCTAGAAGCCTCGAGAAACTTCTCATTTTCCCATTTTACCCAGGGTACCGCTTTTCTCCTCTTATGATAGAGCAGTTCAAATAAAAAATGCTTGTGGACAAAAGGCCACATGCGGTGGCACCGCTTATGGAAAACAGGATACAGGCGGTGCGAGCAAGGTACCGCTCATGGTTTGCAGGGAAAGTGCGGTGCTGAGTATTTTCATGTAATATTGACAAACAACATGGGGTTTCCACTCTAAATGTTGGGATTAAGGGAAAACATGTAAGTCAAAGGTCTTATCACATGGTGGTGACAGGATTTGGGTATAATAATTTGGAAGTCTTTATTTCTATAAAACAAGTTTAGAAATAGTGGATCCAATGGTGGAGGTCTACAACTAGCATTAATGTATTATATGTCTTCATCAAATTGTTATTTTATACTAATTTTGTTCAAGATATTGACAAACACTTTTCCTCTTTAACGCTTGTCATGTGCAACCCATAGAATTTTACCTCTTCTTCCCAAAAATTCTATAACATTTTTTCTTTGTTAAGTATGGGGTTTTTAAAAATACAAGAATTTTTTATAGGTTGTGCCTAATAAAGGTCACCTACAAATATAATTTCAACATTTCCAAAGTATTATAGTGGGGTATGACTAATGTTTAGTCCTTTGTCAAGTTGATACAAGAATGTTGCATATGCAAGGGATGCTTCATCAATAAAAAGTATGCAAAGGTCATGATAGTGCTTTGTCAATGTATCTAGTTTTTCTCTATTTAGAGGAACATATTCTGATTTGTTAAAGGGCATATGAAATGCAAATGGAAGTGTCACACCTCCTGCATTAAAACCTTCATTTCTTGCATAAGATACAATGATACCTTTATAGTGCACACTATCGTAATCTAGCATGTTGTTGTCTGTGTGCACAAGAGATTGTAAAAGTGATTATGTAGTGAAAGTTTTCCCTATCCCAACACCTCAAATAAAAAAAAGGTGCAATGTCTTTTCCAATTCTCTTTTTTTTAGTTAAGGTATATCAAACTATTGTTGTGTGTTTCATGTTTAATTGTCTAAACTCATGTTGTTGAATTCTATGTTGTCCAAAATATGTGGTTGTTTTACAATTTTGTAAGTTATTTCCACTTATGGTTTTATCTTCTTGCTAGTTAGGAAATAGTGAAGATCAGCGGCTATGGCATACTCTTCATAATGTTTATAGGTAGGTTGTGAAATATTATTCCCTAGTTATTATTATCCTTCAAGTGGATCTATGTTAAAGTTTCCCCTCACTAGTGTCAATTATTCATGTTGGATCATTGAGGTATCCCTGTGCAATACTTGTTCTATATGTGTACAACTTCCTGTCATAGCATCATCTTTTCCAGTTCCAAGTAAGAATCCTTTCAAGTCATGAAATTTTTCTTCAAAATTCTCTCATCATGCCAGTAGGGAGTAAAGAGCATTAATTCTCTATAGAATTTACCGGGGTCTCTATGTTCCCTAGGTCATACACTCCTAATGACAAATAGTCTATCACTATTTTATGTTTCTTTCCTTTTTGTATAGCTTGAAGAAAATTTTGTTAAACATATATTTTCAATCAATTCTAAGCATTGTGCATAGTAATCAATAGTTGATGCACATAAAAATTATTTTGAATCACAATATTCCTTTCAATATAAATGATCATTGTTCTTTCAGGAAAGTGTTGATTAATGCACATATTCTCATTGAAGTGTTCATCGGTAGGGACAATACAATGTACACAACTAGGTGCACATGCATTTTTTGCAAATCTAGTAAAGCTTTCCCAAGCATCCCAATTTTTTATGTTACATTTATATCTGCTCTTTGATGAGCATCTTGTATATGCTTAAATGTCATTGTAATTGTTTTGACTATCTTTGTCATGTATGAGCTACAATATGTGGTTGCAACATACGAGTCCAAGAAAAATTAGGAATCTATGTTTACACTCCAAATTGTTGGAATATGTTTGTAAAAACTATTAATCCATATGTCAAATGGCTTCTTTTCAAGCAAATTTGTTACTCTAATCAAGCTACATAGAATCACATGGATGTAGGCATTCTCTGTCAATATTAACTTCTCCAAGAAACTATAAATCGTGCATGTGTCATCATACGTAGCATATTGCAAAGTGTCAAATATCCATTTAGCATTTTCCTTTGTTTTTTCATTTTCATGTTTGATGGGTTCATGTATTCTTGTTTTTCTCATTGCAAAAATTGGAAAATTGAATCTACATTGCAGGTGTTTCCTTTTTCTTGTCAAAAAATTATTTCACTTAAATAAACCCTAAAGTTTGTAGTCCCAACATGCATGATACATGATAAACGTATAAAGAAGGTGAAGCAATTGAGAGAACTAGAAGAGAGGATTATGACAAAGGATTTTGTTCAAGGAAGAGTTTATTTTCTATTGCATCCTTTTTAAACCAACTTAATTTGTTGTATAACATCAATTTTTTGTAGTGCCCCATTATTTGAATTCAACTCATGTGAAATTCCCATTGAGTTAGTAGACCATATTCACACTTCCATATTAAAATGTAGCATAACCAAGAAAAGAGAAATAGGCCATCATCTATATGCCTTTCTTAATATGGCAATGCCAAGGACGCGGTGTATGTTTTCCAATTTTCTATCTTGAAGGTAATCCCCATTACATCAGTTGTGATATGTGCATTTATGCATACAAATGAAAAAGGATTTCCTTGATTGAGTGCATGAAAAAATGTTTTTGCGGCTATGCATTGCAAGCAAGACACATCATATTCAGTTTGTTTCAAATGGGAGATTACTGTGAAAGAATTTTCTCCATAAATTCTTTTGAAGTCAGGGACACTTGTAAAACCCTCTCAGAGCATCCTAGTTTCAACTTGCATCCATTGACAATCTATGTTTTCATACCATTTAGTTGTTGAATATTGTCCATGGTCATCATTGACATTAAATTCTCTTTTGCGGAAGAGGGGTTCAAAATTTCCAGTAAGTGGATTCTCGTCATGAAACAATATGTCATATGTGTGTTTGTCTAAACTTGAATTGAAATGTGGGTAACTCCTCATATATGTATTTGACAAAACCTATTGGTATTTTATCCATTTAGATAGACAATTTATGCAAAATATGTCTCCCCACAATCCCCATTGTTATATAGGTATGGCAGGGGAAGCCAATTTTTACATCCAATCCAAACAAATGTCTTGCTCAGCAACTAGTGCATCTTCATCAATGATTGTTATTGCTTCAATGTTTGTTTCTACAAAGAAACCTCTTCAATATTATTTTGTTCCCTCTAACTATTCTATTGATGTGTACCAAAAGTTTAATAGAATATGGAGAGAGTCACAAAAACAATCCTCAACAACATATGCAAAATTGTATAGAAGAAACAACCCATGAGCCTCTAAAATAGCATCAAGTAAAGGTTCACATTGGACATCAAACATTCCTTCTTTGTGTTTGGTGATCCTACATCTTGTTTTCATATATGTGTGTTTTCTTTCACACATGTTTATATGAAAACCAACATAACAACAAGAGAATATAGTTGGCTACTAACTTGTTATAAATTATCAAGATGGACTATTTAGTTGTATAAAATGATACTATGCACAATGGCCACTGAAAGAGAAACTTTGTAATAGGGAGATTTAGTCTTGACTCGCTGGAAAAATATGAATATTAAATCGAGGAAATTGACATGAGGAAGAAATGCAAGCCTTGAATTCATGGAAATTGCTCTCAATGGAATGATAACTATCAATTTTCACACCGAATTGTTCCTTTCGAGCAAGGGAAAACCATGGTTAATGCAATACGATTGTCGCATAAATTTGCAATAGTTAAATTAAAATCAAAAATAGTAATGAAAACATATTAACTAGTACTAAATATAAACCAAGTTGAAAACTTCATAGAATACAAGAATTAGTTGTTAATTACTACATCTATATAACTATGATTAAAAATTAATTTCACAATACAGTTACATGAAATTGCTATCTTCATGTGAAAGGAATAACTTGCATAAACTATTGGTTTCCTCTATTATTCAATGCTCAATTCATTATTTTTCCTTTTAAGATTGGTAAGGTTAGAATACATGCTCCAAGAACATTACATTAGAAATATATTTCTAAATTGGAAAACATATTACAAAGCAAAGAATTTAATGAAGAAAGGATGTAAGAGAAACGGTGGTCTCGAATCCATGCACAAAAGAAGAAATATATTTAATCAAAGTATCCATTCAATTATATAAAACTTGATCCAATATATGGTAGTGCACATATTTCACAATGTAAATAGAAAAAAATAAAACCAACTAAGCCAAAACTAAAGCCTTTGATTCTAGAAGTCATGGTCTCGAAACCTTTGAGCCTACAACACATCATGAGCATGAGCAATTCACAATGTGTGACACGTTGCGAACATGAAAGAGCCACATGTTGCGAAAATTGTGTAAAGGGAGAAACTAACACTCCATCAAAGAAAACTTAGGTTCATCCACTGCGATGTGCCATGAATGAAGTTTTCTACCATGCCCCGCATGTGATACATTCGCAGAGTGATGTTTTGTTTGAAATTATACATATATTACTTCAAGAATCAAGATACATGTGTATCAGGATCACTACATCTAGGAGCTATATAGGTGTCACACAAGGAGGATGACCATATCAGTTGTCACCCCAACTTAAGGACTACTTGCATCATTTCTAAGAATTACAATGTTTGTGTAAATTGTACAACCAAATTTGTTCCAAGTACAATAACTTCTTTTTAAATTGAACAAAGTGTGCAATGTTGGCATTCTTCTACAATAAATTGGTCTTGTACCTTTTGAAACCACTCCTTAAAGTCCTCGTCTTCTATGTATGCTTGTTTTTATTCATTATGGGTGAAAGGCTCCATGTGAATAAGAGTTACCAAATATGTGATATTTGATATATGTGGCATTGAGAAAATGTATGACAATTTATTAGTGCTACCCTTCTTATATTTGATTAGATAATTTGTGTTAAAAATCCATATGCTTGTAGTGTTTTGTTTGTTAAAACCTACCCTAGGATTTACAATAAATTGGACTTGTACCTGTTGAAATCACTCCTTAAAGTCCTCATCTTCTATGTATGCTTGTTTTTATTCATTATGGGTGAAAGGCTCGATGTGAATAAGAGTTACCAAAGATGTGATATTTGATATATGCGGCATTGAGAAAATGTATGACAATTTATTAGTGCTACCCTTCTTATATTTGATTAGATAATTTGTTATAAAAAACCCATATGCTTGTAGTGTTTTGTTTGTTGCCCTAGGATTTCAAATACTAGAATGGCTAGTGATTAATGTGGACGATGGTTTCCTTACCCACTGGATAGTGCTTCCATCTCTTAATAGCTTGAGCATAGCATAGAGTTCCTTGTCATATGCAGGGTAGTTCAAGACTCCACCATGGAACATTTTAGAATGATAACATATTGAATTACCTCCCCACATCCATACCACTCCCATAGCATATCAACTTGCATCTGTCTCCATCTAAAAACTATTATGCAAATTGTACAATAAAGGGTTGGTGCTTGACTAATATTTTGTTTCATTTCTTCAAAATATTTATGTCAATTATTTCCCCACCAGAAACTCTTATCATTGGTTTTTATGCTCTGGAGTGATGCAACCATAGTTGTAAAGGGTGCTATAAAAGAATTTAGGTATTGTGTTTCCCCCACAAATCTCATAACTTCAATGACATTAGTAGAATTTAGGAACTTGAGGATTGTCTCCATCTTTGCAAGATCGATGTTAAGTTCCCCACCAAAAATATACCAATGAGTGCTAATAAAATTTACATCCATTAAGGATTTCTAGTAGTTTATGTTTTTCAAGGTCTCTAACACCTACATGAGAAGGGATATATGCTATTCCCATGTAGGTCGATAAACCAATATATCATCTAAGCACACTATTACAAATGAATACACAACACATCATTCATCAAACACATAAATGTAGCTAGTGCATTACATAAACCAAAAGTCTAGGGAAGGAAATTACTGCAAAAATAATTAAATCCCAAGCCCACACTTATCACAAAAATCATTGTCTTTTGAGGAATCTATTACTAATTGCTTCTATGCGGAGGAGTTTGGTTGAAATCGCAACAATTTAACGTAGGGGAATGTTGAAACTTGGAGGAAATTAATACATGATCCTTAGAAGTGAATACATTGCATAAGTGATATCCCTCATCAATAAGCTCCAAGAAAATATGGTTTGGTAAGAAATATGATGGGAAATTCTTAGGCATAACAAATTTTGTTCAATAAAAAAAATCCTTCTTTATGTCTTTGGAAAGGAATAATTCACATCTATGAGGTTGGTAAGAAATTTCATCTTAAGCATGTCATAGAGGACACCAATATATTTTGAATGCCTATTCAAAAAACATATTTCACCATAGTTTTGAAACCCTTTCTTAAAACACGACAAAAAACCATACTGATGGAAAAAAATTAAATAGTGTTTTCATACTTCCGTGGCCCATAATCAAAATATGTCAATTCCATTGGGATAATATACCCCAAAAACCTTACTCTAAACTCGTCAAGTATTCTAATACATCACTTGGATTAACTATGAAATTATGCACAAATGAGCCCCATGGGCCAAGGTGCAGTCCTCATATGAAATACAACTTCAATAGTTTTTAGGATTTGAAGTTGAAATATCATCGTGTCCACATGCTCTTCACTTTCAATTGGTAATTGTACTTGTATTTATTGCAAAAGAATCAGCTAAGTTAGGATCAACATCCACCTAACTACTAACTAACAGATAAAAATTTAGTAGACTTAATCATAACTCAAATTAAAGATCATTTGTGATATCTTGAGGCTATAAGCATGATGAAGTATGTATTATTTTTATATGTTCTCAAAATTTCCCTTATATTTCCTCTTGAAATATCTTAATATATTGTGTCTTATTCTTTAATTAATAAATTATCATATTCAAGAAAATTGCATCACCACTTTCATTTCCTTAGGTTCTTCAACTACGGTTCTTCAACTATAGTATCAATTATTAGATACACACAATCATTACACTTAAGATAACAACAAACAATAAAGTGCAACTATGATGAGCACGGAAGCATAATCATTTGAACCAAGCTCGTAAGATTTAATTAAGAATAAATTTCTGCAACATGACAAAAATGTAATTGACAAAAGATCATTTGGCCCAAGAACATAACCCAAAAAGTCAACAATCAACACCTAACACTATTCAATTAGATAAACCATTATTCCTCGAGCATACTTAAATAATTTCAAGCACATAAATCAAAGAGCTTGAATTCTAATGAAAGAACCATTTATATCAAAACATAATACACAAGGAAATAAGCCACAGGTTTTGGAAGAAAAAAGTAAGCAAAGGATGGCATGGGAGAGAGGGGGCACTCGTAGAACCTAGGGTCAATTGAGGCCTCCTCAACAAGGGCAAACAAAACTTAAGTCACTTGGAACTAATTCAATAGGTTGTTCCATATATGTTAAGTTTTTAATGATGGCACATTATTCCATATGGTGTGGCATGTTATCTCCTATAATGTGTTGCATTACATATTATTTATGTCGGATTGGATCTATTAGTTGTTATTTTACACCTGTGTCTCCTATCTATAGGAAGGATATATTCTCATTTAGTGATCAATATATCTTGTCTTGTCTTATGTACATAGTACATTGTGTAAGGAGGTTCCTCCCATGAAGATGATTGTTATGTATCTCTTCTATTCATTATTAAGCCGTGGATTACTCTCTTCTTTAATACTCTTTTTATGTTATTTATGGGACTTTCTTGCATAACATTTCATATCATAGCTCTTTCCTCGAGACTGGCTTGTGCAAAACAAGGAATCTTGTAATTTTTGCTACAACATTTTTTATACAAGGATTCAGAGATCTAGGTTAAAAACCCACTTCTAAAACAAGCCGAAATAGCTCCATCCCAAAATTCAGATCTTGATCCATTAGTGTTTCGGAGATAATTGCGGAGGAATATAGGGTTTTTTATTAGTGCAAAACCTAGTCTAAAACAAATGTTCTAGGGGGAAAGGTCATATCTGAGGAATCCAATATCCAAATTGAGTGAGACCAATTGCATCCGAAATCAGATAGAACAGGGTATTTGTGGTAAAATTTTCAGCTACAGAAATAAAATATTGAACATGTGGAATATCGTATAGGTTCGCTCTTCTTGATACACCAAAAATAAGAAACTTTGGTATATTTGCAATAACTGTTTTTTGGAACATCCAAATTAGGTCAGACCTACGGAATTGGACAAATGACACATTAGGGTACTACAGGACAAAGTTTCATACCCATAGAAGTGGAAATTCATTTTTTACCTCGGTTACAAGTCATCCATAAAACAATCTTCTAATCAGGGTTTGAAAAAGGTACATCATTTTTCNGTGATATATATATATATATATATATATATATATATATATATATATATAGTTCAAAATGACACCAAAGGAAGTGGAAAGAGTCACACTCCACTCAAACCCCCGAAGGATTCATCCCTGACACACAATGAAATGGAAGACATATTGTAGAGTGTTCAAGTTGGAAGATATGATTAAAGGAAATGTGAAAATGGATGACTTAGTTAAATTGGAAAATAAAATGGCTAGTAAATAGGATCTCAAAGGGATGGCCAATAAATAGGACCTCAACAGGATAGCTAGTAAAGAGGATCTCAAAGGGATGGCTAGAAAAGAAGATCTTCAAGACTTGAAGGAATTGATGAAGGATATAAAAAAAATAGCTTTATTCCTCACATATCTACTCAAGAAGAGGATAAGGAAAAAAAAAGTACTTATTCCAGTCATGTCTAGATAAAACTTAAAAACAATTGGAGAGTAGGAAGTTGGAGTCCTCAAAAGTTGATGATTCACTACAACATCATCAGTTCGATTTAGGTAAAGGAACTACTTTATCCCCAATATTTACATGAGAAAGTTTGATGGCAAGGATCCAATCACATGGATTTTCTCGATGGATCAATGCTTTGATCTACACCAGGTTCCCACTCTGCAAAAGGTAACTATTGCATCCTTATATTTAGAACCTGGCCAATTTGTATGGTACCAATGTCTTTGTGACCGTAAAAAAGACTCTATTATCACTTGGTATCTATTCACATAAGAATTGATTGCACATTATGGGGATATAAATAGGAACACCTTCTTTAGCCAGTTGGTAAATCTTAAGCAAAAAGGTCCAGTTACAAAGGACATCAATCAACTTCAGCAGCTAAGTCTTAGAGTGAAGAATATTTCAGAAGATAATTTGTTAGATCTCTTTATTGGAACCTTGAAAGATAACATTCAACATGAGGTGTGTCTCTTCGAACCATCATCCCTAGAGAAGGATTTCATGATGGCAAGTAAGGTTGAAAGTAAAAATATGGCCGTGACTACTAGAAAGGCCTTCTCCAATGCATATAGAGAAAATAATGTTCCTTCTTCTAAACCACCACAAAAATTGACACCTCAACAACTAGATGAAAAAAGAGCAAAAGTATTATGCTTTAATTGTGACAGCAAGTATAGTAAGGGACATAAGTACGGTGAGAAGAAATTATTATACATAGATTGTGAAGAGGAAGAACCAAAAGAAGAGGAATCATCTCAAGAAGAGGCAACTTCAGAAGAAACTACCACCATATCTTATCATGCATTGGTTGGAATTAGCACTCCTCAAACTTTCAAGAAGGACATGGAAATGGAATTGGAGTTGGAGTTGGAGTTTGTAATACACCAAACAATTGTATAATTATTATTACTTTGAATATTTATTTTTTTAATATTTTGACAATAAAGTCAAAATGAATGTAATGAATTATTATTATTGAATAATTAAAATACTGAGAGGAATCAAAACTGAAGTAGTCGTTAAATGAGTGTTTATTGGCCCACAAGGGGAAATGACAAATGGCGAAAGATGGTGAGTGAGAACTCAAGTGATGCAAGAGGCATATTCCCCAAAATCAGGTCAAGACTATTTGAGGATCCCTAAAGAGCAAGAGGCTCATAAATGACCAAGTCCTAGGAAAAATACTATAAAATAGTATGTCCATCGAATAAGCAAGAGGTTGGCGATGGATGGGGAAATGATCTATTGATGCAAAGAGATGGCGCATTGATCGGATTTTGTCCTCGTGGTTCAGCAAACAAGCCCATGGGTTCTAGATCAAGTAAAATTTGGTTGCTCTAGGAGTTAGTTGGGAGGAACATGAGCTTCAGTTTTGTTTACCCGACAGTTTTCCCGATAGTGGTGACAGGTTCGTTACTAAATTTACTAATTGTTTAGTACTAATAATTACAATCTAGAAGTAGATTTGACTTCTAAGTGCATTATAAACTGAGAATTATACTATGTGTCGATTACTATTATTTGTATCTCTTTCAATAATATGTTCTTAGTTATAAATTGTTATTTGTAAATTACTTATGTACAGAATGTAGAAAATCGCAGATCTCTTATTTATGTAGAAAATTTTAATGGTAAATAAATCCTCTTTACATTATTTTCCTATGTTATGCTACATTACTATAAATCAAACCCTTTAAATATATACTCTCAGATTTAGCAGCAAGATCCGAGAGATCTTCCCACATATTATTTCTCTGTTTATAACAACTACAAATCCCCATTTATAAAATTCTTTTAATTAAAAAAAAATCATTATATTAGTAGATATAAATAAGAAAATTAGTCGCAACATTTCCTAAGAAAGTATTTATAGATATACCTCAACATTTTAATCAAATCTAGTTAAACTAATTGCATGAGTCGAAGGATTCCCACACAAAACCTAAACTATGTTTAAAAATTTCAAACAACATTACAGTCTCTATTTCGGGCTTCAATACCCATAAATAGGACGACCTGGATAAAGTTTTATTAAAAAACATAAGCATGATATCAAGATTTAAATAACGATTATCTAATTATAAATATGAGCTTCACAAACATAATAATAATCAAATCAGAATTAAGATCCAGGAATCATGACCGAAAGGTCAAGATTATCCCCCAATTGAATTCACAAATCGAATCTTAAACACTAAACAAATTACAGAACTCTGAAATCGATAATGGCAGTAAATCCATTCTATCAAATCACAGACCAAACTATTGTAATATTCAAAAGCATACCAAGTGTCAAAGGTTGAGAAGCCCTCTCGTAAACAATACATCTAAATGCAGACCCATCAGGGGTTATCTTAAAAGAAAACTTATCTTGAAGACTTGTTGGTGGTTGTAAATCCATATCTTCCCAAAAACCTAGAACCAGAGCAACCGGGAACCCAACTTAAACCACAAACCCAAACGGAATCATACCTTGTGATTGTTTGTTTTGACCTGAGCGTATAGTGCAAAATCCGTGTCGGTCCATTTATACATGCAAAGACAAGGGACTAATAAACATTAGTACCAAGTTACAATCCTTTAAAAATTACAAACATTCTAACAAGCAGAGTAAGGGATGGGGATTCTCACCTCAGGGGTGAGAAGGACTACACCTGAGAGGATTTAACCTTGTCGCCACCCTCACATGGCCCAAATGCCAAATATCCTTTATCTGCAAGCAAAAGGGGATAACCCTTTACAATCATCGAATGGAAAATAATTGTATTCAAACTTAAAAACCCTATAAGTTGTGATTGGTCTTACCTTGAAGGTTGAATTGGGTCGTCGAGGCAATGCCAAGTCGAGTCCCAAACACCTTTGGTACCCATTCATGGGCACCCTCGCTATGCATGTCAAAACAATGCTAGAAGTTAAAACCTATCTTAAAAACCTGAAAATGAAATCCATTATTTTCTTTAACCAGTGCTTAGAAACGGTATTTTCTTACCTTCATTACTTGTGCAGAGGGACAGGGGTTTACTCCTCCTGGTTACCTTCCCATCCTCTGCCTTATACAACAAAATAAGTGAGATTCATGTTAAAAATTAGAAGTAAATGTATTAAACGAAATAAAAACTAACTTTTAAATTGTTTACCTATAAAAAAAAATACATTGCATGCTTAAGAAACCTCTCGTCGTTTTTCAAAGGCAGGAAATTGGGTTTCTTTCATCCATACGATGAGAAATTCTTGGTTGAGTTCAAGCAAGAATCCATGTAGCCATTAAACCTTAACTGTAAACCTTTAAAAAAACCTGGCATTTCAAAGTAAAACCAAACTAAGTATGGAAGACCCTGAGGGTTTAACATGGTCGCAACCCAGACTTGGAGCGGTAGAACAAAGCCATCATCGAACCAGTAACATTATCAATACAAACACCTTCAAAAAAAATTGAATGTAGGTAAAACCCCTACTAAAACCTTTTCATCAACAAAACACCAGATCACAGACAGCTGGAGGTCTAGGAACATTCCTTCCCTTAACAAGTATGTTGGTCAATTAATGTGCATGGTTGCACTGTCAACTCGCAGCCAGGTTAAGACCCAAAAACTTAAACATCGATTTAAAAGATTACTTAAAAACCCTCATTATCACAATTGTCAACCACCTTATGCCTCCCAAGGGTCATGAGCCAAACACCTTGGCTTAAACTTATAGCATGATCCCACATAAATCAATCATTATCACTTACCATCCACAACAGATTCAAAACATATTATATGTATTAACATGTTCCAAACTCATATGAAGGACAACATAGGTTTAAAACCTTATGCATGTTATTCTTAACAAATGTAGTTAGGACTAAGCCCTTAGGTCTAGGCTTATGTCCTAGATAACCAAACCAATATATTATTAAACTCCAAGACTTAAAACATCACCTTGGCAAGGTTGTGACCAAGTTATCGCTATAAATGGATATAGTGCGTAGTGGAAGACATGCCATGTCGTCAAACCAATATAGAGTTTAAATCTTATCCATGGACACAAGTAAATAGCATGTTACGACAAGTAATTTATAAACCAATTTTTTTTTATTATGAAAATTAGGGATATGTGAGAGAGTTGGAGTTATACTAATGCAAATGGAACTGGAGTTGGAGTTATGCTTCAGGAAATGGAATTAGAGTTGTACCAATGCAAGGACACCCTCTTTCCTTCACAAGTCATCCAATCAAGGGAAATAACTTAAAAATCCCATTTATGCAAAGGAAAAGTTGGAAATACTACATGCCTTGAAGCTATGGAACCCCTACATTATAGGGATACATTTCAAGGTTAAAACTGGTCATGATAGCCTTAAATACTTCTTGGAACAAAGGCTATCTTCAAAAGAGAAACAAAAATGGGTGACAAAGATGTTGGGATATGACTTTGAAATCATCTACAAAAAGGGGAAGCAAAATATTGTCGCATATGCACTCTCCAGGAAAGATGAGGATGTTGAAGCATTACTCTATGTTATCTTGATCATCCAACCAGATTGGATAGCCGAAGCAAGGGATGAATGGAAAAATAATGAAGAAATATGGACATTCATTCAAAAGCTACAGCGGGATCCCAATGCCTCTAATACATTTAGGTGGAAAGATGACTTGTTACGGTACAAGGATCACTTATATCTTCGTAAGAGATCCCAGCTCAAGCAAAAGGTACTTTTTTAATTCCACTCCTCACCAATAGGAGGGCACTCAGGTTTCTTTAAAACCTACCACAGGGTCAAGAAATATTTTTTTGCGAATGGTCTTAAAACTAATGTTCAAAAATTTGTGACTGTTTGGTTTGCCAACAAAATAAAGTGGAAACAATTAAGACCCCAGGTCTCCTACAACCACTTTCCATTCCAATCCAAATGTGGACAAAGGTATCAATGGATTTTATCATAGGTTTACCAAAGTCATAAGGAAATAGTGTCATCATAGTGGTTGTTGATAGACTTACTAATTATGCACACTTCAGTGCACTATCTCACCCCTTCAAAGCAAACACAGTTGCCAATTATTTTATGGAGACAGTCCAAAAATTACATGGTACTCCAAATATTATAGTAAGTGACAAGGATCCCATTTTCACTAGCAAATTTTGGACCAAATTATTTTCATGTTTGGGTACTCAACTGGCTTATAGCTCATCTTATCATCCTCAATCTGATGGACAAGCAAAGATCGTAGACAAATTTTTGGAAGGTTATCTTCAATGTTTTGTAGCTGATAAACAAACACAATGGGTCAAGTGGTTACCCTTGGCAAAGTGGTGGTGTAACACTTCCTTCCATGCATCATCAAAAATGACCCCATTTATGGCACTTTATGGCTATCATCCACCATCCATCACATCTTCAGTAAGAGACTCCTATAAGGTTCAAGCAGTGGAAGATCACATGAAGCATCAACAACAAGTTATTCAACTCTTGAAGGAAAACCTGAATATAGCACAAAATCAAATTAAACAACAAGCATATCAACACCTCAGTGAACGAAGCTTTAATGTGGGGGATTGGGTGTTTTTAAGGCTACAACCATAAAAACAAATGTCCCTGAAGAACACCAAGAAGGATAATCAATTATCACCTAAGTACTAGGGTCCCTACAAGGTGCTACAAAATATTGGTAGTATGGCCTACAAATTGGAACTACTTGCATCTTCAAGAGTCCATCTGGCTTTCCATGTTTCTTGTTTGAATAAGGTAATCGATGACAAGCTACCAGTTCAAATGATATTACCAGAACTTGATAAGGAAGGAAAAATCATCTTGGAGCCTTAAGAAATCACTGAAATAAGAAATAAACATCTTCGAAATCGATCAATTCCATATCTCATTAAATGCCAAGAACTTACCCGTGGATTATTCAACATGGGAAGATGAGTCCTTTATACAACAACATCCATAACTACTTCAGCATTGAGAACAACATTTTTTGAAGGGGAGGGGCATGTTAAGCCCTTAATGATGGCATATTACCCCATATAGTGTGGCGCATTACCCACTATATTGTGGTGCATTACATATTATTTATGTTGAATTGGGTCTATTAGTTGTTATTGTACACCTTTTGCTCTTGTATATAGCAAGGTGATTTTCTCGTTTTAGTGATCATTGTACCTTGTCATGTCTTATGTACTTAGTACATTGTGTAAGGAGGTTCTATTTATCTATGTTTTTCATTATTAAGGTGTGGATTACTCTCTTCTTTTATATCTCTTCTCTTTTTATGCTATTTATGGGACTTGGTTGCATAACAATTCAAGTTTCTTCTTAAAAGTCCCCATTCAATAATGTAGATGTGGCATCACTTTAATGTACCTCCCATCAATATCAATAGACAAGGGAAAGGACAAGGAAAATGGAATTCATTTTTGGAAACAGGAGCGAATATTTCATTGTAATTAATGCATTTTACCTTTCAGTATAAACTAATCAATCCTTGGGTCAATCAACACTACAATATATGGCATGCTTTCCTTTTAAACCATTTATATTCGACAATTTTTTCCTTTTGAAAGAGGAATTAGATCCCAAGTAGCATTCATCATTAAGAAAACATTATTCATTCATGTTGGAAACCAAACCATTCTAAATGGAGAAAGGATTCTTTAAATGTTTCTAGATCTAGAGTATCTGGAGCTTGAGCCAAAAGAGAAGAAGCTCACTAGAACTCAACTTGTTTGATGTTGATCAAAAGGATCATCCACTAGATTTCCATTTGTTTGCCTCATTGTACAAATACAACAAGGAAAGGAAGTAGTGTATTTGGTGCAGGTTCAAGTTCAATGGACTCATCTAGAGGACAAGTCTTGGTAGTGGAGCATTATTTTCATACTCGCTATAACTAGCTGAAGAAGAAGGATGATCCAAAATAGAAGTGGAATGAGTATATGACCAACATAGATCCAAGTCCTAGGCTCTATCAAGCACCGAGAGGGATAAAATCTCTCGAGGTGCAAACCTCTTCTTAAGTATTGCACTCAAGGAGCTATCAGCTTTGGTGTGTCCTATATATAACCATTGGTTTGATTCAAACCAAAAGACACATCTTTGTATTTAAGGTCAACATATATAATTCAATTTTTAGTTTTTTATTGTTTTGTTAGGTAGGAACATTACATCTCCCCGATATTAGGTTGTTTTGTGGCCGACATTTATTTTGGCGGATAATTAAAATTTTATTTTTTATTATTTTATTAGTAACAAACGTTACAAAATCTCTCCCATACTCAGCAATATTATTTCTGGCCAACATAATATCGAAAAACTTTAGGCCTCTCAGCGCAAAAATAAAAGTTGAAATAGGAGTAAAAAAAGATGGCGTTGAGAGACCTTCATCAATCTTAACATCTCTTAGAACAATGAATTTTATTGTATTAGGTATAAGAAGTTGAGAACCTTTTACATTCTTTGAATAATCAATAAAAATGTACATTTCACTTTTTGGTTGTAAAGATTTCATTTTCTTATAAAGAATATGTGATTAAGCTTCATTGCCAAACAGAAAAAAGTGGCTTACATCTAGTTTTATGTTACCCATGCTTCTTTAGGTGTTACATTTTTTAAGCCTTGGTGGGAGTGTTGTTAATTATGTAATAACAAAGCACAACTCCATCTTAACTCTGAATCTACCAAATGACGACTCCATCTTAACTCTGAATCTACCAAATGACATCTCCATCTTAACTCTGAATGTACCAAATGATGAAAGGGATCATATCCCTTAAATTCCAAAATTGTTTGAGTGGAAAAATTGAGGAAAGTCTTGCAACTCAAGGTATTCTATCCCTTTCAGCACTGATAGATACAGAGTTAAGATGGATCTATGTTGATTTTATTATAGTGATCAAATTTTTAGTTTTTTTGTTTTTCATTTTTATTGAGGTCGCCTTTTTATTTAATTTATTAATGTTACCACTATAACCTATTGTCCATATAGATGCGCCTAATTATTCTCTACGACATATGGTTGTAGATGTACCTATTAAATATCTTTCAATGCTCATGATTACAAATTACACTACAAATAGTAAAAGATCAACAAAAAAGAAAAATACCAATGAGATTCAATCATTATTATTTTACTACTTTAGTTGTAGTTTTGTAAAAGATTATATTTCATCGAACATACGAGGAAAGATGTTACCATTAGAGAAAATGTGGGATCTAAAATGGTTCTTCTAAGTAAAATAATAAAATAATATTTATGAATTTTGGAGGAAGAGAAAAAAAACTACTTTTTTCTTAGTATTTTCAACATATCTCTAAGTGGTTTTTCTTAAATTTCAAGCGGGGGAACTTCTTGGATGCGGAATTGAATTTTGCATCCAACGAGTGTTGTTGCTCAAATTTTGAGTAAAACCATGGGGAGATATGTTGAAAATACGAAGAAAAGGATAATATTTTTATGATAAATATGCCAAGAAAACCATTATGGTTAACATTTTTTCTTGAAATTCTATCAGTTCTTGAATTCTAACTCATCAAGAAAGTATGGTTGGATTTTTTTCTTATGAGGCCCATTTTAGACCCCAAATTTTCTCTAATGAATGTCTTTAATACTGGGCTATATATTTTAATATGGATATATTTTGTATTTGTATTTACATTTGTCCAATTTAATACATAAGATTTTATTTTTAATTGTGAATATATTATATATATATATTTCTATTAATTTTTTTTAGTTGAAGTGTGTTACATACATGACACATTTCACCCATATGGGTTGTTAGGATAACTAACGCAATGAATGTCTTCTACACAAAAACTAGTATTGAGATACTTAGATTGGAGCATACAATTAGCTATTTCTTCAAGGTGGGACTTTCTCAAGGAACACCATTTTGTTTTGTGTGTACTAAAAAGTGTGTTACATTTAGAAAATATGTGTTTTAGTAAGTTTTAAACTTCGTGTTGACATATTCACCCCTATTATCTCTTTTTAGCCTCTAAAATTGGCGTCCATTTTTTTCTACAAAGAACTTAAAAGTCAAAAATTGTGTACTTAACTTTCAAGAAGTAAACCAAAGTGCATCTAGAGAAGTAATCAATGAAGGTTAATAAATACAAACCAAGATTAAAAGTAGAAGGAAATGGACCACACAAATCACTACGCACACGTTATAAGGATGCTTAGAAGCGCCAAGAGGCATAACTATCAAAACTAACATGATTATGTTTGTTATGAACATAACCCAAACAAATACCATCCTTGTCAAAAATGAGAGGAAGAAAAATTACCATAGTTGTTGCAAAAGTGATAGTTCAGGTGGCCAAACCGCTCATGCCAAAATCTATGCATGCCATCACTACTGACAATAAAAATTGAAAGAAGAGAAGATGACCCAAGTTTTCAAACTTGTAAAACCTAGTAATATTATCCACTATTTTTAATGTTGTGATATGCTTAAGATACTTTTATACCTTTCTTACGACTTGGTGAGGCAAAAACTCTATGGTTTTGCCTTCACTGGAATTAGTGATTTGATAGACAAAAAGAATCTTGCAAAAGAGACTAGGAACATAGTACATCATTAAATAAACCATCAACTATATAATTTTTTCTTGTCCTACAATACTTAGAGATCCATCATCACCAAAAACATATGCATTTGGTATTGATTGTTTTAGAACATAAAAAAATGGCATTATCCTTAGTAGTATATGATAAGAAACTCCAAAATCAAGAATTTGGTCATTTGAAGAACTACAATTTGATGCATTAAAAGAAAAAATGAAACCAAAAAGAGTATGTATTTATGAGGGAAGAGAAAAAGAGTTATGCAACTGAAGGTTTTTCTTTTTCAAGAATGCTTTGAGGGTTTTCATCTTCTTCAACGAGATTCCTAATGACCATCTCATCGACACAAATTAAATTTCTTGTCAAAATTATTTCCTTCTAGCTTAGCTCCTTTAATAGTGTTATGAATGAGAGAAAATTGAGAGAGTCTGGGAACCTTGCTCGGTTTGTGGTGGTGAGGATGTTTCTTCTTATGATGCTTTGGGCATTTTTGTTGGCATGTCACTAAATATTTGTTAGAGATACATATAAAACTAATAACTCCAAGATCCAAGCTGCAATGGTTTATCCTACTCTTGAACTAAGTGGGTGTTCTATAAGCAATACCTTGTTAAGAAAAACCTCTCTACTAAAGGCAAACTCATATAGTTGTAGAGACGCATTGTCGTTGTACAAGAATGTGGAGAAAAGATCAAAAACCTCATATGTATTGTCACTCTTTAGCTTGTATCCCTATTAAGATCCTAGAGATAATTAGAAAAATGTGCTTCAAGTTTCTTTCAAAGAGATTAAAAGAGATTAAAGGAGAAAGGCTTCTCCCTAGTAAAATGGTAAAGATTCTTCAAACCTAAAGAAATCAAGACCGAGGATTAAAAAATATTCACCTCTTTAGAAAATCCCTCAAGGTAATGATCTTGATCTTATGGAGACTAATTGATGTCCCGAGTTTATAGAAAAAGGCATATATATATATATATATATATATATAGTCAGTGTTGACAATTGGATTAGGTAGAGAACTAAAACCTACTCTGATGCTTCCATTCTATGAAAATCTCTAGTGTTGGTGGTGGAAACCATTATGGAAGCTAAAGGATCCTTTATATTATTTCTCGGGTTGGCCTTAAACAATAATGTTTTAAAATGGAAGGTTTTTCAAAATAGGGTTCCACAAGGACCAAAGCTCTATATATTGTGCAAGAATAATGAAAGACATAAAACATCTTATGCACAACCCAATCACTAAGGAAGTTTCAAATTAATATCACTAATTGAAGGATATGATATATGGAAGGGACCCTAACTAATAGAAAATTTAAAACAATGAATTGAAAAACCAAGCTTGAAAGACCACAAAGACCTTCATTATGTAGTGTCATGAGCAGTCTAGATAACCATAAATGCCATCGTATTTCAATCATTGTCCTCTTCTTTGGACGTTGTCCATAAAATAAAATGTGTACAAAAATTTAAAACTCCCTCTAAAATTGAAGATAAACCTAAAAGATAAACCCAAAAACTAAGACTTCCATATAAAGTGAGACATGATCAGTGTTGTAGGGATCTTATATGTATTTGATCAAAGATATTTCTTTTTATAATGATTACCGAAACAGGCACAAATAAGTTGTTTAAATTTCATGCATTTTTATATCTATTAAAGATTGCTTCTAGAAAGAGGAGTTTTTAAGTTGCCAAAAAAAAAATTGAGAATCGTACATTGTAAAAAAAATTGGGTAAAAGGTTCTTTCACTTTCAAAACATCACCTTAAGACCATTGTTGAACAAGTATTACTAATGATAGTATTTAATGTTCCATCAAAACGAGTCACACAACATAAGTGGATAAATGTTGATTAAGAAGCAACTGTTAGGGTTCTTTTTCTTTATGGGTTTTATTCTCTTTTTTTATCATTTGCATGACTTTTTTAAAATAGTGATGCTAACTATGATTATGATCATTATTAGCACTAACACTAATAACGTTGCTTCATTTTAGTTATGGATCTATGAAGCACTGAGAGGGATCCAATTTCTTTAAAACACATTTGTCATGTTATGTAACGTACGTGACATCTTCCCCATACTAGGTTGTAAGCATTGAGAGTAAAGCAACGAGAGGGATCCAGTGTCTTTAAATCACATTTGTCATGTTACATAACGTACAAGACAACATATTCCCCATACTATGTTGTAAGCACCAAGAGTAAAGCACCGAGAGGGATCCAATTTCTCTAAATCAAGTGTCATGTTATGTAATGTACATGACAACATCTTCCCCATACTATGTTGTAAGCACCTCGCTACTCTTGATGCAATAATGTTGCTCTCATGGGTGGACAGATAAATCTATTATTTTTCAGTGCCTTACCTCTATTTGATATGGTTAACATTGTTACTCAAGTTCAAAGACATAGATATCTATTTTTACGATGCTCCTTTTGTGTAATTGGTAATATGATATGAATTTTTAAAAGGTATTTTTAATGTTATTATTAATTTGTGTTTTTAATAACTTTTTTAGAGCAATAGTTGTGGTGTAGAGAATTTTCGCAAAATATAAATTATTTTTTATTTCCTCTTAATAATATAAAGTTACGAGTTTTTCCTATGAGGAACGTAGTCGCGAAGAACCATAGGGAGAGGTGGTCCCACCAAAGATTCACATCATCCATCAATTGGTAACTAGCGAACTTGGTCTTCTCTAAGGTGGGTTGAAGTCATATAGCATAATGTGCCTCTCGATGCTCACCAACCATGCCTCAGCCTCATTTCCCCTTCTGACAAATTTGTTGAAAGTGGGAGCCTTCTTCTTTCTCAATTTGTAACCCAATTTGTGGCATTTGAGGGGACAAAATAAAAAAACGGGACCTTACTCGAACATAGCAAAAAGCAGGACCTTAGCTAACAAGTTGAAGGGAATAGATATGAGGGTAAGGGCACAGTTGAACAAATTTTGGTATAACCTTGCAAACCAATAGGGATAACCCTACAAAAATAGGTGAATACCATCAATGTGTAGGTGAAACCAAACGTTGTTATCTAGGAACATATATATAGGAACGTTGTTAGGGTACCAATAATATATATAGCATTTAAGAGGATAATATATACTTCTACCAATGTTATACTATTTTATCAATTGTTTTTGGATTTTATTTTTATTTATCCATTTAAATGTGATGTGTTTGACAAGTTGGACTAATTGAAGCATAGTTTAGGAGTCTTCACTTACAAGATTTTATGTACTTTACATTTTTTTAATGAATAAACAATTTACTTAAATCATTAATTAACATAAAATAAAAGTATGTCAAAGTTGTGAAAGACTCCAATCTAGTATTCAAATATTTGTATATAAGCACAATTTTAATAATGCATGATACAATAATTATTCTTTTAGTTTCTCACTTGTACCAATTATTAATAATATAATGCACCAAATTAGGAAGAGATTGCCCACAACACTAATAAAAAAATCAAATGGCATTGTTGACCAATATATTATGATCTTAATGATTCTTAATTGTTTCATTTAATTATTAGATATATTATGATCTCAATTCTATTTAAATGTTTCATTATATTGTGATCTCAATGCTTCGTAATTGTTTCATTATGGTTAGATATATTAATCTCAATGCTCATTTAAAGTTTCAATCAAAAATTTTATGAAAGCTTAATCTTCCAATTCTTATACTCATAATTTTTTGTTCTACTATTTTATAAACTTTTCTTTTTATTGACACATTACCCTATTTTCCAATTCTTCAATCCATATTTTTTGTTTTACTATTTTATAGAACTTTTTTTTAATGTTTTTTAATAAAAATAGAAAAAGAGGTATATTAAAAAGGGTTGTGTACAGCCATATATTACAAAATGGGGAAATTTGTGTTATCAAGAGAGGATTGGTAAGAGAATTTAACAAAAATTGCCAAAGGTATTGGCTTCCTTCTGAAACGCTTGATATAGCTCCTACTATTTACCGTTGCATAAGAAGAGTAAATACGGACGAATTACAGGTTCAAAAAAATGCAAAAAAACATAAAAATACGAGGGGGGTTACATTTTTTTCCTGAGTGCACTACAGGCTGGGTAACTGAAACATCTTCCATGGGTTGAGCCTCGTCTCCTGGAGAATCCTAACAATGACTGCATTGGTTCATCCTTGTTAGCTTCATCACTTCATCTTTGATGATGTCCACCATTCCCATCAGTTCTCTTAAGTCTCGGTTGTGATCTTCTATGCGAGAATCATGGCAGCCTATTTGGTTTGATAGATACCTGACATCAGAAGCCATTTCTCTATTATCGTTGATACCCACCGCAACAATGTCTAAAATCCTCTGCATGTGTTTCTTGATATCACCCTGATCAGATTTGATACTCGCAAAACCTTCTTCTATGTCTTTCTTCGCCATTGGGAGAGGACCCGACCTGAGGGAGATACCTGCTAATAAACCCTGCAGATGCACGGGCACTTCGTCATCTTCGCTTGAGCCAGGATGCAAGTAGTGAGAAAGGGGAGTTTCTTCAGACTTAACGTTGCCTGCCATGACACTTGTGTGAACTGCCAAAACTAAACCCGCTTGTACTAGAAGAGAGGGCAAGGAGTAAATGCAGGCCGAAGGTGGTGGCCACTTGTCCAAAATATCGTCACGAGTCCGGACGTAAGGAGGGTACGCGTCATTCAAGGTTGAGGGGGGGAAATCCCAACCCTCCACCGAAGGTGGGTTAGGGAACAAAAACAAAACCTTTATTTTTCCCATTATAAACCATTGAACCTTGAAAACTTGTTGCACCAATGTTGGTAAGGTTGTTAGCATGACCATTGTTTTCCCTGAGTATGTGAAAAAACGAAACTTAAGGAAGTAGATTTAAGAGAAGGATTCTACCATAAAAAAATTTGCATCTGATGGAGCCTTTGGTGTATCGTGATTCCATCTTTTGGAGGCCTTGACGAGTCGCCAAAACTAGTAATTTCGAGGTGGATCCCCAGTCAATTAGTTCTAGGTCATGGTAAAGCGTCAAGCATTCTGCCTCATTGTTCGTCTTTATTCCAAGACCCCAAGCAAAGGTTTTTCTTGTTCTTCCTCCGGGCTCAAAAATGATCCCTCCCGCACCTGCCTCCCCTGAAAACTTTTCTTTTTAATGACACTACCCTCTTTTCCAATTCATATACCCATAATTTGTGTTCTACTATTTTATAAAACTTTCCATTTTAGGGACACATTATTCTCTTTTTAACATCCTATATACCGTCTTTTAACATCATGTGCATTCAAACAATTGAATGATTTTCAAGTTTGTTATTTTGAAATAAGCAATTGAAAGATGCTAAACTTGCTAATTTTTGAAAAATTATGAAAAAACAATTAGGTATTTTATTATTTCATATTCTTTTATTTATATGCAAGGTTTGCAGAGCAAAACAACTAAAACGCCAAACAATTCCCTATGAGAAAAGTCCCAAAATATTCTACCTTGATAATACCAAACAAAACCTGGAGCGCTAACCCAAGGATTATTTGGTATTATATTTTTTTATATACCCGCAAAACTTGAAGCACTTACCCAAGGCTTATTCGGTATTAATTTTTCTCTCCATACATTCACTAACCCAAAGCTTATTTAGTATTATATTTTTTTATTTACCCTCAAAACTTGAAGCGCTTACCCAAGGCTTATTTGGTATTAATTTTTCCCTCTATACATTCACCCACCCATAATGCACAGAATTTTATTTTTTTATTTATAGTTACAATTTTTTTCTCTACATACATTCACCCATGATGAGGAGAACTTTGTTTTATAAAACCACTTAGACCTCGCATACGATTCTTCAAATGGGATAAAAAAATATTTACGAAAACACAAATATAGCCCCTCGTCACCCTCCAATCTTGGGAAACAAAGCAACTCCACCACATTTGAAGGGAGTTCCTCCTTTGGCCTTTTCAAGGGCTACAATAACAATATGGTACGTCGTTTCAAGTAGAATTGTCCATCTAATCTAATGGAATATATGATGGCAAAGGACAGAAAGTTTATGCTTGACTTGTCCTAAGTGGGCAATCCGCCTCATTTCATAAGCTAAGCCTTAGCTTTTCTTCTATTCAAGTATGTCATTGTCAAGGCAATTAGTTTGTTATGTTCTTCCATCTCATTACCCTTTGAAGTCATGTTCTTCCACCTATTAAAGCGAAGTGTGATCCATCCACATTGTGAGTTCTATGAACATGATCCCCTCTTTCTTAAATGATTCATTCTTCTCGCCAAGGATGAGATCTTTGTTGTCTTTGATGATCATTTGTTATCGAAACCAGACCAAAACTATCAAAACCATGACCAATATGGGGCATTTGTCAATACAGTACAGTTTTTCAGACCAAAGATGGTTGGTTTGTACCAAACAGACCGATTTTGTAATTGAACCAGCATGTTCTATACAACCAACTTGTCTCATAATCATTCAATTATGTTCAATCGACTAACCAATTTTGGGCATTCTTTGATCCAATTCAATGTTTCTAAAAAAAAGTTTTAAACCTCAACCATTCGCTTATGTACTTCGACCGATCAATTCTGCACCTAAACCAATCCATTCCATACAACCAGCTTGTTTGTTATTGAAACTAGTTCCATACGACCAATCAATTTCATATTGAACCAACCAATTTTGCACAAGACCGACTAGTTTTATACAAGTTCCATGAATTGAACATGAAATTAATAATTTAAAGAAAAAAAAGTAATAATAATTAGTAGTATTAAATGGTCATATTATATTATTTAAGTGGCACTCCTTATCTTTCATTATCTATCGATTTACATAATTTTTTAATCATTGAGATGATTGAGAGTGGTTCCAACCTCATCAAACTTCATATGCAAAATTTAGAATTTTAGATCCCATTCTAAATTCAACAAACTTAACAATTCTCAGAGTTTCATGATTGTAATGTTTCCACTAGATTCTATCATGTATGAGGGTATGGGAATTACATTTAAAAGCACACCAACCCCTCTATGTACATTGATGTTGGTGGTGTTAATTGTTGAACTCCTCTTTCATGGCCTTAATAAAAATGTACCTTTTACTCGAGCAAAATCACTTATTTAGCAAGCGAAGCTTTTTCTACCATATTTTTAAAGCTTGGATTGGAAAGTTATATCAAAATTGTTCAGTGTTGATATGTCCAGGATCAACATCACGATTTGAAGTGAGAGAAGCACCAGAGGTTAGAGGAAGGGGGCACAAGGTGTTATAGATGAATAGGATCCCAAAATAGGCAATGATTTTGATGATAACGATTTGAAGTGAGACAAGCACCAAAGGCTAGAGGAAGGGGGCACAAGGTGTTATAAATGAATAGGATCCCAAAATAGGCAATGATTTTGATGATATGTAGTTATTTGTTGTAGCATGAAATGTTTTGGACTCTAAAGGTCCATAAAGCCTCTTTGTTTATGTATTTCGGGCCATATATGGATTTCACTCGATGGTATCTTAATTATATGCACCCTTGTTATATACATGAGAAACTTGGAATATTTGGATTCATATGGATGCACATGAATATACATGTTTTTTTTCAAGATTTGAATATTTTATGTAGTTTTTTGTCAACCGATTTTTTGTTCAATTTTTTTCAATCCAATCCAAATCATATTTTTTTGCTTCACTAGTGACATGTTCGGTTCTAATAACATTGTTGATGATTGTGATTGCTTTGTTTAAATGGTTGTGGGTGTTTTATTTAAATATATCCCTACAAGACTTCGTTGTTCTCTCTCAATGCAAAAAGGCATAAAGGCTCAAATAACCAATCTCAACCCATAAACAATTAATACTGTAGTATACTTTAGCTCACATAGACTTATACACCACTTCAATCATTGGATTTAAAGTTCCTAGAAGCCATTTCCATTAGGGAACATATATTCATCTATGGGCCAAAGGGCTCTATCATGGACTTTATATTGGCTTAACACCAAGAAAAGATACCGAGGAACAACCATGGCTATGTGAACCACACGGTTATTCGTGCAACCCTTACATTGTAATTTCAATCCACTCACAAAGACCTTGTCCTCTCCATATCTAAGTAGGGATCATGAAACTCCTTTTTTGGAATAGAGATTCCCTTCAATTTGTTGGGGAGTGGCTTCTAGATTTAATATGCTTAGAGACTATGCAAGTTAAAGTGGATAAGTACTAGCACTTCATAGAAAGACACCTAAATGTTGAAGGGGTATGATCTAGAATCAAAAGTTTGAATATGTACAAGTGACTTTCAAGTGCGATTCTTTTTTTTAAGTAAGAAGGAACTATTCTATTACTGAAATAAACAGAGCGTATTTACAATCACTGCTCATAACCACAACATAACCGCAATAGGGTGAATAATAGCATGGTGCGAAACAGAACCTGAGCCCGTCAACCTCCTAGCGCTGACGAGACGATTCAGCTTCATCCTGCACATGGTCGGCGCCTTGTCCATTGCCAGCACCCACTTGGTTGGATTCCGCCATGGCTACATCCTCCCCTCTCGAAACATGCTGAAAAGGGGGTCCAGAGAGACAAAGTAGGCTGCGCATGTGGTTGAGGTTGCTCTATGCCTCTTCCTTGAATTTACCAACAGTGATGTGGATAAGCTCCGTGTAGCTTTCCCTCTCGTCCATGGAGTGGGACAGAATGAACTTAAGGCGCCAGTAGTGGGACATTACCACTCCCTCTCCTAGCCTCACTTTGAATTCGCCGAAGATTTCTTCCTCCATAACCGCGATGGATTGACGAATGTGGGCAGGCGTCTCCTCGTTGAATAATTGCTCCCACTGAACTTCTTCTCCAACTGTAGGTTCTGCCATGGCCCTCCAAAGATGGCGCTTACGCTTGCCTATTCTCCTACGCGGTTTACTAGAATGTGAATGCTTCGCCCAGTGCTTAGTGCTTGCCTTTCTCCGAGTGCACTTTCAAGTGCAATTCTTATTTTAAAACTAGCACCCTTTATTTTCTAGATCTAAAGTTTGAATATGTACAAGTGACTTTCAAGTGCATATCTTGTTTTGACACTAGTCCCCTTGTTTTTCTCTAGATCTAGGGGAATCGATAACTAGCCAAGATTACTTGAGCAAAGTCCAAGTTTAAATCTGATTGCTTGCCACTATAAACCCTAGACTAGTTTAAATCAAGATTACTTGTCGTTTGTGGAGAATCTAAATGAATAATTGATGTCTACGTTTCGAGCCAAGGAGACTAATTTAAATCAAGATTACTTGTTGCTTGTGGAGGTTCTACAGTAGATGAATAATTGATGTCAAGGTTTCGAGCAAAGGATGGCTCAAAACATTGACCTCAATTATTCATGTACCACAGACTCTACACAAGATGTCGTGAAACTCTACTACGAATTCTCATAAACTCAAACTCTAGACTAGTTCTAATAGCCCACATGCCAACAAAAAGCAAAAAACACATTATTCAACCTAAGGTCGAGACATCCCACCTACAGGCAGCAACCCTTCTAGCCAAGCCATAATCCCCCATGTTATTTCTTGTTCCAAAATAATTTACGAGGATACCCATTCAAGTGCTCCAACCAAAAGCCTAAAAGAACCTACAAGTCCACATGGTTACCATCTAACATTTAGCACCCAAAGACCCTATAAGACATTTCTCTATTAGTGAACCTTTCATCATTCATGTTGTAAAGGACTCGTCATAGATTTAGCACTTGAAGATCTTAAAAGACATTTCACTACTAATGGACCTTTCATTATCCATGTGTTAAAGGAATTATTGTATCTAGATTAGTGAGCTTTTCTACAACCCAGTATGGAGGAAATGTTGTCACATAATGTGGGTAACACTGATCTGGCAATTATAACCCACATGACAAAAGCTAACATGTCAACCCATAAAATAAAAAATTTAAAACCATCATAGATCCATCTTAAACCCAGATCTATGAAGCATCGAGAATGATCCAATTTCTTATGGTATAAATTTATGTATCTTAAACTTTTTACACATCTAAGAAAAAAGTTCACCTCAAGAAATTGTATTCCTCTTGGTACTTGATCTTACAGAGAGATCTTGTCCTCTCAATATTTTGGCAAGGATCTTACACAAAAGAATTCCTCTTTGGTGCTTGATCTTACACGAAAGAGATCTTATCCTCTCAATATTTTGGCAAGGAACTTAAAGAGATCTTATCCTCTCAATATTTTGGCAAGGAACTTAAACGAAAGAAATCTTATCATCTCAATATTTTAGCAAGGATATTACACTGGAGATATCTTATCCTCTCACTATTTTGACAAGGATCTTACAAGAATGCCTCTTCAAGGGCTTCAACCAAAAATCCTAAAAAGACCAAATGCAACATCATCAATTATCAAATGCAAGGTGTAAGGAGATCCTAAGCCAAGCATTTGTCCTATTCAAGAAAAAATAACTCAACATCAAGGGAAGCTCACCAAAGATTATTTGGAAAAGTAATAAGACAAAAGAAATCATTTGGAATCATTGGACTAAAGAAATCGCACTATCAACAACTAACCTCTCAAAGGGAGCAACCTTAGGAGGAAGCTCCTTAAAAAGCATTCAAATACTGGTAAGTATAATAGATATTTATATAGCAATCCCCATCTCCCTTTGGAGGAAGCTCCTTGAAAAGTGTTCAAATACTTGGAAGGATAATAGAGATTTATATAGCAATCCCCAACCTCCTATAGGAAACTATGCAAGTTTTGGAGGAAGCTCCTTGAAAAGCATTCAAAATTTCAAATACTTGGAAGGATAATAGAGATTTATATAGCAATCCCCAACCTCCTATAGGAAACCATGCAAGCAGGTCAACAAACGTAACACGCATAATGAGTTGAAAACCAAAAAAAATTAGGTAACATGCGTAATGAGTTGAAAACCAAAAAAATTAGGTAACATGCGTAATGAGGATCACACATTTTGAATCAATATTCACGGGCTCTGAGAGCAGGAACTCTTTTAGTCAACTTTTTTAAACAATTAAGATGTAGAATCATTAATAAATAAATAAACCTCATCATTATTACGAAACATGAGAAGTCTACTATACACATTTAATATCAGAGTTAAAATTTAGCTTTGAATAAATGTAACTTTCGTGTGACATCAAAAAAGGTTGCAACATCCAAGCAACAAAACAAAAATGAATTTCCGTTGCACTGTTCATGATCTTTACAATTAGTTTTAGAACTTGCGAAAAAAATGAGGGGTTAAAACTTTTCTTAAAGAGCTTTTATTTTGAAGAATTTGTTTTTAGAACTTTCAGAGCATTATGTATTGAAACTCTTGGAATTTTTATCTTTAGAACCAGGTAATGAAGCCGTGTGATGAAAAATCGTGGAGCAAAAGCAAACAGTAGTGAACAATAGCAACAATGTCGATCTTTTGTCCAAATTCCAACCCAATTTTCCAGACGCTTTTCTTGATATTTAATAAGCCATGTGTTTTCTTTCCTAACTACTTATTACTACTAACTCTCGAAATTTATATTCAAGTATTTGACAAATCAAGTTCACCCTTTTTCTTGCCTTTGTATTGAGAGACCTACGAATATAGGTACTGCTTAAAAATAGGTTTGCTTACGTAGGAATTTGCTTTTGGTGGCTTTCTCAGTATAGGTGGCTATTGTTTATAATGCAAAGACATCAACCCCATCTGCAACTCATGTCTTTGGGGCACTGGAGGAGCTTGCGATGTTTGTAGGTGGGCTATTGCTTATAATGCAAAAACATCAAGCCCATCTGCAACTCATGTCTTTGGGACAATGGAGGAGCTTGCGGCGATTGTAGGTGGCTATTGCTTATAATGCAAGAACATCAACCCCATCTGCAACTCAGGTCTTTGGGGCAATGGAGGAGCTTGCTATGTTTGTAGGTGGCTATTGTTTATAATGCAATAACATCAACCCCATCTGCAACTCCTGTCTTTGGGGGCAATGGAGGAGCTTGCGATGTTTGTTATCCAAACATTTGCTGGATATATCAGTACCTTAAATTCAGAAGTGCATCATCAAAAATAACATAAAATAGCATAGCTACAACTAACTCTATTTTCTTGAATGTCATCTGAAAACACCTGGGTTGCCGTACCAACCAACTCTATTTTCTTAAATCACAGTAAAACTGTGAGTGTTTTTTTTTACTTCCAACTTTAGTACATGGAATAAAGAACCCAGTAAATGTATCAAGTTAAGTTCCTTGTATATAATTATCTTCTTGTAAGCTTGTGCTTACAACCTGGGCTTGCAAATTGCTCTTAGTTTCTTTTACAAAGACAGGCTATCAGCCACAAGACGTTGATCTTCTAATTTATGATAATTATCAGGCCGATAGGGCCTTTAAATATTATCTCAGATTTTGGTTTGTGAGTGCTTTTTTTTACTTCCAACTTTAGTACATGGAATAAAGAACCCAGTAAATGTATCAAGTTAAGTTCCTTGTAAATAATTATCTTAAGAGCTTGTGCTTACAACCTGGGCTTGCAACTTGCTCTTAGTTTCTTTTACAAAGACAGGCTATCAGCCACAAGAGATTGATCTTCTAATTTATGATAATTATCTGGCCGATAGGGCCTTTAAATATTATCTCAGATTTTGGGCCTCCTTGAGTGGATCAACAAAATAGTGTAAGTGTACAACAGGTATTCATTTCATGGTCATCTTATGTTGTTATGCTTAGATTAATCTTAATTAAAATTTAAATAAGCTTAAGCTAAGTGGCGGTTAAAAAAGGGTAACAATAATAGTTTGTTATTTTATTAAATAGTATTTGTTTATGTTTATATTATACCATTAATGGATAACTATAACGAATGGATAACTATAACGATCTGGTAATTAGTTTAATGTTCAGTTTTTGTTGGCAGTCAACTAAGTGGCTGGCCCTGCCTATTGGTGTTCACCAGCCACTTTACTAGTAACACGGAAATTTTACTTTATGATTGTTTCTTATAAGGAGCCTATTGTTTATTATAGGCACATGCTTATCAAATGTTCAAGGAGTGCTTTTCTAAATGCTATTTGCTAAATTGTTTTTTATTGTTTCTTATAAGGAGCCTATTGTTTATTATAGGAACATGCTTATCAAATGTTCAAGTAGTGCTTTTCTAAATTCTATTTGCTAAATTGTTTTTTTCACGTGGTGCTGTTTTCTAAATTCCCCTTGGGTTATGGTACTTGGAATTTAGAAACCAGTTTACCATGGTCCCCCGCTTACCTGACCCCTATCAACAATGGTAAAGTCTCCAGGGGTTTACCATGTATGGTCATATGAGAAAAACAGAACACGGGATAGTTGCATTCATAAAATTGCTGTCATGAATGATCAATCAATTTTTCAACCGGATTTTGATGAATACAATCTTACCTCGGCTGTTTAATACAAAGGGTGATACTTTAAATTTTACAATAAAAAACAACTATTATGGTGGGAACAGAGTATTGAAAACTACCTTCGATGTCTTGTAATAGAAAACGTTAGTCTTCAACTCAGATGAGTTTCTCTAAAATACATTGAAAGTTTAAGAATATATAGTTTGGAGAAATGTTTAAATGGATACCTGTGCCTTTCATCCTCATATTGAGCATATAAAGTGTGTCTGTGTAATCAATACCTTGAGGCATCTAGAATCGTGCAGCTGACAAATATCCCCAACTTTCTATGATTGTATAATTGCATATGCATGAAGGATCTCTATGCTCAGTTTGTGCCAGTCCATTTACCACAGACAAACATAGAATATAATAAGTTTAGAAGGAAGAAAGCTAGTGTAAATTTATCCCCAGCCCTCCATGACCTATGCACATGCAAATCTGCCAAACCAAACTCTTCGCATTTTTAATCAAGCAATAACAATGCACCAAAGCATTCTAAGAATGCCTCGACATTATAAGCTATAAAAGATGCATAACAATTGGAAGGCCAAGGGCACTAGGCACTGGGCACTCAGCCCTAATCCAATGGATATTGTGTTATCAACAAGAACACGCTGCCACTGAATGAAAACTATACTTTTCATCTTACCAAATAAAATAAGCCAGTTATAATTTCATTTAAAAACGCCGAGCTCTTACACTGCACTTGCCTGCATATCAAAACAGTTGAATTAAGAAAAGCTAGAGTGCCATGGAATTATCAGGCTTTTAATTGCAGTATGTTTATCATGTCTGCATTGGTAAACAAGCAATTCTATGTAATGAATGCAAAATCTATATAGGAAAACTGATATGTTTATTTATTGAACCAAATTCTCTATTAAATCCAAACCTGAGGGGAATAAAATGATCCTGCTGACAGGCATAACAAGGAACATGACATCACATATACCATATGAAATCTACGGGATTTTGATTAGTGGAAACAACTATCCATATCCCCACTCTTTTCAACATAAACTTGACACTGTAAATTGAAAATTCTATTGATGCATGTAAAATTTCCATACTACCCTATTTTGCTGCATATGGTTTAACAGCTATCAACATACTGACAAAAAATCCATGCTCATGTATGGATCAGTATAACTTCTAGAAACACTAAATTCACAGTACTTGCAGATGAAACAAATGAAAGATGACTGTAATCAAGGTAATGCCTCCAAAAAAAAAAGGCACATTTAAGTTTTCATGTGAATTGTTTTAGAAATTACCAGGATCACATTAGAAGAAAATGGTGGAAGAATCGAATGATTAACGATTTTAAAAGGGCAATTGACACCTCTGTAATAATCCTAACATTCAAAGCACTTGCATCAGCTTTGAGCTACTCCCCAAAAATTTATATGCCAGTCTGTAAATCCAGTGTTATACATCTTCTGAACACACCTCTATCATAGGCACCATGGGTTCCATTACTACCTACAAATGAAGTTTTGTCATATTCTCAATGTTTGTGGCAAAAATAAAATGCTGTAAAAGAATAATATGTTCTCACCCTTTTTACCTATTGTGAAAAACCTTTATAAAGTCGTTCACCTCTCCCGTTCATAATCATGTGAATGAGATCTTTCTATGCGATCTCGATCTCTTTCTCTATCACGAGGCCGATCACGTTCCCGATCACGATGTCTTTCACGATCACGACCACGTTCTTTGTCTTTCTCCCTGTCACCTCTGTCCTTGTCCCTGTCACCTCTGTCCTTGTCCCTTTCACCTCTGTCTCTGTCCCTTTCACGATCTCTATCCCGATCTCTATGATATCTATCATGTTCTCTTACAACATCACGATCACGATCATGATCATAGTCTCGATCCCGATCCCTACCACGGCTACGCTCGTGTGATCGCTCATGTGATCGTTCAGGCTCTCGTTCCCTCTCTTTCCTGTCACGATCGCGGTCACGTTCGCGTTCATTGTCTCTTTCACTGCTTCAAAAGAAAGCTAAAGCATAAATTAAATCATCACAAGAAAATCAGCCACAGGAAAAAATTAAATATCAGAATTACCGATCATCATGCCGCTCTTCTCTTATCTTTGGCTCCTCTACCCGTGGTGGTCCAGCTGAAAGTAGCTGAGGTTCTCTGTTATAGTGGACAACCAAATATCAAGCCTTAACTAAGAAATTAAAAATATCTGACAAGAATCAACCTTCAAAACAGATATCCTTGTGGAAAAGCAAATGTCACTGACCGTCCAGAATACTTTTGATTGACTTCTTCCCCACCAACCCTAGTAGATCCCAAACCACCACCCAATCTTCGAGGCCGCCAATTTGGGACAGTTCTTCCACGCTCAACATCCACAAGCACTCTCTTATTGTCTATCTTGCGGCCATCAGCCTGTTTGTAGGCAGCTGTAAAATATAATGTAATGAAAAGCTATTGTCATGCACTTGGTAAGAAGCAGTTAAATAATGATTTTAACAACAAACAAAAAACAAATAAATATAGAGAATTGAAGAGCATGTTATAACAAACAGGCTAGGAAAAAAAAAGTTCCACAACATTTAGAACATACTTTTCATATCACGTGTGTGCATGTACTCCACAAATGCATAACCTCTAGGCTTGTTGGTGACATTGTCATTAACCAGACGAACCTGAATAAAGCACATATCACAAAAATAGTAAATTATAGCATTGTATAATTCTGCATTTTTGCTGAGACTACCTAGCGAGAAGCACCTACACAGAGCAGCACTCAAACTCCAGCCTACAACATTTCAAACTTCTAAGCCTAAACTAGCACGGCAGACAGGCACTACGCCTCACTGGCCGTGCTCACCTTTGAGGTGTACAGCTTCGCCACGCAAGTTCAACTGGGAATGCACCACCATCATGGCAATTGTGTTGGCAGAATAAAAGCATGCAGGTGGCTGACTTACCAAAAGATATATGGAACCTTCCCCCTTACCAAGGATGATATACTTAAATAGACTAAATGCTTAAAATGGAATTCTAGAAGAATACAAGCTGACTAATATAGAAAGTCAACTTTGATCAATTTTTATCTTAAATGAAAATATCCTGTACAAAGAAAACCTTAAATGCAACGTACCCAAGTCGCCAATAAATACAAACTTTCATATGCTCCAATTCTAAGCATGACGAACACGGTCTAGGAATGAGTGATGAAAAACAATACAAGAGAAATACAATACAACTGAACAGAAGCATCTTGTATAGTGCAAAACCTGACAGGTAAACATGATCCAGCAAGAACTCTTACCCAAGAGCAACAAGTCTAGGCCCCTTTGGGGATTGCTCTAAAATACCTACCCGCTTGATAGGCCCATAGACCTCAAATTCTCTCTTGATTTTATGCTCCGTTGTCTCATAGCTCTGCATAAATGCACTAAGTAAGCTGAGTTGAATCATAGAAACAAATATAACCATTCTTATAGCAAGTATATCAAAAGCAGCCACAACAATGCCACCACATCTGCATGAGCATATGCATATTCTTGTATTAAACAAAAACTAGGCAAACAAGAAGTACAAAGGGAATTACCAGTCTTGCAACGAACAGTGTCTTGTATGGATCTCCTGACATATTTGGATCTTTGTTAGGGTCATCTACATCAATCATTGCCACATTAGTAAACTTCTACAGGTTACCATCCACTAAGCTCCTCAGCATTTTAGGGAAAATCAAACATGATTAGGTCACATAAATGATAAAACCAATAATACAACACCACTTTACTTCCACAGCTTCCAAAATACTTGGAACATTACCAACATTTGCAATTTATGTGTTAAGAAACGAAAATAATTATATTACATTTCTCAAGCTCTGTTGCTGCCTTTTCAGCACCCTTCTCCAATCGAAGCCTGTGTATTCTTGCCCTTCTTTGAGTCTGCCCGATGGAAGAAATACAACAAAAAAAATAGCATGATTTTCAAAAAACTGCAAATGTCACTATTTTCGACCTAGTAAAGACCTCTATAGTCAAATGTAAAAAGTCCAACCTATTTCAAATTAACACTAATATAACAAATAAAAACATTAAGCAAAGAGCAGCATCTCCATAGAACACACAATAAGCTTCAAAACTAACTATGAACAAGTTAACAGCTTTCAGTTATAATGATTGTTGGTCCCTAGGTTATTCAAAATATCACAAATCTAGATATGATTGCAATTCCAAAGCTAGTCATAAGTCTAATGTAACAAGAGTCAAGAAGCTATTACCAAATCAATGACATACAATAATGGAAGGATATTATCAACAGGCAAACTAGCTGTAAGGCAGATGGTAGGAAAATCTAGATTGTAACTGAATCCATGTTTTATTACAAAGACCCCAATTCCACCATACTTCATTCAGTTGTCATCTATGAAACCGGACACGTCCAAAAGGGCCTGTGTGTCCCGTGTCCGCGTGTTGGACACGGACACACTGACAGAGCGTGTCCGACACGTCTCCGCAGCGTGTCCTGTGTTCGGACACGCGTGTCCAAGGACTGTCAGTGCATGTCCCAAAATCAGGACACATTTTGCACTAAAAAAATGCCCAGAAATGCTTTAAATCAAAATTTTTACTTTCTGCTTATCATTTGCAAGTGTGGAGAGGGCTCTAAAGTGTGTTTGCTGTGCAGGTGAATTAGATTTGAAGGATTTAAATGTGTAATTACTAATGTTAAATGTGCATTGATTTTGATTTCTATTGAATATGTAAAAATTTTGGATCTATATGTCTATATTTTTAATATATATAATTTTTAAAATATATATATAACGTGTCCTACGTGTCCTGATTTTGGGGGTCACCGTGTCCGTGTCGGACACTCGAATCCCCGTGTCCCGTGTCCCCGTGTCAGGTGACTTAGGTTGTCATCCAATGGATGTTTTGCCCCTTGGTAATACTGCACATGTCACAACACAATAATGGAAGGATATTAATAGGAAAACTAGCTGTTAGGCAGATGGCAGGATAATCTAGATTGTTAACTGGACCTCAACGTATTTGAAAATGAATCCATGTTTTATTTCAAGGACCCAGATTCCTCCATACTTTATTCAGTTATCATCCAATAGAAGTCATGCCCCTTGGTAATAGTGCACGTCATAACACAGGTAGGGCTGCTGCCAATTAGTTGTATGGTATGTTTGCAAAAAATGCCAATTTTTTGTGTGCAATATTTTCACCATTTTTGCTACCTTGGCCTATTTTTTTAAATGAAAAAATTTGGTACTTCTTAAGTTTGCTAATTTTCCTCCATTTTTCCTGATGTCCCAAGTTCATGACCACTGGCAATTTTTTTACTGATGCCAATGTTGCAACTAGTCTTTCAGTTGCCAAAGTCACATTTTTTTACTGATGCCAATGTTTGCAACTACAGTCTTTCAGTTGCCAAAGTCACATTTATAGCCATAACTATTAACCAGCACATGCATGGCACAGATTCAACAACTGGAACTTAGCATGCATCAATGGGTCTCTGCAAATATGAACAAGCCACACCCCTAAAAGTGGCGATATGGTAGAAACATCTTGTGGAATATGTATTAACCAGCACATGCATGGCACAGATTCAACAACTGGAACTTAACATGCATCACTGGGTCTCTGCAAATATGAACAAGCCACACCTCTAAAAGTGGCGATATGGTAGAAACATCTTGTGGAATATGGAGTAGAATCTCGTCAGAGGACCACAAAATCCCAAAATCTAAAAACATTTAGTGGATAATAAAAGTAGAACTGGATGCAAATCAGTGGCACAAAATCGTGTTTGAATTGAATGGTTGTTAACAGTATCCTAACCAGCATAGATCCATCTTAAACCCAGATCTATTAAAGCACCAAGAGGGATCCAATTCTTAAATGTTAATTTTTTTCTTCAATTTTTACACAAACAAAAAATTTACACCTCAATAAATTGGATCCTTCTCGCTTAACTTATGAGACAACCTTAATTTGTAATTTCTTAACCGAATTAAGAGATACTGTATTTCATGGTGACCTGAAAGATAACTCCCATCGTTATGAGAATGATATATTGACATAGATTCACCAAGGTCCCTACACTTGCAAGAAAAGTAGGGTTCCTTGCGATTTCCATTTATGATTTCATGAGTACATGCATCATGAAATGGCAATAAGCACTTGCGTCATGAATGGAGATAAGCACTGGAAAACTGCGGAAGATAGACAAGACCACAACTACTAACAAACACTGTTACCAGAAATGTCTGCCAGAAGTGTGTGAAACACCCTTCGGCGTTTGACACTGAAACAGAGGGGAAACATGGGTAAAACAGCCAAAAACATTTCAAAGACACCTCAGATTCTGGAAACAGCATTTCATGGCAGATGGTCATTTCAAGCACATTTCACCAATGTTCCAAATTTAAGAAACATATCCAGCAAAGAAAACCCACACATATCCCAGACAAAAAATTAGAAAATTCCAAAAATGATACTTAAATTCCTTAGGAGATCAGTAATACAAGTTGTGTTGATCCTGAATTTTAATGCTAGGCATGCTATAATACAGAAGTACAGATCCACCCTATATACTGTATCGAGACTTTTCGGAATATTCAAAATTTGCCATGTCCATTTTCCCTGTCTCCAGATCCATTTCAGTGCAACTTGGGACATTTTTATTTGTAATCATATTAAAGGCTTCAAAATGCACATTCATGCAGAGGCATGAAGAAACCTATTCCTTGCTCGGAATTTACAGTTAATGGTCACACCCATATCCAATGCTATTACATTTATTATTTTTTTCCCTCTGTTTGCCTGACCATTATATTATTATTCTAAGTATAACTACATCAGTAACACATTCAAATTGAATGACATGTAGACAGGTAATAGCCAAACTTCTTGTGATATGCTAAAACTCAAGAACACTATGCATATCAGAATTTGTAAGAAGCCTCAAGACTTCTGTCAATAGACAAAAACAATGTCTGTAGACAGATCTCTCATCAAATCTCTACAATAGTTTTAGTAACTAGGTTCTGAAATAAAAAATACAAGTTAATCAGATCCATCATCCAGAAACATAAATCTAATTTGACCCCAAAAACTTTAATGTCTAGACAGCTTTCAGCCTTTCTGTTATTATTTATTTGTCAGTGACCTATTCTTTCTTTTGCGTCTTTTCTTGTTTTCTATTTCAAGGTGTGATTTCAAATTAACTACAAATAATGCATTTTAAAAGTGTTGGCCTTTTTTATCTGCTTATTAATGTTCAGCTTCAAGTTTTAAATCCATATCCAATCCCCATTTTGTACACTATGTAACTGCCCAAAACAGCACTATATGGTATAATGATAAGAAAGGTATCCTCTACCAACCATTGAAACAATTAATCTGTTTAAACACGTTAGTGCAGTTTATGGCAATGCCGAACATTAACCTGTATTTTAAAATTGGTAGAAAAGAGTTCGAGAATATAAATCAAATTCATATGAACAAAGAGCCGATTAAAATATAATAAAATTCCTTACCACCACCAATTTAATGAGCGTGTTGTCAAATCCTGCAAAATAATGTGACTTACTAAAGTAGAGAATCAACTGCTGCTGCAATTGTATTTAGATTTTCTTCATGCTGGCTACTATTTATCACCAAAGCTTCAAGTAGACTTAAAATTACACCACATAAAAAATTGCAACCTTTGGCAATTAAAAGCTGTCAAAAACACCGAGAAAGCACAAAAGATCTCATAATCAAATATTTTTATCATCGCCCAAAAAGATGACATAAAGTTGGGATATTAGAAAAGGGATCAACAGTTGCTGCAATGCGATGATATTTATTTCATGCTGGCCACTATTTCTCCCCAAAGCTTCAAGTAAGCTTGTCAAATAAAATGATATCAAAGCAAGATTGCAACCTGTGGCAATTAATAGCTGTCCTTGATCACTGAGAAAGCATAGAAGATCTCATAGTAGAATGTTTCCATCATGTAACTGAGTATAACAACACTAGATCATGTTTTATCATGCTGACACTATCTGTCTCAGATGTTATACGTCCCTAGAATTAAATAGAAAACAATGAGAATGTATTTGACAGGAAACAAACCTAACTAAGTTTACTGTAGGCTGCTTTCTTATCTGGCATTAATACAATCAAGGCAAAATAGTGAACTTCTAAGAAATCCAATATTTCGTTTTGAAATCCTCCCTGGGATAACCACTTTGCCAACTGAACTGTTGGAAACAAAGAAATCATATCATATTATTCAATATTGCTAGTGACCATAAAAATCATAGGATATGTCTTAAATTTTCCATTAAATATATACAATTATTTTCTTCTTCCTTTGAAATGTTATTTTCAATTTCAAAAATAAAAATAATGAGAAAGTACATTTCATGTATAGCTGCTAATAGTCTTTCTCACCAAACAGATCCCCTGGAGAAGGAACCGGATACTGGGACCATGAAACAGATCCTGTGACCCACTGATCCCCCAAAATACATTTTTTAATAAAAAACGTCCAAAACCCTAAACACCTAAAGGATAAAACCATAAACCCCATTCCTGGTCAAGGTCTGATCTGTCCTTATGTCAAGATTTGCTCAAAAACTCTGATCTATCAAGGTCTGCTCTCAAGGTTTCTGTTTGATCTATCTTGATCATCAAGGTCTGCTATCAAGGTCTGTTCTATTCTTATGTGCTATGTTGTTTCTCACTTCACCCAAACTGCTATTTAGTCCTCCCATAGCCTTCAAGAAAACAACTTTATTCACTGCTGACATGGGCATATGTGGCTCACAAAAACAATGTTATGACCAGCTTCATGTTCATGCTGAAATGGTCTTCAAAATTATTAATTTTCTGTCATGTTTATAACTTTCAATGTATCAGTTATGGTACATTAATGAGTATTGACATGCATGAAAAGTCTCTTTTTTGCTATAACTTATAGTTCCAATCTTGTGTTTCCCAAACAGTTTTAGTTCTTCAGTAATGTTTTCTATTTATTATAATAATATTTTTTACATTTTTTGTACTTGCTGTTTCCCCACCATGTCCAGATCCTGGCTTTTCAAAAATCTGGCGAATCTGTATCTGAATCCAGATCCGGATCATTATACTGGTAACTGAGCTAACACCTATACCAGATATTCATAGTGCAATTTGGCATATCCTAAGACTCTATGAAGCAATCCAGGGATATTACCACCTTCATGCACTGGAAAAAGTTAAGTTAATTTATCATAAGGATCAGGATAGGAAAGAAGTAGCCCCTGTCTTGAGCATATATAGGATAGGCTTTGACCTTATTTACAAAGTCAAAAGAAAGAAATTCGCTCTGTTCAAAACATTTAATGGAATATCTAGCCCATTATACAAATTCAAGGATCCTCTAATTCTCGTCTATGCAAACAATATGCAGGGAATGATAAAATATACCGGAGTTTCAACATGTGGAACAGGAGGAGCATACTCAGCATCTCCTGGCTCTGCAAAATTTTGGACAAATTGTGCCATGCCTGCCCAAAAAACAGATACAATTTATTCACCATAAGCAAACTTATAAAGCAATCTGACACCCAAAATGGAGATTTAAAAACAATTTGTATAACAAAAAAACAAAATAAAAACTCCCTAAAAGAATTTTGTAAGATTTTGGCATCATTAAATAATAAAAAACCAGGAAAACAACATATGCTGACCTGAAATAATGAACATTGACTCTAAAAAGACTCGACCCGACAACTAGGCTAGTCAACCCGGTTTCCTAGCATCCTACAAAACATACATTCAAGAACTATATTTTCTGCACCCCCACACAAGCCAGAAAAGCCAGTATCCCAGCTTACGATTTTGTAAAAGGGGATCTCTAAATTTAGAGAAACCCATTCCCTCAGTCCTCAGTTCTCTAAATGAAAAGACCCACCCATGCTAATGATGTATGTAAACTCACTAGCAAACATAATGATCATGAAACATGCATTCAACTAATCACCATAAAGTGGTAAAGGCCAATAACAAACCATTATTTTAGAAAATGCACAGCTCAGAAAGAAGTCTCACGATATCAATGACTCAGAAAGACCATAAGCACAAGGTTTAACTGTACCAGTGTATGATGGCAATTTTCTCTTCTCCGGTGGTGGCTTATATTCAAGAGGAGGCCGTGGCTCAAAAAGTTTCAAAAGATTGCTAGTAAGACCTGTTGGGTGACTTTGCCCTATCTGCACATAATCAGCACGAGTCAGAGAATCAGAAGCAATAAACTAGTTGCATTACAGGAATATAATCCAAAACATGTCCAGGATCATTAGTAGCTTTCCAAAACTAGATAAATTGAAATAAAGTAAGGGCATGGACAACTAAAATAAGGAGCTTTAAGGAACTTTTACTTTACAAATTTTTTAGCTTGATCTCTTTCCAACATGTTTACAGACAGGAATGGAGAAACTGATGCTCTCCCAAAGGAAGGTTTGCAGTTGGCTTCGGGTTTGTGGCATGTGCATGGAATAATGAAGAATCTCATCTGAAAATTTTCACAACCCTGTTTGAGGGATCTTGTTCTGACATATTTTACAAATTTTTTGAATGAAGTTTGAAGACTAATTTAGTAATTTATTTAGACCCCTGAATGGTTGCTCAGTGCTGTAATATTTTTGAACTGTTAGGTGGCTAGTGCCAGTTTATTTTGTTTCCTTGATGATCAGTCTATATCTTGAAGACAGAATATAACTTTCAACCGCTATGAAATAAGTTACGATTTTTTCTAGGAAAGGAAGAAACTGAGGTGAAGTGTTTTCAAAATTAGACAAACTGAAATAAAGTAAGGGCATAGGGTCACTGGGCACACACTCTTTGCGGCAGATTAAATTAAAACAAGTAAATAATTAGGTATCATACTTCACAAATAACACTCTAGGAGATTGACATGTATTTCAAAAGAAATGTGGAAAACTTACAAATTTTGGTTAAATAAAATTTCAACAGCAGAACAATGATCCTCAACAGGTACAATGGTAACACCCGACACTGACGGAGGAGCTGGTAAGTTAAATTTTGAAGGGGCTGCATAAGTTAGTCCAATAAAGGCAGCTACTTAAGGGTCTGAATAAACAGAATCAGGGAATTATGGCTACATATGTGTAGAATATACAGATAGACAAATAATCAGGTAATGATGAGAGCCACAATGAGAGAAATAGAAGCCCATCTTAAATTCTTAGGTCTAAGAAGAATGGAGATGCCAAATCATGGCTCAAAAACAAGCAAATGCACAGCTCAACTTCATTTCCAGTGTGGATGCTTGAAATCCAAGACGGGGGTTAGGGTGGCCTTTTCAGGAAAATTGGAATTGTTGCACGATGTCAGGAAGACTGACAACAAAGTGACAAACTGGATAGGCAACCTGACACTATCTGGTAAAGAGGATAATCTAAAGATTATAGATTCATAGTCATACATTGAATAAGGGGGTTAAGTAATAAGGAATCAATGGAAAGGGAAAGCAAGTTACTTGAGCTCATTGAATGGCCCCTATAGAGATAACACTGTCAGTAACCCTCCAGAAGATATTCAAATTTTAATCAGGAATTTTGAAGCACCCAAACTGGCCCTGAAATTTTAATTTTTACATTAATAGCAAATCTTGGAAAACTCCAACAATCTAGGATACTGAATATGGTAGCCCATTGAATGGGCCCCTAAAGAGATAACACTGTCAGTAACCCACCAGGGGATATTCAGAATTTAATAAGGAATTTTGAAGCACCCAATAATTAGGAAAAATGGTCCTGAAATTTTAATTTTTATATTAATAGCAAAACTTGGAAAACTCCAACAATCTAGGATATGGATACTGGCATTAGTGAGCTTCACATCGACCTTCTGTTTCTGCCAACTTTCTATAAATATTGCCCAAACTAGTGCTAAGATAAATTCAGGGTTAGTGGAACTTTGTCATCTACTCATTCCTACTCCCATCTCTTGCAACTCGCCATCTAGTCTGAGTTTTTATGAACCCGAATTCTTGAACATGGGGATTCTTGCAGGGGGTACGAACTTGAGGAATAAGAAGCGTACTAAAAGTGTTTGGTTGTAAAACTGGAATAAGGGAAGTACTACAAATCATTTGGTAGCAAGACTATCCCCTTGGAAGAATCATGCCCAACAAATGCAGAGCTAAAACATCTGTCTTGACAGCACCCACTCTTCTATCTCCAGACAAGAGCAATCCTGATAAAAAGGAGAGCAGAGTCAGATGGCACGAGAAGTCAGCAAGATAGGCCGTAGAATAATCCACGTGGAGAGACCCACAAGAATCTGATGGGCAAAGCAATTCTTGCTCACTGCATCAATCATCAATCTTTAAGCAAGAAAATCATGGTGAAAAAAAATAAGACTGAGAAAGACAAAACCAACCGACAAATCTGAACTGAGGGAGATCAAGTAAAAGTGATAAAAGGAGTTCTGGATATGATGATGAAGTCTGAAAAAGACCAGCAAGCTGCCGGAGCCCGACTGCTACTTCCCCAAATATTTTCTTCTGTTATGCTGGAAAAATATAGCCGGTTTGGAATTGTTAAGACATGGCTTGTGAATTAGAAAATGTACCAGAAAAGTTTTCGCTAAAGTTTTCTTCATTCGAATGCCAGTTGGTAGCCCGCTATCGGGAATATTGTTCGTCTATCTAATCTACTAAATCATATCTCCGCAATCTATGGATCAATTCATTTGCTTCATATAAATGAAGCAATAAAATGAGTCATAATGAGCACAAGTATGGTAACCTGCTACAAGGTTAGTATGTAAATCCTATCCTATATCAGTGATTTCGGAACTGAAATTTTTATTATAGACTTGAATATTGATATAAGAAAACAGCATGCATCGAACTACCGCTTTGTAATATTTCTACAAATTCAAAAACACTGTAAACGGATTTGAAAATTACATGGTGGTTCCCCATCAACGTTACAAGCAGGGGATCTACCGAATAAATCTAGACTAGCTGACGAAACAGAAATATTTATGACACAGATAACCTGAGCGTAGGGTTTTCATCATTCGCTTTTGCGGACTAGTAGTTGTAGTATAGGGCTATGTTTTCAGTGTTAGAACAATGGTCTGTACACTGTAAGAATTTATCTGCTAGGGTTTCAAACGCACAAGATCACGGAGATATAGACATTTAAAGGTTACTTGCCGAGATTTGATCATACCAGTTTTAACTGCAGAACCGTGGCTCGATTTTGAGCCTTCGTCCGCGCTTGAATCGCCGCATCTTTGTTCCGCATGAAGGCATCACCATAGTCCCCCATTGCTGCACGGCAAAACCAGAGAAAAATCCCCTTCGATCTTCTGGTTTGTCCAAAGGTGTCTCTCTTTGATTAGAATGTCAGTAAAACGACTGTTTTCGACAAGGAAATGGAGTAAACGATTGTTTTCGGCAAGAAACTGGAGTTACAGTTCAAAAATCGGAATGGATATGTCTTAAAACATGTCACTGATAAGCACTTAAGCGATCAAATTGCTACGAAATGCTTGGCATCTTAACAAGGGTTTTGAAAGATCTTGGCGAGGGTTTGATCGTATGGGTAAAGAAACAGATCCTTCAAATGCATTTGTTGGGAGTTTGAAATCCGGAAGTAAAATAGGTTTCCATGGGACTTTTAAGGCCATTTTGAGCGGTTTTTTCCAACGACAATGGTAGAGTTTGCTATTGGTAAATCAATAATTTGTATATGTTGCTATGGTCCAATTTTTTAATTAACGTTGAATTATTTTATTATAAAAAAGTATTTATGTCCTATAAATAATTTATAAATTTTAGTTCTCTTTCACCTAATAATTGAAAAAAAAAAAAATCTAATAAGGGATGTGAAAGGCTGCTGTGTTGGTGAATTTTTTAAATTTTTTTTACAAAGAGGGGAGAGGGGAGGAAGGCTAAGGGACAAGTATTTCCATTGTAACTATTTAACCAATATATTAATAGGATACAATTCTTTTGTGGTTGTTTTTACTGATATAAGAGTATTATAAATTTATCTTGAACTAAAATTTATAAAGCATTAAGAAAGATCAAATTTCTTTAGGCGTAAATTTTTTACTAATGTTTAAAAAAAATGAGATAGAAGAAAAATGTTGTTATGTAAAATTTAAAATGAAGTAATTATCCCACCAAATAGCACCATGTTACTCTTGGTGCAAACATAACAACTTCTTGTTGGGATAAGCATGGAGATAAGCCACAAGGTCGTTAGACCCTATGTTGTTAAAACGGTCGTTAAAATTGCAAGAGATATAGTGAGTTTAGTCTTTGTGTGCAATGTGATTTAATGCAAAATTGATTTGTACATGGAAGTCTCATAACATGTCAAGAAACTGTGTGTTTGGGAATACACTATAATCATGTAGCAAATATACTCTATTTTTTGGTGTTTTTTCCTTATAAAGTCAATAGGATCTTTTACGGAATTTTGTAATTACAAGTTTGGGTCGTTGAAATTGTAATATTCAGTTGTTACAATGAAAATAAAACCTAGAAATCCATTTATGGTCTCAAAATTTTAAAGTTACAATGTTCATTGTTAAAATATTGTTTTTTCATCGTTGGAATCCGTCAAGTTATAGAACAAAAGGGGTTGTTTGCTACATGATTAGACAATCCATATATAATGTCTTCCATGTACTTCTCATATGTGACATTTGTTAATGCACACAATAGTGTTTCTAAGAATGCATTATTATGTGACATTTATTATACTCTATGTGGTGTAATGCAACGAGGCAAGTGTGTATAAGGTGTTAGTTGTTAACATTTGGTACATTGAACCGTTTCTTAACCTAGTGCTCCATTTTAGGGGTGAAATTAACAATATTAAAAAGTTAATTTAGTGAAATTATTCTATTATAATACATAATATAGATTCATCCAAAATGAACATAACACTTTAGGATGAGTGGATTTAGATATAGTCTTGGAGGAGGAATGAGGATTGGCAGTAGCGGTCTGTCAAAAAAAAAAGTGTTGTTGAAGCCAAGGGTTTGAGGATTTTGTTGTGCTTTCTATGGACATTGATCCAGGTGGAGGTTAGTCGCCTCCGACCCTCGACAAGATGTTATTTAGGTCTTTGAATCAGCCTCGTAAAGAAGATGTCAGAGCGTAGTCCTCTTGTTTCATCAATAAGTCTGATAAAATTCCTAGAGTTAATCTTCAAGGGATAATTGTGCAACATAAGGAAATAGAAATGGCGGGAAAGGGTTTAATTTGACAATTTACAAGCACTTTACAAGTATCTGGCCTTCTCCTAGATCTATGGAGACTTTGCTGCAAAAAAATGGATATCTTTAATCAAAGGGAGGATGAATCATTAATTTTGTGGGAAGGGATTTTATGATTTCTTGTTTGAGTTCAAAGAAGATAGAGATTTGATATTTCACAGTGGAACATACTTCTTTAGTAATCAGGGAATGTATTTGAATAGATGTACCACATACTATAATCTTGAGTCAAACATTCGCTCTTCAGTTCCTATTTGGGTAAGGCTTCCCCGCTTGCCTTTGCATTGTTAGGGGGGTGACTCTCTGAAAGACGTTGGGAATGTATTGGGGAAATTTATTGATAAAGCATAACCAAAGTAAGGTATGTTTCAATGTGCTCAAATTTGTGTGGAAGTAGACCTAGAAAAAGGTCTTCCAGAGGCTATTTTATTAGTCCTTGATAATTGGAGCCATTAGCAATCACTAGACTATGAACAATTGTCATTTAAGTGTAAATCTTGCTATACATATGGCCATTTTGCAAAATACTGCAAGAAAGGATAAGGAAAATTAAAAAATAAAGAGTAAGAGGCAACAAGTGAACAAGCAGTCAAAATTTGCCAGGCAGGAACTGTCTCAAAGTGAATTACCTCCTCAATGTGCAAATCATATTATAGCTTCTTCATCCCAAAAGGACCTTCCTGTTCAGATATCAAATTGTTTTGCAGCTCTTCAAGATTTTCGCATTGCCTTTACGGAAGTAGTGGCCCCATCAATGAAGGAACCAGGGTCTAGTTTTCCTTCTAGAGTTTCATCTTTGCTCTTAGGACTAGGAGACTGGGTTATATCAAATGTGGAAGCTGAATGTTGAAACGAGGTAGACATTTCTCCAATAATCAAGGGTTTGCATGCTGAAAATGCTACTCTATGTGAGGAAAAGAATATAAATCAAGACACTCAATTAGCCCCAACGTGTGTGACTACAAGGAAGCAATCGAAACTAGCAACAAAGTATGAAGAAAAGGATATAAATCAAAACACTCAATTGGCCCTAGTGTGTGTGACTATAAGGAAGCAATCAAAACTAGCAACAAATGATGAGGAAAAGACATCGAAGAAGGAGAAGTAGATCAAACCAAAAAGCAGGAAGAAAACCTGGAAAGGAAGTCAAGGAAGAGATAGCAAATAAAGAAAAGATGATGGGATCGCAATCAACTCTTGATAGAAATATTGTGCCTAATCCTAAAATGTCGATAAATAAGGGAACACCAAATTAAAAAACTTCAAGCAATCTTAAGGAAGGGCAATTAAAATCAGCTAGATAATGCAACTAGTCTCCCGGAATACTAGAGGTACGTGAAGTAAGACAAAAGAAGAAGCGGTAAGATATGTATTCAAGACGGAAAAACTTGTTCTCCTACTTCTCTAGGAGAATAAACTTCCAGAATTGGAAATGCAAGTTTTTGGGACTATGCAGTGGAAAAATAGTGAAGGCCTTTCAGTTAGCTAGCATGGTGCCTCAAGGGGAATTAACACACGATGGGATAGTGTTGAATTTGATCTACATGCATCCAAGCAAAGTCAAAATTAGTTGTATACTCATATGGTTAGTAAATCATTGGGTGTTGGTTTAAAAATGTGTGTGTGTGTGTGTGTGTGTGTGTTCCTACTCATTATAACCAAAAACAAGAATGTTAGTGTGTGTGTGTGTTCCTATTCATTATAACCAAAAACAGGAATGTTAGTCGTCTTTAGAGAACATAGGGGAATAAGTGGGGAAAGAAACTGTATTTTTGCAGGTGACTTTAATACAGTTCTATCTCATGAAGAAAATATCGAAGGCTCAAGAATCAGTGATCACTCTAGAGAACAATTGGAATATTTGATCTCATGTTGGGACTTAATTGACATTAAACCCAAAGATGGGCATTACACCTGGTCGAATAGAAGAGCAGGGATAGACTTCATAGCATCAAGGCTTGATAGATTTTTAGTCAATGGTAACATTCTTGAGGATGAGATGATAGTTCAGTCCAAAATCCTTCCCTCGGCTACCTTGGATCATAATCCCATCAACCTTTTCATAAGGAAAAAAATTAATTGTGCCCCTCTGCCATTTAGATATAATCCTCTATGGTTAAAACATTCAAAAGCAACTGAGATAATTTTCAAAACTTGGCAAAAGATTTGGGTTCGTTCCCCAAGTTACATGTGGGAATCCAAGTTGAAAAATGTTAAGCGGGAACTGAAACAATGGTCTAAAAGCAAGTATAGAGAGCCCAATATAAAAAAACAACAAATTCGGGGCCACCTAACGAAAATTCAAAATGAAAGGGAAAAGGGTGATACAACTATTCAACATAAAATGAAAGAAATAGAAACTAATAGACAATTGCACTCTGCAAATAGAATCGAAGAAGAGCATTGGCGGCTCAAATCGAGAAGTTTATCGCTAGAAGAAGGAGATAGAAACACTTCCTTTTTTCACAAACAAGGTAAATCCAGTTAAAGCATAAATAATGTGAAATAAATTCAAAATTCTGAGGGAGATTTGATAAAATATTTTGAAGAAATAAAGCACGAAGCGTATAGGCATTATAAACATCTCATGAATATTAAGAAGGATCTAGATCCAATAGCAACTGAGGAAATGCCTGAAAATATTCCAAACCTCATTTCCAATCAAGAATATTTGGATTTGACCACATAGGTGGAAGAAAGTGAATTTTTTAGTGTCATATGGAGCCTTGAACTATACAAGGCTCCTGGCCCGGATGGCTTTTCCATCGCTCTTTATTGCAATTTTTGGGATCTTTGTAAAATGGTTAATTGGTCTCTTAAAAAAGGGAAGGTTGGGGGCAGTACCAACTCCTCTTTTCTTGCCCTTATTCCAAAGGTTATATGTTTAGAATATTTTTCTAGATTCAAGCCAATTTCCTTATGCAACTCGTCTTATAAAATCATTACAAAGATTATAACTTCCAGAGTAAAAATGTAATTAAGGAAATTTATCTCAGAAAATCAAGGTGGATTCATCCTCAAGAGACATATGCCGGATAAGTTCATTATAGTACAGGAGGCTATTCATTCAAGTAAATCAAGGAAAGAAAAAAGGTACGGGGATTAATATGGATATGGCAAACACATTTGACAGAGTAAGGCATTCTTTCCTTTTTGAAGTTTTAAGTAAATTTGGGTTCTAGACCTTTTATTTGTTAGATTCATGCCTGTATTTCAAAACCCTGGATAGCTCCTTTAGTAAATGGTAGGCCATCTGAGTTCTTTCGAGGGGAAAGAGGATTGAGACAAGGTGTCCATTATCCGTTATTTTGTATATTTTGATGGATGACACTCTAAGTAGGAAATTGGAGAAGGAGAAGGAATGGGTTATTACATGGAATTAACATTGTCATAGGGGTTAAAGATATAAATCATTCATAGTTCGTTGATGATACTTTGATGTTGGGGGGAGCTTCAATGCTTATCACAACCAGATTTAAGGCTACTTTGGGTAAATATCTTTCAGCTTCAGGAGGGAATATCAATAAGCATAAGTGTTGTGTTTATGGGTGGAATTCCAAAACAATTCTCAAAATGGCTCATGTTTTAGTTTTAACTGCTAAAGAAGAGTGGAATTATTTCACTTATCTAGGGATTCCAATTTTTATAGGGAAGCTTGTTTCGAAAGATTAGAGGAATGTGATTGACAAAATCAAAAAAAGATGGAACAATGGGGCACACAGTGGTTGAATTTGGCAGGGAGGTTGGTTAGCGTAAATTTCTGTGGAAAGGGTTGGGGGGGAAATAATAATAATAATAATAAATCACTTCATCAACTGGAAACAAGTGATAACGCCTATTAATAAGGGAGGCTTGGCTATGAGAGATACAACCATATTAAATAAGCTTTGGGGGCTAAAATCATCTAGAATGTAGGGACAGGAGAAGATGCATGGTGTAAAGATGTTATAAATAAGAAATATAATGGTTATGCCCAATTAAGGATCGTGGACCAACAGTTTAATAAGATTCCTTGCACTAACATATGGAATTTGTGTAAAAATTCAAATAGTATCTTTAAGGACAAAGTTTATTCCATGCCTCGGAATGATAAAAGTATTAAAATTTGGGATGATAAAATTTTGGGGAAAAAGGAGAACAATTCTTACTAGCATTTAGATTATCTTTAACATTGGATGAGAGTTGAACACATCACTTTGCTTTTGGATATCTCAGTTTGGAATTCGAAAGGGGAGTGGGAGGGTTGGATGGACATCAATGTTCCTTAGCATCCGAAAGGTCAGTGGAAGAATATGTTAATTCCTTGCATGGTCAAGCTCCTTTAGATAACATAGGCGTTGATAGAAGGGTTTGGGGTTCTCATTTTGGAAGATACACAGTCAAAGAGGGGTATAGCACTCAAATAAACAACATATGTGGCTACTAGGCAAATAACTTTTTATGGATTTCTATTTGGAATAGTAATGCTCTTCCAAAAATTAAAATTTTCAATTGGATTTTAAGTCATGGTATAATTCTCACCTTTGATTTTAAGTCAAGGCCCTTCTCATTCCTATCTGTGCAATCAAAGTGACAAGACTGCGACCCATTTGTTTTTAAAGTGCAATTTTTTTATGTTAAGGTCTGAGGTATAATTATGGCATGTTAAGCCTTTAATGATGGTACATTACCCCATTTAGGGTGGCGCATTAGCCCCTATATTGTGGTGCATTACATATTGTTTATGTTGGCTTGGGTCTATTAGTTGTTATTGTACACCTTTCTCTCCTGTATATAGGAAGGAAATATTCTCATTTTAGTCAACATTGTATCTTATCTTGCCTTGTGTACCCAGTGCATTGTGTAAGAAGATTCCTCCCTCGAAGAGGATTTATATTTATCTTTGTTATTCACTGTTAAGGTGTGGATTGCTCTCTTATTGTCTATTTTTTTCTCTTTTTATGTTATTTTTCGGGACTTGGTTGCATAACATTTGGTATCAGAGCTCTTTCCTCGGGACTGGCTTCTGCAAAACAAGTCATCTTGGAATTTTCGCTACAATTTTTTTTTTATACAAGAGTTCACAGACCAAGGTTAAAAACCCACTTCTAAAAAAGGCCGAAATATCTCTAGTCCAAAATTCAGATCCTGGCCCATTATAGTTTCGAAGATAATTGCGGAGGAGTCTAGGGTTTTTTACTAGTTTGAAACCTAGTCTAAAACATGTGTTCTAGGGGAAAAGGTCATATCTGAGGCATCCGAGATCCAAATTGAGCGAGACTAGTTTCATTAGAAAGAATATGGACCAGGGTATCTATGGTACAAGTTTCATCTACATAAATGAAATATTGAACTTGTGGCATACAATACAAGTTCACTCTTTTGGACATGACAAAAATAAGAAGCTTTGGGAGATTTGCAATAATTTTTTGTTGGCACGTCCAAATTACGTAAGACCCATGACATTGGAAAGAGGACACATCAGGGTACTACAGGCCGAAGTTTCAGACCCAGAGATGGAAAAATTCAAATTTTACCTTAGTTACAAGTCGTCCCTAAAGAAATATTCTAATCAAGGTTTGAAAAAGGTACGTCATTTTGCATTTGAATAGCTTTGAGTAGAAGGATCTATTTGTGGTAAACCCTAGGGTGTGATATATATTTATTGTTTAAAATTCCACCAAAAGGAAGTGGAAAGAATTAGACTCCACTCAAACCCTCAGAGGATTCATCCCCGACATATGATGAAATGGAAGACATATATTTTAGAGTGTCCAAGTTGGAAGATATGATTAAAGGAAATGTGAAAATCAATTCTTCAGTTAAATTGGAAAATAAGATGGCTATTAAAGAGGATCTCAAAGGGATGGGTAGAAAATAAGACCTTCAAGACTTGAAGGAATTAATGAAGGATTAAAAACATAGCTTTATTCCTCATGTAGAGGATTAGGAGGAAAAAGAGGACTTATTCAAGTCACGTATAGAGAAAATTGAAAAACAATTGGAGAGTAGGAAGTTGGAGTCCTCAAAAGTTGATGATTCACTACAACATCATGGGTTCAATTCAGGTCCAGTGAACTACTTTATCCCCAAGATTGACATGATAAAGTTTGATGGCAAGGATCCAATCACGTGGATTTTTCAGATGGAGCAATTCTTTGATCTACACTCAGTGCCCACTTTGCAAAAGGTAACTATTACGTCCTTATATTTAGAACCTGATCAATTTGTATGGTACCAATGGCTTTGCGACCGTCAAAAGGAATCTATTATCTCTTGGTCTATATTCATAGAAGAATTGATTGCACATTGTGGGGATATAAATAGAAACACCTTTATTCATTTGGTAAATCTCAAGCAAAAAGGTCGAGTTACAGAGCACATCAAGCAATTTCAGTAGCTAAGTCTTAGAGTGAAGAATATTTCAGAAGATAATTTCTTATATCTCCTTATTGGAACCTTGAAATATAACATTCAACATGGTGTCTGTCTCTTTGAACCATCATCCCTAGAGAAGGCTTTCATGATGGCAAGGAAGGTTGAAAGCAAAAATATGGCAATGACTACTAGAAAGGCCTTCTCTAACACATACAGAGAAAATAATGTTCCCTCTTATAATCCACCACAAAGGTTGACACCCCAACAACTAGATGAAAGAAGACCAAAAGGATTATGCTTTAATTGTGATAGCAAGTATAGTAAGGGACATAAGTGCGGTGAGAATAAATTATTCTATGTCATGTCCCCACCCTCTACCAGGGAGAGAACGCGACTATAATGCTATCAAATACGGGAAATTTAAGTCCCATGAACATGATATAAATTACATTGAACTTAAATACACACACAGATGGATAAACATGCCATATACAATGGAAGCATTTACATTTCCATTCAAGCATTAATCCTGTTCACATAATTCATTTAACAAAATAAAGTTGCAGATATTACACACAAGAAATACTTATCTTGAAAGAAGCTTGCCCCGCAACCAGCTACGCCGCTGCAACGTTCCACCCAACCATAGGCCAGTGTGCTCATCAATCTCTCAGCAGCACTACCACCCCCGAGCTGGGCATGATTCCCACCAGGAATAAGGTTGGCTTCTAAAACATTACACATCCAACATAAGGAAGCATCCCCTTCTCAACTACACAGTCCCTCAGGCTATGCCTTCCCTTCCAGTGCTCTCCAGGATGTGCAAAGAAGAAAACCAGCCCCTCTATATCTATCTGTGAGGTTCCTTCCTACACTAGGTTTATCAATCCAGTTCAAACCCAATTCCACTCCAAACTAGTTCAAAACAAAACAAAGGATGCACCCACCACACAATACAATTTATGGGTTTAAGGAAAATCAATTTGGGCAACAAAACGAATTGTCAAGATGGGTAAAAACAACCCCTTAACAACAATTCGATTTCCAGAAATGTTGATGGCCTTCACGTGGGCAAAACAGACTCAACAAATACCCAAAAACCATGGTCTCTTCTCCAATTCATTCGGAATTACAACAAACGATTTCCAGCTTGGAAAACAATGAGGAAATGCAACAAAATCGTGGGGGAGGAAACCCAACCACTGATCATTACAAAAACTATTTCCTAACCTGAGGAAAAAAAGAAAAAGGTTGCCCACATGAGGGAAAAGACACACAGCAGACAAAAACGTGAATGCCACACACAAAAAGATCCCAACTGCTTGAGAGAGCCCCAACGTGGATGAATGATGGGTGAGAAAAACACCCAGGAGCCCCCAACGTGAAGGAAAAACACAACAGACAAAAACGTGGAGGAAAAAATAGCTCTCCAAGCTTCCCCTGTGTGAGGAAATGGAGGACGTGGGTGAATCACCAAATGGGCATGCATTTTTGGGTGTTAACTTGCCCCAAAAGTATTAAAAAAAATTCCCCAAAATGGGTGCTTCCCCAAATTCGAATTTCTGACTCCCATACCTTGCCCATTCTCATGCAATAACTAACCCAACCAATTTTTGGCAGAATTAAATGATTGGGCACAAAAGACAAAATGGGTAGTTGACAATTTGATGGGTTCTCCCTTTGACATTTGGATTTTCCCCATTGGCCCAAAGGTTTGAATATTCCCCCCCCTTATCCTTAGGAAATCATGCCCCGTCTCTTTTAATGTTGCATTGACATAGCCGGTTGTGGGTATTTAATTAAATTGCAAATTCACATAATGTCCAAAATTATAATGTGTCGGCTAGCACAAAATACCATCGGCATCGATTTTAATCGCCGAAACATAAAATGATAAATCAATGGTGGGGATTTTGCCTTTAGCTCCACACCATGATTAATTACAATATTTACATCATATACATTTTTAATGCAAACGGGGTCAAAACCGGGGTGTTACATTCTACATAGATTGTGAAGAGGAAAAACCAAAAGAAGAGGAAGCATCTCAAGAAGAGGTGGCTTCAGAAGAAATAGAAGAGGCTACTTAAAAAAAAATTACTTCCACCATATCTTGTCATGCATTGGTTGGAATTAGCACTCCTCAAACTCTCAATATCGAGGGATACATAATAATAAAAAAAGGTAATAATGTGGATTGATTCTGGTAGTACTCATAATTTCATTCACTGTAAATTAGCCAAAATTATTAATTACTTTGTATATCCAACACCAGAGTTCCAAGTAATGATTGCAGATGGAGGAACTATAAATTGCTCAGGGAAATGCCATAATATCAATCTATCTATGGGGGAATATGTATTGAATAGTCCAATGATTGCTATCCCAATGGGTGGTGATGGTGTTGTCTTAGGTGTCCAATGGTTACAATCATTGGGAATAGTGGCTTTTAATTTTCAAAAACTTTTCATGAAATTTTCATGGGAAGGAAAAGAATATGAGTTAAATGGTATCACAAGAAAACCAAGCAAGCTGATAAGCTCAAATTGTATGACAAAGTTGTTAAAAAAGGGACATCAAGGTGTAGTTGCACAATTATGCTCATTAGATGTTCAAACCTCAAAGTGCCCTATCTGCCCATATATCCAAAGGGTCATTAATAAGCATTCCAAGGTATTTAAAGATAGTCCCAAAGGTATTCCACCTATTCGATACTTTGATCATGCTATCCACTTAATTACAGGCAGTGTCCCCCCCAACATCAGACCTTACTGATATTCCTATAGCTAAAAGAGTGAAATTGAGCACATGGTTGCTGAAATGTTAGAGGCTAGCATAATTAGGCCTAGCCAAAGTTCTTACTCTGCATCAGTGGTAATGGTACCCAATCCAGATGGATCATGGCGTATGTGTCATAATTATAGAGAGCTCAACAAGATCACCTATAAAGATAAGTTTCTCATTATTGTCATTGATGAATTGTTAGATGAATTACATGGAGTATTTGTATTCACAAAGTTGGATCTTCATTTTGAGTATCATCAGATTTGAATGAAGGATGAAGACATCCCCAAAACAACATTCAGAACTCATGAAGGTCACTATGAATTTTTAGTCATTCCATTTGGTCTCACAAATGCGCCTTCCACATTTCAAGGTTTGATGAATTCTATTTTCAAGCCGTTACATAGAAGATTTGTGTTGGTATTCTTTGATGATATACTAATCTATAGCAAGTCTTGGGAAGAACATGTTCAACATGTTGACAAGGTACTACAACTACTAAAGGAGCAAGAACTGTATGCAAAACCCTCAAAATGTTTCTTTGGGATAAAGGAGGTAGAGTTTTTGGGTCATATTGTATCTCATGAAGGTGTCAAGGTAGACCCTAGCAAAATTAAATCCATGATGGACTAGTTGATTCCCAAAACCCAAAAGAATCTTTGAGTATTCTTAGGTCTGACAAGGTACTACCGCAAGTTTGTTTGGAACTATGGAAGAATAACAGTGCCTCTAACTGCTTTACTAGAGAAAGATGCATTTTCTTGGACTCCATAGGCAACTCAACATTTTCAACAACTCAAAGAGGCCATGTGTAAAGCTCTTGTTTTGGCGACACCATGCTTCACAAAAACCTTTATTGTGGATGTGATGCTTTGGGAAATAGAATTGGAGTTGTACTAATGCAAAAAGGACGCCATCTTTCTTTCACAAGTCATTCAATCAAGGGAAAGAACTTAAAAAAACCCATTTATGAGAACGAAATGTTGGCAATACTACATGCCTTGAAGAAATGGTGCCCTTACCTTATAGGGAGAAATTTCAAGGTTGAAACTAATCATGATAGCCTTAAATACTTCTTGGAACAAAGGTTATCTTCTGAAGACAAAAAAAAATGGGTGACAAAGATATTGGGATATGACTTTGAAATCATCTACAAAAAGGGGAAGCAAAATGTTGTCACAGATGCACTCTCCAAGAAATATGAGGATGTTGAAGCATTAATCTATTCTATCTCAATCATCTAACCAGACTAGATAGCCAAAGCAAGGGACAAATGGAAAAATGACGAAGAAATATGGACATTTATTCAAAAGCTGCATCAAGATCCTAGTGCCTCTAATACATTTAGGTGGAAAGATGACTTACTATGGTACAAGGATCACTTATATCTTGGTAAGAGTTCCCAACTCAAGCAAAAGGTACTTTTTGAATTCCACTCCTCACTGGTAGGAGGGCACTCAGGTTTCTTAAAAGCCTACCATAGGGTAAAGAAATATTTTTTTGGGAGGGTCTTAAAACTGATGTTAAAAATTTTTGTGACATAATGTTTGGTTTTCCAACAAAATAAAGTGGAAACAATTAAGACCCATGGTCTCCTACAACCACTTTCCATTCCAAGCCAAAGGTGGACAGAGGTCTCGATGGATTTTGTCACAGGTTTACCAAAGTCTGAAGGAAAAAGTGTCATCATGGTGGTTGTTGATAGACTTACTAAATATGCACACTTATGTGCACTATATCACCCCTTCAAAGCAAGCACGGTCACCGATTATTTTATGGATACAATCCAAAAAATACATGGTACTCCAAATATTATAGTAAGTGACATGGATCCCATTTTTACTGGGAATTTTTGGACTGAATTATTTTCTTGTTTGGGTACTCAACTGGCTCATAGCTCATCTTATCATCCTCAATCTGATGGAAAAACAGAGATGATAAAAATACTTGGAAGGGTATCTTCGATGTTTTGTAGTTGATAAACAAACACAATGGGTCAAGTGGTTACCCTTGGTAGGATGGTGGTATGACACTACCTTCCATACATCAGAAAACATGACCCCATTTATGGCACTTATGGCTATCATCCGCTATCCATCACATCTTCACTAAGAGACTCCTATAAGGTTCAAGTAGTGGAATACCACACGAAGAATCAAAACAAGTTCTTTAACTCTTAAAGGACAACCTGAACCTAACACAAAATCGAATGAAACAACAAGCAGATCAACACCGTAGTGAACGAAGCTTTAATGTGGGGGGTTGGGTGTTTTTAAGACTGCTACCATACAAACAGATGTCCTTGAAGAACACCAAGAAGGATAATAAATTATCACCTAAATACTACGGTCCCTACAAGGTGTTGCAAATTATTGGTAGTATGGCCTACAAATTGGAACTACTTGTATCTTCAAGAGTCCATCAAGTTTTCCATGTTTATTATTTAAATAAGGTAATCGGTGACAAGCTACAAGTTCAAACAATATTACTAGAACTTGATGGGGAAGGAAAAATTATCTTGGAGCATGAAGAAATCACTGAAATAAGAACTAGACAACTTCAATATCAATCAATTCCAAAGTATCTTGTTAAATGGAAGAACTTACCCACAAAAGATTCAACATGGGAAGATGAGTCCTTTATATAACAACATCCACAACTACTTCAGCGTCGAGGACAACACTTTTTGAAGGGGAGGGGCATGTTAAGCCCTTAATGATGTCACATTACCCCATATATTGTGGCACATTACCCCTATATTGTGGTGCATTACATATTATTTATGTCCACTTGGGTCTATTAGTTGTTATTGTACACCTTTCTATCCTATATATAGGAAGGAGATATTCTCATTTTAGTCTTCAGTGTATCTTATCTTGTCTTGTGTACTCAGTAAATTGTGTAAGGAGCTTCCTCCCTCGAAGATGATTTTTATTTATCTTTGTTATTCATTGTTAAGGCGTGTATTACTCTCTTATTATCTATTTATGCTATTTTTATGCTATTTCTGGGACTTGGTTGCATAACATGGAAAGCCTGCATATAGGCATTGTTATCCCTGCTAGTTAGAGGGATTTCTTTGTCAGATGGCATAAAGCTTATCAAAGGAAGTTTAAAAACAAGCCTCTCCTAAAGCAGGTGTGGAGTCTTCTTCCTTTTGTTATTTTTTTTCTTTTTTTCTTGAAAATATGGCTTGCCAAAAACTCAATTGTTTTTAATCATCTCATGGTTACAACGAGAAAAGTGGTAGCTCAAGCTTGGAGTTTGATAATGGAGTCTCTTATAGCTAAAGGTTGTGCCAAGAAAAATGTGTCTGGTCTCACTAGAGAAGAAAGAATTTGAATTAAATACTTGATCAATCAACCTTATTCCAAAATTCCAAGGCAAATCAGAAATCAAAAGAGAGAGTCCATGTGACTTTGCTAGTAGAGCCCTCGGAAATGACAAAATGGAGCATTAAGCAAAACCAGTATATCTTGTTTTTTATGGAGCTTCTAATAAAATCATGGAGTGGTAGGAGAAGGAGGGGTGTTATATGATCCTAGTGGGAAACAAAAGCTGAAGTATGCTTGGATTTTGGGTACTTTGTCTAATAATTAGGTAGAGGCTTTAGTGCTTTGGAAAGGTCTACAAATTTCAAATAATAATCATATCTAGAAGATGATTGTGATAGGAGACTCAATGATCATTATTCAATGTGTGGCTTTAAGCAAGTTTCCCTCGGAAGGACCTCTTAGTAGTATCATGGGGAGAATTAATCAATTGTTAGTAGATATTGAAAATTACCAAATATTTCATGTGCTAAGGAAATCCAATGTATTTACAGATGCTCAAGCGAATATAGTCATTTATTTTCCTCAAGGATCAATAAAAATCAACGAAAGGGAATTCGTTGAGCCTATTCCATAACTCAATGCTTTACATTTATCCAAGCTATGTATTATTGTCCATTTTTTGGAAATATTGGATTGTTTAATCATTCGATTGCACGATGCGCAACTTGTAGTTTGATGGAGAAATTTAGTTTCTTTAGTCAATTTGATACATATAAAATCAAGTAAGAGGAGAATCACTGTGTATGAGCTATGTGGAATGTTTTGGCTTGGTTTGGAGGAAATGTTCGACTTCAGTCATGAAGGTGCAATTTTCATGCATGGTCTTTTGGGAAAAGGCATCCCTTTTGCTCTAATGGTTTAGTGCTATGACTTTTTCTCCCATAAGGTTGATAGAGGTGGGCAGTTCCTTTGGGAGAATTTGGTTCTAATGGAAGAGTCTCTTTATCCTCTGCAAGGGACTTATTATGTTGTTCCTGAACATGGAAATAATCTTCTTGGGGTTGGAATTGTAGAGCTCTTTTCTTGGAGACAAAAATCAAAGAGTTGGAGTAGCAATTATGGTAGCTCTTTGGATTCGTAAGAGGCCAATGATGTAACCCCTTTTTGGAACGATGGTCTTAATGTTTATAAGGTTCTGAATTTATGGCCAATGTTGTTGACTAGGAGGCAAAATCAATGAAAGAACCCTGTGAGGAACTTCAGGAACAATAAGGACTCTGATGGTACCCCTATGGAAAATGCCAAGCATGAAAGCCTTGTAAACATTCATCAACTTGACATATACATATTTTTAGGGGAATGTTTGAAAATTGTCTGGAGTATATCTCTCTTATGCAACATAAATGTATTTTTCTTTGTGGTAAATTTTGTAGAGTTTATTTTGGATGGGCATTTTGCCAGTTTAGAGGAAGTATTCTCGTTGTAGGCTTGGATAGTCATTCCCTTTTTGAACTTACAAAGTTATATTTAAAGATTGGTGTTACTCTCACTGTATCTAGGATGTCCAATTAGTTTGCATCCTTCTTTTTCATACCAATATAAAAATATCCATTTATGTTAAAAAAAATGAACATGACTTTAATATTGGCATAATCGAGTCATGAGAATTTGTGGGGTTTTCTCAAGAGCCAGGGTTTCCACAAGAGCAAAAGGCTCTAATATGGAAGAGGCACATGTTGATCCTAGGGAGCACAAGGAGCACTATTAAGGGGTAATCTTCATAATGCAAGAATAATTGCTAAATATTTGGGATGGTGTCAAGGTATTCAAAGAGGAGTTGTCTCATGGATTAGGATACTGGGAAACCCCACTTTCATCCTTAAGTTTTGAGCCTTGTGTTTCAAAGGTTATGTGTGAAGGGGAAGAACATGTGAATTGGCATGGGAAAGAAAAAAAGAGCAAAAGCAAAAGGGTTGACATTGTCAAGTTCAAGAAATATCACAATAATTTTGATCGTAAGTTTGAGTTGGGATGTGACAGAGGTAATGTGGAGTGTTGGATCAAGCCCAACAAGCAAAACCCAGTCGACAGGGGTTCCCACTCTATCAACCCTTGACTTACCACAATCTCCTTGAGCACCGGACTGAACAGGTTTTACCCTATCCAGCAACACCCGCGAAGCGAATGCAGTCTCACCCGAGATGTTCAAGGGAGGGCTGACGGAACCAAGTTTCCGTAGAATGGAAGAGGACTATGGGCATCAATGATCCATCAACTTATTCATCAAATCTAACTAGTTATTTAATTATTCATAAAACCATTCATCATCACTAGTCAACAGATCGCATCATTCATTCATAGAAGAAGCATCATATCACAGAAATAACCGTAGTGTCGCACAATAGATCTATGAAGATAACATCATTCATAAGCAGTAAACATTGCATCATAGATCCATGTCGCACATACTCAACATTGTATTGTAGGAACAAAAATAAAAGATATAAAAAGACAAAAGATAATAGTATTTCAGATCAACCTTGTCTCTTCATATTACTTCTGCGCATTAAATCACAGATCCAAAACATACATCAATTTAACCCTCAGTCATGAATCAAGATAGCAAAGATTCAGATTACAACCGATGATCATAACCAATAAATGGATCAATTCATTCACAATTCTTCTTCTATTTATAGGTTTGCGCCTTTGCATTCATGGTCCACTTCTAACTAACTCCTAACTGATTCTTCCAACTAATGACCAATATCCACAAAATATGGTTACGTGACACAAAATATTCAAAAGTAGTCTATCTTCCGCCTTGCGCGCTATCTTTGTCTTGTGCGGTGTCTTCTGAGCTTGTGCATCATCCGCGATGTTGCGCAACTAACTGATCCTCAACCCCTTGCCAACAGGCCCCCAACACATTCTTGTGGCTTGTCCTCGAGCCACGTCAGGCGGACATGGTGTACTCAAAAACTGCTCCCAGATAGTTGTGTGTCGATTGCTTAGAACTTGTTGAACCATGCAATTCGCTGTGACTACCTTTCCCGCATTCAATTTCTTCTTAACTCAGGACACTTCTATAACCTCATATTGCATGGAATCTACTTGCTCCTCTGACCACATATACTGGTTGCTGAAATTCTTTTGTTTATTTGCCACTGCTTGGGTGGCTACTTACTGCATAGTGACAATCTCCAGCTGCAAATTCTGAAGCCCATGTGCCACATTGAAACCCTTTCTAGCTCTCACAACCTTGTCATTACTTGAATTCAGGCTCGGCCCGGACTGCCTGAAGTCAATCCCACTCCCTATTCCTGCAAACTTTTTCAAATGGGGCAAGAGCTCGGGCCCCTTCCAGATTCTTCGTGGGTTTCTTGGTATGCACCCCAAACTGATTAAGAGATATATAGCCAAGGATGACCTTTCCAGGAACTATCATCTTGGACGACCTAGCCCGCATACTTGCAACTTCTTCAATTGCATCTGGTGAAACATGCTCACTCAAAATCTCACCTGGTTCAAGGGTGCACTACATATCATATCACATTTTTTGCTAACTTACAAAATTGATACCCTTTTCTGGTTAGGGCCACTATCTTACTCAGCGGAGCTTCCCTCCACAGCCCTTCTGATCACTTCTGCAACTTCGCATAGTTCAACTCCGCACAATGGTGTCCTCTCAGAGAGCGGGCTTGTGCTTATAATGCCAACTCAACTCAATTGTCATCATTACCATACCAGGTTCATTATCATGAATAAATCATTCCTTTATGATCTAAATACGTCGTCGATTCTACCAACACACTGCTTGGATCTGTTGTCATTAGATGTGACGTCGAAAAGTGGCGTCGTTTACCTACTTTGATGGTAGTTATGGAGTACTGATTTGATGTCCGGTCACCATCTTACGGTTGGCGGGGTCTATCTTCCTAACGACACTACTGATTCTTCTTCTTGTGCGGCCATTTCCTCTTGCGCAACCACTTTCTCTTACTATCTATCCTTCCCCTTTATTACGCAGTGCCTCAAGCAGTGTGCGGTCCTGTCCGGTTAACTGTATTAACTACTCCTCATTTATTGATGATGTAAGCATGTTACAACCCTATAGCTGTTGCGACAGATCTACCTTACTGTGCTACTGACTCCTACGCTTTGCACAACCCCTTTCTTCTAGTGTGCCCTTCCTCTGGCTATCTAATCCTCCTATTTTATTTTATTTTATTTTTTCAGTGCCTCAAGCACTCTACGACTCCGACCATGTCCTATAGGGATTCAGGCGGCTACCATTCACTAGTTTTGGTAGCAACACTCCATCTAATTGCTGCAGTTGAACTACTCCCCAGTAGTAATAGAATTAACAAGATATGGACCTAACCAGTGCATTTGTAGCTTACCTGGATGCTTCAGGAACTTGCTGTCGTATAACAACACCAAATATCCTTGTTGAAACTATTTGTTCTTGATATGGTGATCATGCCAAGCCTTCTGTTAATCCTTCTCGACACGCCGATGGAGCCTTGTGATAAAGTGGTCTTCTTCGAGCTGTATCAACTACGCCACGTGCTCTTCTAGCATTGCTTCGTCATCCATGCCCGTTGCAATTGCAATGCGCAGACTAGGAACAATGTATTCCATAGGGATGACTGCCTCTTTCCCGTATACCTATTTGAACAATGTTTTCCCCGTCAATCTCTTGCAGGTGGTGCGATATGCCCACAATACTACCAGAATCTTCCAATCCCAGACATCTTGGTTAGTGTTACATACCTTTGTATGTGCATGCTCCAAGATCTTGTTGAATGCTTCTACAGTCCCATTCACCTGCAGATGATATGGTGTACTTTTCTTATGATGTATCTGCAACTCCTTCGTCAGCACTCTTACCGTGCGGTTGATAAAATGGCTGCCTTGGTCGCTCATCAATATCCTTGGGCATCGAAACCATGTCATGATGTTGTCAAACATAAATCTTGTTGTTGTCACAACAGTGCAATCCACGACTGGTGTAGCCTCTGCCAACCTCGTCAAGTAATCTGTTGCTGTGATTATGTACCGCACACCCGTTCTCTTGTCAGATGGATTGATTGGACCCACAAAATCCATAACCCATTTGTCAAAAGGTTGCAAGGTTAGCTGGGATACTAGCGGCATCTCATCCCGTCGCGATGGTTTTCTAATGCGTTGACAGACATCGCATGTCCATGCATAATCTGTCGCATCATTGTGTAAAGTGGGCCACTAAAGCCCTGCGTGAAGCACCTTTCTTGTCGTAGCGTGACCCCCGTAGTGTCCCCCAACGACTCCCGCATGTGCTTCTACTAATATTTCTCCTTGCTCATGGGGTAGGACATAGCGCCAAAAAATTTCATCTAGTCCCAGCTTATATAGGTGTTCGATAATCAACTGGTAATCAAATGCTTTAACTACCAACTGCTTCTTTTGACTTGTTGAAATTTCTTTTGGTGCGACCCCTGTAGCAAAAAACTGGATTATTGGAGCATAATAGTCATTTGCCATGTCAACTCTAAATAACTGTGCACCGGGAAATCCGTCATCAATATTACTAGGCTCCTCACATGTGTCTATTTGTATGATCAAGGCCAACATTTAAGTGACCCAGTTTCACAATTATTTCAAAATCAAACTCCTGAAAGAGAAGTAGCTAGCGGCATATCTTCCCCCCCAACATAGGCTTATTGAACAGATACTTCAACGCAGAATGGTCAGTAAACATCTTGAAGTGACCACCTAAAAGGCAATTCCTGAATTTCTATAGTGCATATACCATCGTCATAACTTCGCGCTCTGTGGTCGTAAAGTTCTTCTCAACAAAGGACAACTTTCGACTAGCGAAAGCGATTGAGTGATCCAGGTCTCCATCACCCAGCTGTGCGAGCACTACCCCTAGCGCAACAGAAGAGGCATCAACATGAACATGGAACTCCTTGTTCCAATCTGGGAAGACAAGTATTGGAGGCGAAGCCAGCTTGGCCTTCAGTGTGTCGAAGCTACCTTGACATTCTGGACTCCATACAAAGACAACATCTTTCTTCATTAGTTTCTCCATAGGGGCAGTAATCACAGCATATCCTCTAATGAATTTGTGATAATACCCAGTGTCCCCGAGTGTTTCCCAAAGCATCTTCACATTTGTCGAGGGTGGCAAGCTCAAAATGAGCACTATCTTCGTAGGATCAACCAATTATCCTTGCTTGCACACAATGTGACCCAACAGTATCGCAAATGATGTGCAAAAAATACACTTCGAAGTTCAACACGATCTGATGTTGTCGACACCTTTCCAGCATCAGTCGAAGGTTTGCCAAATGATCCTTTATTAGACCATACACTGTCCAATAATCCATATACATGTAGGAACTTTTGAATGAAATCTTTAAATGTCAGGACAACAACTCGGGAGAATACTGCAGGCGCATTCTTCAACCCAAAAGGAATCACTGTGTATTGGAAGCAGCCCCATTTAGTGACAAATGTCATTTTATGTGGATCTTCCTTTGCTATCCTTATCTGGCGATAACCATAAAATCCATCTGTAAAAGAGTACATCTCCTCACCGCCTACTCCTTCGAGTACTTCATCCGTGAATGGTGTTGGAAATGGGTCATGCATACAAGCATTGTTCAGTTTTCTTAAGTCGACACAAATTCGAACTTCACCAATTTTCTTGTCTTCGACCACCATAGGACTGATCCATTCTGATTCTTCCACTGGCTCAATGATTCTAGAATCCAACATCTGGTCAAGTTCAGCCTTGACTTTTTCTTTGTATTGTGGATTCAAGCGACACGACCTCTATCTTACTGGTTTCACATCTGGTATTAACGAAATCTTCTTCTCTCCTAGATTAGCCAGTATCCCCTTCATTTCTGAGAACTTTGTTGGAAAGAGATCCTGGAATCCATGCAGTAGATCTGTGATCTTTTACATGGTCTCTTCATCCTAGTAGTCCCCAACACTTGCAATTTTTGGATTCTCCTCCGTCCCAATGTTAAATTTTCTAATCTTCAGTGGCTGATTCATTAGATTAGTAGGTATATCTGGTGCTGCAACATCCCTACTTCCTTTGTCTCTGGAAGATTGATATTTTGTAGCTCATCATCATCTTTAGGTTCACTAGATACATTATAGCAGTCCATCATTGACTGCATATGGCAATGCGCATGTGGGTCCACGAGATATGCAACTAGCATAACTTTTAAAACCATGTCCCAGATGATCTGAACTGCATTGTTGACATCAGGATTAACATCTGCGAAACTAAAGGTATGTGCAAAGCAAACTGTTAGCTCTTCCCAAGTGGTTATTTCTCTGTGCAACTCCACTGATACATACCAGGATCTTGGCATTTCATCCAAGGTGTGAATAAAGGCATGGACCCATTCATCCTTCGGTTGCGATGCCCACAATGTTTGGCATTCCATCAAATGACCGCTAGGGTGATTCCGTCCATCATACTTCCCAGCGTGAAACACCTCTGTGTCACCAAAGCGAATTGTTATCAACCATCAACACTGCGCCCATCCCGTAATTGTCTTTTTATGAGTCGCCCACCAGCGTGCTAGAGTAGCCTTCAGTGCTTCCTCCATCGCCAACAATCGGTGTGGTTCTAATACTTTTCCTTCAAACTCCGTTAAGAATGCAAAAATCTCAGCTAGCCCTTCATAAACTAGTAATTTGACAATCTCAGTTGCGACATGGCACAACGACTGCATGATCAGACCACATTTCCTAAATCACACCTCGTGCATGCGGTTTGCCAGTTTTCTATTGCATACTCAAAATTAGAAGACACATAACTAGCACTGCGCCAACCGAGTTCTTCGTCAGCATTTGGGTGGATATAATCTTCAGAGATGTTGTAGGCATGATCCCATCCCCTGACAACTTCATCCTTTACCAGTTCAATACATCGTTGTCCTTCATTTGGATCCATAGGAGCGATGACTCTGATATCTTGATTCTCAAATGTCATCATCTGATTCTTGAAGTTAATGACTGCCATACTATCATTGGCCCATCCAATCCCCAGAAGTGTGGGATAGGAGCCTTCACCATTTACAACTTCAATCACAACAAAATCAACATAGGCCTTCATACCTTCAACATCGATGACCAGGTTAGAAACCAGTCTGATTAGTTGTACCTTAGCCTGATTAGCCAAGAGCAACTGCAAAGGGGACCAACCCAATGTCAACCTCCCCATCTTTTTCCATGTCTTCTTTGTTAGGATGTTTACATCGGAACCTAGATCTAGAATGACCGAATCGACTTCATAGTCCCCAATTTGAATGTTCATGCGCATCTCCTTGCCTGTCTTTTTCTTGTGTAAAGAGTTCACCATAGAATCCTTCCGTTCCTTACCTGGGCGATGTAGCTAATTTTCAATCTCAACCAAAGCATCGAGATCTCTTACCAATGACAAACAACTCTCAAAGAAGTGTTGCAAGGTACCATGCTGCCACGATGGTCCTGCCTTTAGTGAAGAATCAAAAGCAGAGGGCATTTCATAGACAAGTAACTTACCAAGATTTCTTTCGATCGCATCCCAGGCTCCAAAAAAATTCGCCTTTTCAGTTGTGATATCAAATGGTGCCTTCTTCTGTCCAGCCAATAGAATCTGTGGGCGAGGCCCATCCTCTCATGTTGTGGCTCCTTCGCGGGTGACAACAACAACGTCAACTTTCTCTGTTCTGGGCTCTGCTGAGATCGTCGCAACTGTCGGCCCTTAATTTTGGTTCATCGATGGATTATGAGTCAGTGGTGGATTCTGGTTCAATGGAGGGTTCATAGGTTGATTCATGATTTGTTTTAGAAGTGGAACGTGATTCTGGGCCTAGTTCTGCAACCGATTCTGGTTTTGTAGATGATTTTGGTTCTGCAACTGATTCTGATTCTGTAGCTGAGGAATGTTCCCGACCTGCCATCTTGCGATTAACTGTGGGAAGTTCTCGATAGTATGATCAATTGTAGTATAGTACATACATGAACATTGCAAGTGCAGAAAATCTCTCAGGTAATGTCCAAATAGCCCACAATTGTAACATTGGACAGATCTGCGACCTCGTCCTCCTCCTCTTCCTCAGAATCCTCCGCGTAATCCTCCTTGCTATTGGTACTACGACTGAGCCATCTATTACAGCGGAGGATTCTGCTGCTGCTGAACATAGTCCGTGGATTGAACATACTGTGATTGAGGCATCGACATTTAATTGTACTGCGGCTGTGGTGCAAACTGAGGCTGCGGCATAAACTGTGGTTGTGGTTGTGATGGTATACATTGCATTTGCGGTGGTGGTGTATACTGCGGTTGTGGTAGAGAGCTTACCATCTGAGGCTGTGGCTGTGGTTGCTATACTTTGCGATGATCTTCTCCCTTCACAAAGTATGAGTCATATGTTCTTTCCTGAAGCAGATCATATGCACGACAGTCTTTATCTTCATACCCCACCGATCGACAAAATTAACAATATAGGTTGGATGGCTTTGACACCATCTTCTGCATGTAGCTACTTTCTTCGTGTCGATTCCCATAGACTTGACACCATCTTCTGCCACAACTTAGTGGGTTCGGCACCCCAGATATCAAATAATTCTGGAAGTCGGAGCAAGTATCTTTAATGTGTCCATCTGTGCGACAATGAATGCACCAAAGATCTTCATGATTCTCTTTCCCCTTCTTAATGTCTTGCAATTGCAGCATCAAGTTCGCCAGCTGCGCCTGAATTTGGTTCATGCCAGCTGCATTCTCCCTAACAGGTGAAGCTTCTAACTGTAATGTCCCAAATTTGGCATTGGGTCACAATGGCCAAATCACATTTTCCATATTCATGAAAGTTGTCAAATGGATGCTAAAAGCCAAATAATTGCCAAGGAGGAAAATCACTAGTTTCCTAGGTTGGGGGTGGAATCTTTGAGATTTGGAATAAGGGGGATAATAAATGATGTTTAGACATTAGAAGGGGATAAATATTTAATAATTGATCTTATTAAATAAATACAAGATAAAATGGAAGTGGCAATAGAGCATGAAGACACATGGAGACTATGGGGCCCACACTAGCTAGAATTCCTATGTTAAATGGTATCTTTCTCTTGTAATTTTGAATCTATGGGAAGCCTAATGTTTTGGGATGGATTATGAGGTTAATATACTTGTCAATATACTTCATAGGTCGAATTTGGGATGAATTTTAACTTACATGGGAGAGGAAGAGCTAAATGGGAGTTTCATGGACACTTGGCTATATTCCCCTTACATTTATGACAACTATGACACCAATGATGGAGATTCTATGACAGTTATGACCCAAGTCAGATATGAAGGCTGACATACTGACATACTGACATGTCAGGCCTGAATAGAGCATCTTGGAGGTCGAAATTGGGAGTTGGAGAAGGGCAAGAGGCTCCTACTCAAATTTGGGAGAAGAGGGAAGGTGAAGAGAGAGGCCACATGGCATAGCATGAGCAGCCACACCAATTCGAATTTCCTTTGGTTTATGGATGGATTTGGAACCTTAGAATACCAATAATTTTTATAAAATATATGGATCATCCATGAGAAGAAGCTTTGGCTCATTTGTGAAATTGTCATTTGTGAATTGGGAGAGCTAGTGGATGACTAGTTTTCTTGCTTAAGCCAATTTCGAGGGTGAAAGATTCCCATCCTAGTTGGTGTTTGGGAAGGCCACTTAGGTTTTTCATGGAGCTTTAATGGAGTCTTATTTGCAGGTGTAAGCTACAGGAAATAATGTGGATTATTCTATTGCAACACTCTCTCTCAACTATTTCCAGTTTTCACACCATATTCATGCCAATGGAGGGATTGCGCTTTGGGTGAGCTATTGAACTCTTTGGGGAAGATTATAATACTCATTATATTATTTTCTGATTTATATGCTCTGTATTTCATGTCTAGAAGACTCTCAGGTCGAAATACCTAAAAGAATTCATGTAAAAATGCTGAACAATGAAGAAATAGTGTCATTTCCCCACTATCTTGTTGTGAACCATTGTAATGCTGATGATTTTGAATTGGGAGAGCTTTTCATTGTCCATTTCTGATTGTAATCAGTTAAATATTCTCTTTTATTCATTCTCAAAAATTTTCAAGTCGAAATTCCCAAGATTTGTATATCAAGATGACTTTTAATGAACAAACAATGACCATTTCCACTCCATTTTGATATATGCCATGGTAATGCTTATTATTTCGAATGGAGGAATGTATATATGATAAATTTATGATGGATGGACTGTAATTAATATGTATTTCAAGTCTCATGTTCAGTACCTAAGCATTGGAATCCATTTTACTCATTTTTATTGCATTAGGAGAAGATTTGGAGCATTTTCCCCAAGGGTCGAAATTGTGACTTGGGAGTTGTTTTGGAAAGAGTCATAACAACCTATATAAAATGAAAAATGATGCATATGAGACTTTGAAAAGGTACCTTACACATACCCAGCCTCTTTTCAGAAATTCAAGTGAATTTGGGATCATTGTGAATCCATTTCCGGCAATTACCCAGGGGGAATTGGAGCCCCAATTTGCTAGTAAAGACTCCTGCTTTGAACATAACATTAAACAAGTTTGCAGAAGTAATTGGGAGGTCAAAAAACATACATTATCATTATATTTAAGTTATATTATCAGTCATGTACCTTCAGAGAAAATTTGGAAGCATTTGGGTCAATTTGGAGGTCTAGACATCAAAACTAGTCAAGAGCAAAAATTGTGAAAAAATTGGAAAATTGGGCATTTTAGAAAAATTCCAAAAAGGGGACATTACAGTGGTATCAGAGCATGGTCTTGGCACCTATTGAAGTTATGGATGGTATATATGAATTGAATAAATTCATTAAGCCATGTGGTGATGATATGTCCAGGCAGGTTAATCAAGCATTCAAATTGGCACATAAAACTATTCATTGTGAAGACCTTAATGATTGGTTGAAGGAATTTATAAAAAATAATTGAAATAAGAACTCATTAAGGAATAATAATCATTGCACAAGTAGGGAGGATACCAAGGAGCTACAAATTTCTATGGGTGATGAAGAAGAAAAGGCATTACATGAAGAGGCTCGAAATTCACTCCCAAATGACTTTGAAAAAGATGAGGAAACATCACATGAGAAGGAAGAAGAGTACCTTGAAACTATTGAATATCATTCTGAAACAAATTCTACTATGGACATGGACCAAAAGAGCATATACTGATGGATGCTTGAACTATGAAGGAGTACCTACTGATGGGTTCTCACACCTCTATGTTGGTGACATAGAGATCAATTTTGAAAGTGTTGCTGCAAGCTAAACTTCCATTAAACCTGAAAATGAATACCTTGTAGCAGTTGAAGAAGAAACAAGATCAACTTCCCCATCACCACTTGAGCTTCATGAAGTTGGTCCAAGCAAGAAGGAAGAAGATGAGGAGGTTCATTTGCAAGAGCCTCATTTTCTTGAAGGGTCCTTAAAGATGAATGAAAAGAAGATCCAAGAGGCCCTTGGCATACTCCATGACACTCAAGCATTGGTATCAAATTCTTGTTGGAGAGCTACTTCCTTGGAGGAGCCATCCTTCCTTGAAGACATGGAGAAGATCCAAAGAGCAATGTGCAACATCAAAGGTAATTTCATGTCTTTGCTTTTTGATAGAAAAAATGTCATTGAGCTTAGTGAATGTTTACATGAATCCTACTTGAAGAATAATGAAGTTATTCATAAGCTCACAATTCAAAATGAGCAACTTCTTGAAAAGTTGCAAGACACTTGTTTTTCCTCCTATGTTTTAGATTGTCAAATGGTAGATTGTTTGGAGGATTCTCATGACATGGTGGATCATGAGAAATTTGGAAATTTAAATGTACTTGATGTATTTGAAGATGTGCTTGAAGAGATCCAAACACTTGATGTGGTTGAAGAGGAACTTGAATTGTCTTTTGATGAAGGGTATGCAATTTTTAAAGAAGAACACGATTCCTCTACATTGGTACCAATATATGACAAAGGTTTCACACTATTGAAGGAGATGCATAATCCTACCCCTATGGATCCTTCACATTATGACAATTTTGCACTTAATGATCATTTGGGTGAGTTGGTTCTTTCTCCTACATCCTACACTTCTAAATTTTGCAACATTCATCCCAATGAAGTATGGGTGAAAGGTTTCTTTTTGATGGTGCCACATGAAGAGCATGGACATTCTATTTCTCCTTTTGATGATGTACTTATTAGAGAACCATATTATTTACATTTGCAGAAGAATCCTTGTTTACATTATGATTATACACATATACATGGGTGCACCTATGATGTTCACTTGAGTCACTTGGAGACTCATGATTTTCCTTGCTCCCTGCCTAGTCTATTTGATGTTGGAGGAACTTCATCACACACTTGGTTGAAGAGATATGTGATTGAAGAACATTATTATTGGAAGAAAAATCCTCTATTATTTCATGATGATATACATATTCATGGGTGTATTGATGAGACTTCTTTGATCCACTTGAAGTCTTCATGTTTTCTTTGCTCATTATTTGGTTCAGATTTTGGTGGAGGTTCTTCATTCAGTCCTTGGATGAAAGAACCCGTGGCTTATTATATTGATGCACATTATATATATTTGGAGCAGCATAATGAGACATAGGATCCTCACCTATGTCATTGGAGCATATTTGAGTGGTCACTTGAAGCTTGTATGCACTTGGCAAATGGTAGTCTACTCATTGGGAGGTATAAGCACTTTCATGATTTATTGGTGAGGCACCTCCTTGATGTACATTCTTATTATGTTTTTATATACTTTGATGATATATATTATGCACTCATAATGTTTGGAAGAATGCATACAAGAAAATGGTATCCAGGAATTCTCTTTACAAATGGTATGGGTTGGAGAGCACTCTTGATTATTGGAGTGCAATGCAAGCAATGGGACCCTGGTATAGTTTTTAGTCCGATTGATTTCAAATTCTTTGGGAAACAAGTAGTATGGGAAATGGATTCCCCACTTAATAAGGTGATGTTAATCAGAGTAGTGTAGCAGCAAGCATGGTGGTTCCTCTCTGAAATCTTCATGGAATCTCAAAGACTCAAAGTGGGAAGCTTAGTGGCAACTTCAAAGAATCATACAGAAAGCAGGTTCTTCAACAACCATGTTTGAAATTGCTTGAGGACAAGCAATATTGGGAAGGGAGGATTTGTAATGTCCCAAATTTTGCATTGGGTCACAATGGCCAAATCAAATTTTCCATATTCATGAAAGTTGTCAAATGGATGCTAAAAGTCAAATAATTGCTAAGGAGGAAAATCACTAGTTTCCTAGGTTGGGGGTGGAAGCTTTGAGATTTGGAATAAGGGGGATAATAAATGATGTTTAGACATTAAAATGGGATAAATATTTAATAATTGATCTTATTAAATAAATACAAGAGAAAATGGAAGTGGCAATAGAGCATGAAGACACATGGAGACTATGGGGCCCACACTAGCTAGAATTCCTATGTTAAATGGTATCTTTCTCTTGTAATTTTGAATCTATGGGAAGCCTAATGTTTTGGGATGGATTATGAGGTTAATATACTTGTCAATATACTTCATAGGTCAAATTTGGGATGAATTGTAAATTACATGGGAGAGGAAGAGCTAAATGGGAGTTTCATGGACACTTGGCTAGATTCCCCTTACATTTATGACAACTATGACACCAATGATGGAGATTCTATGACAGTTATGACCCAAATCAGATATGAAGGATGAAATACTGACATATTGACATGTCAGGCCTGAATAGAGCATCTTGGAGGTCGAAATTGGGAGTTGGAGAAGGGCCAAGAGGCTCCTACTCAAATTTGGGAGAAGAGGGAAGGTGAAGAGAGAGGCCACATGGCATAGCATGAGAAGCCACACCAATTCGAATTGGATTTGGTTTATGGATGGATTTGGAACCTTAGAATACCAATAATTTTTATAAAATACAGGGATCATCCATGAGAAGAAGCTTTGGCTCATTTGTGAATTGTGAGAGCTAGTGGATGACTAGTTTTCTTGCTTAAGCCAATTTCGAGGGTGAAAGATTCCCATCCTAGTTGGTGTTTGGGAAGGCCACTCAGGTCTTTCATGGAGATTTAACAGAGTCTTATTTGTATGTGTAATATACATGAAAGAATGTGGATTCTTCTATTGCAGCACTCTCTCTCAACTATTTCCAGTTTTCACACCATATTCATGCCAATGGAGGGATTGCGCTTTGGGTGAGATATTGATCTCTTTGGGGAAGATTATAATGCTCATTATCTTATGTTATGATTTATATTCTCTGAATTTCATTTCTATAAGAATCTCAGGTATAAATACCCAAAATAATTCATGTAAAAATGTTGAACAATGAAGAAATAGTGTCATTTCCCCACTATCTTGTTGTGAACCATTGTAATGCTGATGATTTCTAATTGGAAGAGCCTTTCATTGTCCATTTATGATTGTAATTAGTTAAATATTCTCTATTATTCATTCTCAGAAAGTTTCAAGTTGAAATTCCCAATATTTGTATGTCAAGATGACTTTTAATGAGCAAACAATGACCATTTCCACTCCATTTTGATATATGCCATGGTAATGCTTATTATTTCTAATGGAGGAATGCATATATGATAAATGTATGATGTATGGAATGTAATTAATATGTATTTCAAGTCTCATGTCTAGTTTCTAAGAATTGGAATCCATTTTACTCATTTTTATTGCATTGGGAGAAGATTTGGAGCATTTTCCCCAAGGGTCGAAATTGTGACTTGGGAGTTGTTTTGGAAAGAGTCATAACAGCCTGTATAAAATGAACCATGATGCATATGAGACTCTGAAAATGTCCCTTACACATACCCAGCCTCTGTTCAGAAATTCAAGTGAATTTGGGATCATTTTTGAAGCCATTTTCGACAATTACCCAAGGGGAATTGGAGCCCCAATCTGCTAGTAAAGACTCCTGCTTTGAACAGAACATTAAACAAGTTTTCATAAGTAATTGGGAGGTCAAAAAACATATATGTGCATGATATTTAAGTTATATTATCATTCATGTACCTTCAGAGAAAATTTGGAAGCATTTGGGTCAATTTGGAGGTCTAGACATCAAAACTAGTCAAGAGCCAAAATTGTGAAAAAATTGGAAAATTGGGCATTTAAAAAAAATTCCAAAATGGGGACATTACACTAACTTCATTGCGATCTCTAGTGCCTCGCTCCATGTCTCAATCTTCCGTTGCATCATGGGTTGTCGGATATGAGGTACTAAACCTGTGATAAACCATTCTTTATGCTGAACATCACTCATATCAAAACTAACACACACCATCAATGTCTTGAATCTTTGATCGAAGTCCCAAATAGTCTCGTTAGGAAATTGCGTAATATATTTTAACTCAGTAATGTATTGTGCTTGAGATTTGGGCTTCCTAAATTCTTCAATTGGTCCCCTCCTGACTTCATCCAATGTTTTTTTAGGTGTCCCTGTAGGAACATGTATGAATTTCATATAACAATCCAGCACACGACCCCAAAGAGTAGTCTCCAATTGGCCCTTCTTGACATCATCATATGTGGCCTATGTAACAATCCATACTGCCTCATAGAGAAACCAATACTGCTCGAGATTGTTAGTCCCGTTCCCATGAAACAAAGGTAACTTTGTGTCGTCTCCCTCCATCTTGGGCCTTCTTCCTACAGATGTTCACCTACTACTAGAATGTTGTTGACACGTTGGGCAAGTTGACGTGGAATTTGTGTTTCTTCCCGAATGTGGGGTGGTGTGTGGAGGTGTGGGTATGCCACTGCTAGGGTTTGATCTTACTATTGTTATGGGCGTAGTCTGGGTCTGGTCATGCTCTTCATCACCGTAGGGTCGCTTCGTCCCGTGTGGTCATCCTTCGCTACCTTGCGTTTTGATCGCAGTAGGACCTTCCCCTATCCTCTGCCTCTTTTCTTGTTGAAACCTTGCTCCTCCCCTCATACAACCACTTTCTTCCTCGGCTTCCCTCACAGTCTCGTCGAAACTTGCACCCATATACCCCTTATCTTCCCATTCGTCTCCCCCTTTAGTTGCAGTATCCACCACCACCGCACACCATATTTCTACTGCTCAAGGTGCATCTTTAGTATACCCTTTTCACAGACAAGCATTTTAATTGATAACTGAGCGACAATAAGAACCTACCTCTGGCTCCGTTAAAAAGTTCCTTTTCTGCTCCGTTGTAGGACTTGGTAGTGTCGACTGCAAACTCAGTAATATATCCTTCTAGGATACTATCCAACCAAACCTCAACAGCTCGTGATGCTCTGTTATCAGTTTCTTACAGTTCCCAAATCAATTCAGGGGTCCAAGATGTTGGTTCTCCTCCTTGGAAATTTGTCTTCTTGTACGTGAACTACGCAAACCACTCGTATAGTATGATGGGAAACTCACAGAAAAAGAACTCGTGAGGACCGTCGTGTATATATATTTCCAACCACTTGTCCATCGTCAGCATAAGGTTCTGATTTTCTGCTTCAGCAAATTCCCGCAGTTTCTGATCAAACCGATCTTGAAGTTCTGGTCACGTCAGATGCCACATATCCTCCTCTCCATCACAACAAGGTCCCTGACAACGAAACCATTTTTTAGCCCAAACCCAACAAAAAAAACCCAGTCGATAGGGGTTCCCACTTTGTCAACCCCCGACTCACCGCAATCTCCCTGAGCACCGGCCTAGACACGTTTTACCCTGTCCAGCAACACCCACGAAGCGGATGCGGTCTCACCCGAGATGTTCAAGGGAGGGCTGACAGAACCAAGTTTCCATAGAATGGAAGATGACTATGGGAATCGACGATCCATCAACTTATTCATCAGATCTAACCAGTTATTTAATCATTCATAGAACCATTCATCATCATTAGTAAACATATTACATCATTCATTTATAACAAAAGCATCATATCATAGAAATAACCATAGTGTTGCACAACAGATCTACAAAGATAACATCTTTCATAAGCAGTAAACATTGCATCATAGATCCATGTCACACATACTCACCATTGGATTGTAGGAACAGAAATAAAAGACAGAAAAGCTAAAGACAACAGTATTTTAGATCAACCTCGTCTCTCTTACTTCTGTGCAATAAATCACAGATCCAAAATAAACAACAATTTAACCCTCAAGATTGAATCAAGATAGCAAAGATTCAGATTAAAACCAATGATCATAACCAATAGATGGATCAATTCATCCACAATTCTTCTTCTATTTATAGGCTTGCTCCTTTACATTCATGGTCCACTTCTAACTAACTCCTAACTGATTCTACCAACTAATGATCAATATCCATAAAATATGATAAAAAATACAAAAAGTGACACAAAATATTCAAAAGTAGTCTATCTTCCACCTTGCGCGCTATCTTTGTCTTGTACGGTGTCTTTTGAGCTTGTGCAGCATCCACGATGCTGCGCAACTTACTGATCCTCAACCCCTTGCAAAGATTTGACCAAGAGGAAAAGTTGTGTCTTCTGATAGATGAAGGGTTGGTGATTTCAAATTTTGATAAAGGATAGAACATGCCTTTGGACATCTTATGCATTGTGAAGATTCTTCTTTCAAAGAGGTGATCCAAAATAAGGTAAGGCATTTAAGCTAGAGTGAGGTGATAAGTTGGGAGAACTTTTTAAGTCTAAATAAAGAGGTTTTAGGCTAAATGAAGTAAGAAGGGAGTGGTTGGTTGGAAGGGAGGGCATAGGAAAAAGAGTAAGAAATGTATCAAACCCAAAATTGATAGGGTCAAATGCACCTTATAGGGTGTTTCATGCGAAAACATCTCAATTGAGATTCTATGAGGAAGTTGCTAAAGGGGAATCGACTAGGTGTGTTAGGGTATTTCACACAATGTTGAGGGGATTGTTTTATTTTTTAAATTTAGTAGTAATTATGATGCATCTTTAGTCATGCAAAAGAGGTGGTTTTAGGGCCCATCAATTTTAGAGCTACAAAGTTGGCTCCTTAGTTTTGATTTGGGCTTAGAACCATTTTATGTTCAACCAGTGTGGGTGTTACTACTTATTCTCCCCACGGAGATATGGAGTAGACCAATTGTAGAATCCCTTCAGAATTGCTTGGTGAATTCATGGAGTTGGAAGAAAAATGTGAGTCTAAATTATATAGGAGGATTTATCAAATTTTTGGTAGAAATAGACCTTCGTGGAGGATTGTTAGAGGAAAGAGGCGTTTTATGGAAGAAACAATATATGCAAAATCTGAACTATTGGAAAGTCCCTTCAAGTGCTCGAATTACAACGAAGTAGGTCATGAATGGAAAGAGTGCAATCAAAAACAAGGGAATTGGGTCTAGAAGTGATAGAAAATGGGAAACAAGTCAAGGCCACCCTCTTTGTCAATTGGGTCTAGCTCGAGTGGTTAAGAGGAGTATTATCCTCACCACCCAAGATCAATTCTTACAAGTGACATGTTGAGTTCTTGGTGAGTATATTTTTGTATAGGCCTTGAGCCTTGAAGAATTTGGTTTACCCTGGGTATTGTCCTCGAAATGAGGAGAAGTTCCCATTGGGTGTCTCCTGGATATATATTTCACAAAAATGGTTACATAGAAAACAACAAAGCCTTAAAAGAGTTGAATGACAATGTTATAGTTGATGAATTCTTGGATTGTGAAAGGTATCTTTTTAGGATTCCTATTTCATGTGCAGAGGAACTTAGAGGCGATGCCACTCAAGCCCAATTGAATTCAAATTTTGTATATAAAATCACTAAAAAATCATTTCCCATGAATGCTCCCATTAGAGGTATGTTGAATCAATGCCTTGGTCCTTGCTATGCAATTTTTAAAAAGGAGCAATTTTATGTCTAGGGAATATGAAAAATCTCAATTAAGGGTGGAGTATTTGAGTAGTTCCAAAAGCCGAGTCATTGAGGTCCCTCAAAATTCCCTACCTTCCCATCATAAGGACTCAAATGTGAAGTTGTAATACCCTGGTTGTTAAGCTCTGAACTTAGGATATTTTGTTTATTAATGTGACTATGAAATTATGATCTTTTGTTTATTAATGTGCCTATGGACTTATCATTACTATTAATACTAGTGTTATTAGTGTTGATTGTTATGTTATTAATTAAATAAACAACTTGCTCAGTGAAGGCAACTGAAGAGTATGGGAGACCATGGATTTCACAGTGCGAGGGGGAATGGAGACATTCTTAGCACTTTAGAACTTGTTGGATTAAGTTTGTCAATTCTAGTTCATGTTTGTACCATGGAAATGTTATTAGTTGTTGATCACCCAAACATTGTACGATGAACCTTTTTTTATGCACTATGGAGTCCTTATTGCACATTTTGCATACCTTAGTGGGCCCCTCTTGCCTAATGTACCCTTCTTGAATGAAAGATGCTCTTTTATGGGCCCCATTTGCACGAAGGCACCATCTCCCTGGTTTCTAGGTGTTGTAAGCTGGATTATAGCTTCCACAAGCTAGAATTTAGCCCCCACCTACACAAGTGCACCCTACTCCTCTATTCATGGAGATGCTCCTTGTTTTCATGCTTACAGGATATTTATGATCCTATTAGACTCACTCTGTCACCTCCCTTGACTAGTGTGCCCTCCTTGAGACATTTTTGGCCTCTACTCCTTACTTTTTGGTAGCTCATTCTCATAGTGCTAATCCGGGAATGGGAATCTCATAACTAAGACACCACTTCACCAATTCGAGTTAAGTCACCATGATAAATCCTACCTTACCTCTCTCTAATTCGATTTGATTCCCTCGGGTCAGAGTTGGCCTCCTTGTGTTGTAAATTCATATGCTTTCTCCTTGTTGAAGCTAATCTTGAGCTTTGGATCACTTTCCTTGTGCTATATCACTATGATGTGAGTGTTGATAGTATTGAGACTATGTTGAGACTGTGTTTGTTGTAGGACTCTTTTAGAGGAGCAGTCTGTTTGTTCATTCCAGAGAGTTAGTCTGGTGGATTTTTGTCCCTTGCTCCTGTTATATCACTCTACTAGTACAGTTTCTTGCATTGGAAGTCAGGAAATGCGATGGTGATATCCTCAAGGATGAGTTAGGTGAAGGGATTCACATACCTTAGGTAGTGGAGACTGACATGAAAGTAGTAGTGGGAATCATTATGGTTCTCGGAAGAGGTAGTTCTGAGAGTTGCTAGACCGGTGTGCCTCTTCCTATGGATCTGTCGTCTCAGCTTAAGGATGACTTGTTCAAGTGAGTCAGACTTGATTGTGTCTACAACTAGGAGGAAAGTTGTCTTGTTGAATCCATTTTCCCATATGAATATACTTATTTATTCATATGCTTATTTATGTTATTTTATTATGTTTACGTGCCATGGAGACTGAATCGTATCCTAGTTATGTTTATGGTTTATGTGCCAGTAATTGTATGTAGGATGGATGGCTTTCATACTTTGAATCTCTGAATTGCTATGACCTCCCTCTACGATCCATTCTTTCTCTTCTCCTTCGTGGTTTACAATTGTGGCTACCACAATGTTGATAGGGGCACAACCATATGTTATTTTCCACAAATTTCTACTCATTTATGGGTTGTGAGACTTGTTCCATTGCATATGGAATTATGTTTCCAGTACGGAACACCTTTTGTTTCAATTAGGATAATCGAACCGAAAAAGTCATTATTGGACCATAATTATTGAAGGATATGGAGGATCACATAGAGCACCAATAAGAAGTTCTCTAATTATTGAAGGATAACTTGGTTATAACTCAAAATAGGATGAAACAAGAATTAGATCAACATCGTAGTGAAAGGGAATTTGAAATGGGAGATTGGGTATTTTTTAGGCTACAACCATACAAACAAATGTCCCTTAAGCAACAAAAGAAGGACAACAATTTAGCATTGAATTACTATGTCCCTATAAAGTGTTGTAAAGGATTGGAAGTAAGGCTTGTAAATTGGAGTTACCACCAACTTCATTCATACATATAGTTTTCCATGTTTCTTGCCTTAAAAAGTTAATTGGTGAAAAGATTATAGTCTAGAGTATTTTACCAAAGATTGGTAAAGAAGGGAAATTAATACTAGAACCTGAAATAGTCATTGAGAGAAGGATCAAGAAACTATGACATCGAGCAATTACTGAGTACCTCATCAAGTGTAAGAACTTTCCAATAGAAGAGGAAACACAGGAAGATGATTTATTCATGCAAAAACATCCATAGGTAATCAAGTGGTGTGTACAACACTTGTTTGAAGGGGGAGGTACATATTAATACCTATATATTGTGACATTACAATTCTATTATCATATTAATATTATCTTATTGGTCGGCTAGGACCCTAATCATGTAGGCTCTAGAATGGTAATGATAACTTTTATCTCCTATATATATATATATCTATTTTGGAATCATCTCATATCATATTGTTTTGTATCTTAAATACATTGTAAAGGAGGTTTCCCCCTTGAATACGCTAGTGATTCATGTTTTTATTACATTCTAAGGGCATTGGAATACTGACTCTTATTGTTTTATGCTATATTTTGGGGAATTTGGTGTATACCAAAAAATGTAATTGTTTGTTCTATGTCCCTAGGTTCCATGGGTGTAGCACTTGCATGCTACTTTCCTCCTAGTAAAGTCTAAACATTTGGGTGGTTGTTTAGTTTTGTCTATTATATACACTAAGATCTCGTTGTTGTTTGAACTTGTGACTTTTGATTGCTCCTTTATTACTTTCCTTTAAGTGTATGGGTTTGTAGGGTCTTGTTTATTTATTGGATTCTTAGGGAAGTTATGCCAGGAGTGCTAACGTGTTTTGGGTTCAGTATAAATTGAATTTGATCATCTTCCTTGAACCTATATTCTTCTCTTGCTTATCCTTAGGCTTCTAATCCTACATTGTCTTAGGTTCATGTTGCTTAATTTCCACCATCTTCTTTAGTTTCCACTCTAGTTGACTACTTCTCATAACACTTAAATTGTTGTGTGTAGAATTTCCTTATATTTCTTCGAGTTTTTTGTTCTTATGTTTTCTTGGACTCCATCAAGTAGTTTTGTAATAAACTAACTTGTTTCATTATTTCTAACACATCATACCTAAGTTGTTGAATCAAATTTCTTAGTCTAACATTGTACTGGACCACACTTTCTACTTTCATCTATTTGATATCCATGATTTGTGCAAATATCAATGGATTTTCATTTGGATATTCATAGACATCTAGGAATTTTTGGTGGCTTATTTAATACCATATTAATATTGGTCCTCTTAGTGGTCCTTTGATAATTTTCCATTTATTTGCTAGATCAAATTCATTTATTTATTGCCAAAATTTCTTACGGAGGAATGAATGATCGTTGACCATTTGTATATCCATTAGAGAGATAACATGATATCTTGTTAGGCAAGTGGATTTGAAGTAATGAACGAAGATAATTAGTCCAACACATGACGTGGATGCTATATTTGTCATTAGCATGTATGTTTTCTTATGCTTCTTTATTGCTATTATTGAAAAATTGTCAACATTGGATGCATCAATATTTCGTTGCATACAACCCTTATTTATTGGAGGTCCCATAAGATTACGAGCTAATTGAATGCAAAATTTGTATTCTATTTCTAGATATTTCCATTCAAAACTTTGAATTAGGTACTTCACTAATATATCTCATGGGAAGCTCCTCTTGTGTACATTCTTAAAAAACCATGCACCTATAAATTACGAAGTTGAATTAGACAAGGCCCTATATAGTTTTTTTCCAAGGAAAATATTGCAATTACTATTCAAGATGAGAACGAAAATCACACTTCTCATGTGAATGGCACATGATACAAAACAAGAAAGAAGGAACGTTGTATGTACGTAGTGGAAAGTATATCTGTACTTAGTGGAGAAAAAACACTAGGCATTGCCTTTCCTCTATAAAGGCCATACAAAATATATATATTTAATAAGAAAATATGACCAATTTGTCCTTTTATTGTTCCCCTAATACCTTAAACAACTTTCAAACAAATGACCAAAAGGTCATAGATACTACCATTTTGACCCCTATATAAATCGAGCATCCCACTAACAAGATAAATATAAAGTCAATTGACTGTTGTAACCACTAGAAAAAGATAAATAATAAGATCAAAAAGTTGAGCATAACAATAATAGGGAGTCCATCCGATTTTTCTTCTAAGATCACATAATCTACAACTAGAGCTTGTCCTTTCGTATTAAGTTCTTGTTAAATGTGTGTAAAATTAGATATGTGTTGGACAACTTGTGACATTTCCTTTAACTAATTTTCACTAAGCCTCAAGTGAACATTATAAATGTGAGAGATCCGTTGCATCCAATTTATAACCAAGGAAGAGTCACCATAAATCTAAAAATTGTTTACATTCCTTTTCATATGAAATTTAATTAGAAGTCTCAAAGCTATAGATTTGCATAATTATTTGAACCCAACCTTGCCCCTTGAAACTTTAAAAAAACAAGGAATAATATAAATTTAAAATTAATAAAAATAAAAGATTAAAAAAGATGTTAGAATAAAAAGAGGGATAAATGTGAAAGAGAAAAAGATGAGAAACTAGTACTAAACCTCCTAAGTAAAAAAGGGTTGGGTGGGAAGGTTAAAACCATAAAACAAAATAACGTAAAAAAACAAAAAAAAAACATGAGGGTGAATTAAAAAGACCAAAGGGAGAAGAAAACGAAACGGGAAGGGACAATAAAAGGCGTAGAGGGGGATAAGAATGATGAGAGGAGTTAAAAAATCATTCTATTTGATCCCCATAGTGTAACTCTATATTACAAAAAAAAAAAAGTGCAATAAAATCAACCTACCTCGCATTATTTTCATGTAATGTTAAAGTCTTTTATATGTTTAAAGTTTACAAGTTGGACTAAGATCATTGATATAGAAAATACTCAATTACTTTTCAAGTTTGATGAAGTAAAGTTTACAAGTTGGACTAAGATCATTGATATAGAAAATATTCAATTACTTTTCAAGTTTGATGAAGGATATCATGCATGGTGCATGGTATATAGTCTCTTTTCATTATATTGGTAACAACGAACAAATTATCAAATATGTGTCAAAGTGACTAATTCAACAATGTTGTGCTTTCAATGAGACATAATTTTGATATAAATTGAAAATTATTAAAATTAAAGACAAGAGAACAATTGCTTTGAGATTAATTATAGGAGGTTATGTCCATGGTATAACATTCTTAGTATTGGAGTAACATTTAATCTCAAACCACTTTTAAAAACTGGGTTTCAAACCAAAAAAATATTTTAATGTGTCACTTTTGTCATAAGGTCCATATACATGGAGAATAGATTTAAGGTATTTTAGATTCATCAAAATTGATTGAGCAATTCTTTTATGTTGGCCAAACAATATGGAAACATTTTCATTATTTGGATAATTATATGGAATATGTTGTAATAACTGAGAACTGATTTAGTTGTCTTGAGTTACATTAGTGAGCTTTTAGTGGTGATTTTCCCACATTGAGTTAGCACTGGAGTTAGTCCAAGTTGGTGAATTCGAATAATACCTAGTGGATTCAAATTCTCCATATTGTATCATCTTTGTATTACACACAAATTAATGAGAGTGAATGTAAAGTTATGTTGACCAAATTTTCTCTCTTGGTTGTTCAATTTCACCATGAATGTTTGAACAATGTACATTGAATTGCTTCTTTCTCCTTCAACCTTCTTTCATAGTGGCTTCATTCCAGCGTAAAGATACTAAGCCTTGCTAAATTTAACATGGCATAAGAGCTGGTAATCAGGCCAACTTCAATCCTTAGAAACTTCCATTGATACACCAAAAGCATCTGGGTTCCACATAATACCTGGTATATTTGCCTTGCTCCCTCTGGATTTTGTCTAGAGAAGTCTAAGTAAGTGTGATGCACACATAGAATGTGCACATGTCGAAGTAGAGAGTGATTGAATTGGTTTGACTTTGAATTGAAGTGTTTTTGCAGGTAAATTGAAGAATTCATAAGGACTGTGTTGCTCCTTGAAGCTGCAAGATAGAGAATTCAACAACCTTGACACATGGGATGCTCACACCCTTCAACTATCTTGATTGGAGGGTTGATATGCAAATAGTGTTGTGCAACAAAGGTATGTACAAGGTTACCATGGGAAAGGAGGTCGAACCCCAACAAACTCTTGAGAAATTAAAATATCTGAACAAGTTGGATGAAGCATTTGGCTTCATGTGCATTCATATGTACAGGGAGTTACTCTTCCATCTTGATGGATTAAAAACTCCAAGGGAAGTATGGTAGAAGCTTGAATCATTGTTTGGAAAGCAGGATGAGCTGAGAGGCCATATTTTGGAGAATGAATTAATTTCTCTTCAGCCCAACAACTTCGAAACCATCGAACAATTCTTCTCAAAATTCAAATCCCCTGTCGTGTAGTGCAAGCAATGTGGGATTGATAAGAAGGATGAGCAATTGGTGCTCTCAAGTTTGAGCAAACTTGGCCGAGATTCTCAGTGTTCATATCCACCCTTCACTCTGGGAAACTAACAAATCCTAATTGGTGAACGCCATCCCTTGATGCCTTCACATAATCTCTTATTCAGAAACAAGATAAGCTGATACAGATGGGAGCCCTCAAAGCCTCCAAAAATATGACTCTATTACCTGGGAGATTAAGAATGCGCAAGAAAAGGGGAAGCAGAAAGGCAAGGAAAAGAAGAACATTGATTTCAAGCCTAAAGAGGAGCAAAATCCTTCAGATGGAGCATCAAGTTCCAAGAAGGACAAGCACAAAATTTTTGACAAGGCCAGGTGCTCATATTGCAAGAGAGGGAATCATCTAGAGAACCTATGTATGAAGAAAACCATAGACCAAATGTCTAGACTCCTTGAATATAACAATATTTCCCTTCTTGAAGGTGCAAGGAAGCCTGATCCTAGAAACAAGACTGAAGATCATGAGAGATATCATGCTATGAAGGTAGGATTTTCTCAGTCACAAGATTTTCTCATTGATTCTGGAGCCTCCAACCACATGGTGGCCTCTAAAGAATCATTCTCTTATTTGGATATCTCTGGTGGAATAAGCATTCACATAAGAGATGACTCTCAAATCCTAGTTGTTGGGAAAGTCTCAATCAAAATTGAGCATGGAGTGTTCAACAATGTTCTCTATGTGCCCTCCCTGGCAACAATTTGTTGTCTATATACTAGATGACCCATACCGGCTCACCCAAGTGAGTCACATTTGATCCTGACTCAATGGAGATATCTAAAATTTCTACTATGAATCTAATAGCGAAAGGAGCTGTAAATCATGCCTTCAAGGCATATGCATTTTCTCACTTTCTCCCTTACTCATATCCAAGTGCCCTTTTGACTCTTGCCAATGAATCAAGCAAGATTCAACATGAAATATTTGGCCATCTAAATTTCAAATATCTCTAGCAGTTGTACAATGAAGAGATGGTTGAGGGATTTCCTCTCATCAAGTCCTCTGAAGGTGTCTGTAAGCACCCAGAGCGAAGGTATGAGGTTGGGAAGGCAACAAGAGCTGCTTCTACACTTGATTTGGTCTAGAATGATGTCTTTGGACCAATAACTACAACATATATGAATGGATCCAGATACTTTCTGGCCTTCATTGATGACTACTCAAGGTATTGTTGGATCTACTTCCTTAATCAAAAGTCTGAGGTGTTTGAAACCTTTAAAATTCTCAAAGCCTTATCTAAGAACACTCTTGGGAAGAATATCAAAGAACTCAGATCAGATAACATAGGAGGGTACATCAAAAGAGAATTACAACAATTATGTGGTTCAACAGGTATTCAAATGCAACACTCAGTCCCCTACACACAACAAAAAAAATGTTGTAGCTGAGAGGAAGAACAAATCTTTGAAAGAGATGGATACATGACTTCTTGAAGCAAGAAATATGCCATCATGTATGTGGGTTAAAGCAGTGAACTGTGATTTGTACATCCAGAAAAAAGTGCCTCACAAGTCAGTGGTTGGGGTCACTCCATTCGAAGCATTGATGGGACATAAGCCCAATGTCTCTCACTTGATTGTTTTTGGCTCTAAAGAATGGGACATAATTCCAACTAACAAGAGGAAAGTCTTCCAACCTCAAAGCAACGAATGCATACTATTGGGATATGCATATGACGCAACAGCTTACAAACTAATGGAGATTGCAACTAGAAGATGATTCATAGAGTGAAGTGTCTAGTTTAATGAAGATTCATTACATTATCTACAACCAACTAAAGAGGAAGGTATAATTACTCAATCAATTGCATTTGTAGATGATGATGTCTTAACTAATGTTTCATATTTAGAGTCCGAAGACGAGGATTAAGATAATCAAGATATTGATATTGATAACGAATCTCAACCAAATCCAGATCCAGATCCAACACCTGCTCCCAACCCATGTCCTAAATGGGTCCAAAATCTCATTGAAGCTGCTGGGAATAGTCTTAAGGATCCAAATGAAATAAGAAGAACACGATCTCAATATCAGGATGAAAACCTTGCACTTTTCCGTACAGATACACTTCTCCCAGAGAGGTGTTTCATGATGATGGGGTCTGAACCCCAGTGCTACAGAGAGGCTTTCCATGATCCAAGATGGTAGCCAACCATGGATGACGAGTATGATTTGCTACAAGACAACAAGCCTAGAAGCTTGTCACCTTGCCTCTTGGGAGGAAGCTAGTTAAGCGCAAATGGATCTACAAGACCAAACTAGCAGCAAATGGATTCACTACCAAGTACAAAGATCAGTTAGTGGCAAAGGGGTACTCACAAGTACATTGGTTGGACTACAATGAGACATTCACTCCTGTTGCAGGAATATATTCATAAGGCTAGTTTTGGCCATTGCAACTTCGAATAGGTTGGAGGTACGTCACATGGATGTGAAGAGTGTCTTCCTCCATCGTGACCTGGAAGAGGAGATCTACATGAAACAACCTAAGGGGTACATTGAAGATTTATCCTTGGTTTGAAAACTAAGGAAATATCTGTATGGGCTCAAGCAAGCCCTGAGGGCATGCTATGCCTTCCTATTGTCATAGAAATTCGAGAGCTGCAAGTTTGGCTACAATGCCTACGTGTAGTATAAAGGAGGTTTCTTATTATTGATTCTTATATACATGGATGACTTGCTTAGTACTAGTGGCTTAACTACTGGATTAAGGGATATCAAGTCTGCTTTGAGCAAGGCATTATGCATGACTGATTTATGGTTGCTAAAGCAATTTATTGGCCTCGAGGTGAATAAAAAAGCTTATGGAATCATGATTACAAAGTCTAGGTACATAGGATATTTACTCAAAACATTCCACATGACTTATTGTAAAGCAACACCCTTCCCCTTCTTATCTGTCATCAGGTTGGAAGAAGGTGGTTCCACACCACTGGTTGATAGTATATTATATAGACATGTGATTGGTATCCTATTGTACCTCACCCATTTGAGACCAGATTTATCTTATGCTGTGAGTTTTTTTGCCAGATTCATGCAGGAGCCACATGAGATGCATTGGAAAGCAACAAAGCACATCTTGCATTATCTGCAAGGCACGAGAGAGTTTGGGCCACTATTTTGTTGGTGCTCAACTAGATCTTATTGGTTTTACTGATCCAGAAAGGGTTGCTGATAGTACTTACATGAAATCTACGGTACGATTTGGACAAATATGTTGGTCAAGTAAGAAGCAAGCAGTTATTGCTCTCTCTTTAGTTGAAGTAGAGCATTAGGGGGCTGTGAATGTAGTTATTCAAGCAGTTTGGCTACATGGTATTTTGACAGAGTTTAGCATTCACTATTCTCCTTTAGTAGACCTCTTTTGTGACAATCAAAGTGTAATCAAGATATCCAATGATCTGGTACAGAAGCAGCGGACTAAGCACATTGAAGTCCACTTGCACTACATCTGGGAACTAGTGCATAATAAGGCTATAATTATACACTATTTCCCTACAGAAGAGTAGATTGTATACATATTCACCAAATATTTCACTAAAAAGAGATTTTGTCTATCTGAGATCACTTCTTGGCATAAAGGTTTGATTCAGTTATTGTGTCTGGTTTTGTTACTCATTTTGAGGGGGGGGGGGGGGGGGGGAGGTCCCATGAGGTTTTCCCCATTTATTCAATTTATTGAGCAATTAATTTTTGCATTAGATTGTATGGTGACCTTTAGTATTAGCTTCCAGGGCTCAGGTTGTCCAAGTTTGGATTAAGGGGGGGTGTTAGGATTTATTATAATCCTCCCTTGACCACCATAGTTTAAATGTCATTTCCTAGCTTGGGAGTCTGTTGCCACTTCACTAGTGCCATGGTGAACTCATATGGGGCTAGCCTACCACTTGATGTGACAATTTTCATGAGTTTAAGAGCTCTAGAGGCCAATCCCTATAATTCAAGAGACTGCACTGAGTCATGGGAGTCCCATCATCAGCTCACCTTAGTCTATGTTGAGTTACCCTCCGATGGAAATCAATTAGTTTATCTCCAGTTATCCTAGCGCCACATTTTCCTAATTTGAGCAGGTTAGGTACATTTCCTACCTACCTTGTTAAGTTAACTGACTAAGAACTGATTTAGTTGTCATGAGTTACATTAGTGAGCTTATAGTGGTGATTTTCCCACATTGAGTTAGCACTGGAGTCAGTCCAAGTTGATGAATTCGAATCATACCTAGTGGATTCGAATTCTCCCTATTGTATCATCTTTGTATTACACACATATTAATCATAATGAATGTAATGTTGTGCTGACCAATATTTGTCTCTTAGTTATTCAATTTCAACATGAATGTTTTATCAGTGTACATTGAATTGCTTCTTTCTCCTTCAACCTTCTTTCATAGTGAGTTCATTATAGCCTGAGGATCCTAAGCTTTGCTAAATTGAACATAGCAAATATTGAGCAAGATGGAAGTGGGAAAACTAATAGTTATAGTCCATAAGCATTGCTTCTTAATTTACACATTGTATATTTTCCATGTGATTTTCTTTTTAGTAAATTTGAAGCAATTATAGCTAAAAAAATACACCCTCCATGAAATTTTCTCAATCATCTATAATAAGGGCCTTAAGAGTACCATTCAAGGAGCCATTAATAATTACAAGCAATATTATGGTTTAATTGGGGTAAGGAGAAACTTTTGCTTTGAATTTTTCTTTATTGTTTAGTCAAATTTAATTTGGTTTATCTCATACAAAGTAAAACTAGTTTTTTCTCATGCTTTTTAATGCAAATTCTAAAGTCTAGTGAAATGTCAAGCCATGGCTAGAAAAAATTTCAAAATTCATACAAGAAGTCTAGTTCTAGCCATGACATGGAAATTCAATAGAGATGTGTAATATCCTCTTTAACAACCCATATTTGTATTATTAACTTACCATTTTCATTTGAACTTACTAAACTTTTGTAGTTAGCATAGATACATTATGATGTGGTTATGATTTTATGAATTATGATCTGGCATCACTTTGTGACACTTGGCATGGTGTAGGATTGCAAACTTGTTATCCACTAAGAGTAGATGTGTATGGACTTGTGGGGGTCCTTCTCTTGGAAAAATACCATACTATACTCATATCGTCACCATATACTCAAACTCATGGTGCACTTAGTGTGACAGATTGAATTTAAAGAATATGGATTTAAACACGAGGGTGGACCCATGCCATTGAGTTCTATGGTTGAGTAGAGATTGGTTTGTATATCTTTGGTTCCTATTTGATTTGCTATACAATGGTATTCTAGTAATTTTTTGTGTTCTAGATTTTATTGAACACACAATGATAGGAATGCAAGCCACAACAAACATTTCACCAACACTTGAGGGAATCCTTATGTTATTGGGTGATCTCTATCATGCTACTCATGAAGTTGATTTTGCCAAGGAAAAATACGACATTGAAATTGATTCCTATGTTGATAATCAATAAAGTCACTCTATGACATAATCCCATCATCTTACAATGCCTTGATCCCATTTTATGGGTTTTAGGTAGATGAATAAATCTTACACGTGGTTTTAAGGTTTACACACTAAGTCAACTTCACATTCTACCATTTAGGAAATCCTTTGTGATGGTGCAATAGATGATGATACATCAAGTGAATATACATAAGAATTTTTAGTATTGGGGCCAAATTTTCCATACAAATTAATCTTTTTGGTTTGGTCGATAGCATTGGAACTTTGATAAGTCATGATGCAAGGAAATATTCTTGAATCCAAAGTTATGTGCTATTTATATATCCTCTTTTTATTCATCTAGATAGAAATTGTATACATTTGATAAGAACTCAGTGCATATTTTTTGCAAATGGACAACAAATTTTAGATGCTTCCAATGATATGTCATCAACAAAAAATATTATAAAAGAAAACAAAATCTTTCAAATTGAATTTAAACCAATCCAAAATTTTTATCTACATGGGTAAACAATTGAACTGGTCTGATGGGAGTAGCAGAGAGTATTGATAGTTTTCTCGTGTATCATATGATACTTGGGGGTTTGAGCAATTATGGATGATAGATAGAGTTTGTTCATGTGTTAGATCACTTTCCAATTTTGTTGGATATGGGTTTAGGTGAGGCCAAACCAAAAGCTCCGTTTAAGTATAATTCAACATGGGGTGTAGAGGAATATTTCAAAATTTTGGTTTAGGAAACCTGGAGGAGCTATGATCAGGATCTAGATGAGTCACCGAGTGAAATGTTTGTAAAGTATCTCAATCTGGTGAAGTATAAAGCCATCACTTGGGCTCATAATCGATTAATCTCAAGAGATAGAACTTCAGTACATATAAGAAGATTTGAAGCTTCATTATGGTTCTTTCTTAGTTGGACAATGTGTAGAAGATATGTTAACTTGAATTAAGGCGTTCTAATCCCAACGATCAAAGTTGTTAATAGAAAGGGAAGAGGGAAGAGGAGTGGAGAATTAAAAGTCATGTGGTGTGAATCTCAGTGAAAGACCAAAATGAATTTGCTAATTATAGAAAAAGATTCAATTGAATTTGGAACTTGAAGGATTCATCTAGGTCCACTGTAAAAGAATTTCATGGTTTGGCTAACCTGGGTGTCAAACATTTCTTATCTTTACTAAAATAACCTGATCGAGTGAATATCCAATAGATTCTCAAAGTAACCTCGTTTTTTCATAGAATGCTTTAGGAGGAAGATAACATTGTGCTCTTTCAATAAATCTCCAAATAAGAGCTGCTTAAAGTAATGAATTCATTTTAGAAGGAAATAAGTCCTGGACTAGATGACTAGACCATTGTTTTTTTTGGAATTCTTTGAGATAGTTGGGGATGATATTATAAGGATGGTGGAGGAATCCAGGACTCAAGGTAAAATAACTAGAAGTATCAACTCCACATTTTTAGCTTTAATTCTAAAGTAGGATAGACCGAATTCGTTTGACAAATTCAGGCCTACTGCTCTATGCAATTACGTATATAAAATTGTCTATAAGGTTTTGACATTGAGAATCAAACCCTTTATATCTAGGTTCAATCCCCATAACACTTTGGTTTGATGGAAAAATGACTCATTCATGAAGTGATAGATCTTGTCAAGAGACCCTACACTATGTCAAAAAGTCCTCTATCCTTACTTTTGTTCTTAAACTACATCTATCAAAGGCATAAGATCAAGTCTCCTATATTTTTTTGAGACTTTGTTGTTGCATTTAGGATTCTCCTATGCTCTAGTTAATTGGATCGCTCATTGTGTCACTTCAACTAGTTCCTATGTGCATGAAAATGGGTCAACTTCCTCTTATTTTATGGACTTTATGGGATTAAGGAAGGGATCCCCCCTCTCCACCTATATATTTTTGCTTATTACCGAGGGACTAAGTAATGCCATTAACCACACAAAGTCACAAAGAAGGATAGGAGGATCTTCAATTTCCAAACACATCACAATGACACCTACTCTTTGTAGATACTATCATATTGTTTGGAGTGGGTTCGGTGAGAGAGGGATAGCATGTAAAGGAAATATTGGACCTATATTCTATGGCCATGGGTATGGTAATTAACTTAGAATTTTTTTCCCTTTATTCGTATGGTTTGGATGAGGCTATTTTTGAGAATTTGGAAAGAGGCTTAAATATTCTGTTGAAGGACCATGAGACTGGGATGAAATACCTAGGTTATACTCTCAAACATAATAGCTATAGGAAATCCAACTAGTTTAGGAAGATAGATAGAATCGAAGGAAGGATTAATCATTGAGGCAATCATAGGATCTCTTGTGATAGAATATTATTGCTCATTAAATTGGTAATTGATGCTGTACTAGTCTATTGGCTCACACTAAAATCTATTCCCAAAGGAATTCTGAATAAAATAAGGAATCTTCGTGCCAATTACCTTTGGAAAGTTAGTCCATAATCCAAAGGATGCCACCTAGCTTGATGGGACGTGTAATGTCCTCTTATGCTTAGGTACTGAGGACCAACCTGCTAACCTATGTGATTCCTATAGGTTCGAGCGGGTACTGACAGTTAAGGAATCGGTCGAAGACTGATGCCATATATAGAAGATCTAGGGCATCAATATTATATCACCATTGGGTCGAAGAGGGCCACTAGAGCCAAAGGCCACCTGCATGCATGACATCCAAGAATTATTTAATGATGCATGCACCCGATTAAGTCTCCATGCGCATGCATGCAAGTTAACTGTAAATTATAAGATAAAGTGACCTAATTAGGTCAAAAGTTAGGGTTTTCGCAGTTGAGAGTTATAAAAGAAAGATAAAGTGAATGGAGAAGTCACTTATGTGATAATTGATTTGTGGAGTCGAATTGGAGAGCTCGGCGAGCTAAGTTGGGGTTGAGCGCATGCTCATCTAACTGGTGTATTTCGGTAGGGAAATCTATCTGCCCTAGTTCATCATAAGGTTGGATCATCCAGGTTCAGCACTAGTTCATCATCAGGTTACATTCAGTAGTTATTCCGGGAGGTTGATTATTCATCCGGCCAGAGGGTTTCACCGTCACACCGTGTCACCGTGATTAGAGACAAAACAATTCGTTTTCCTACCTACAGGGTTCAAAACTTTTGCATGCTACTTCCATCATCATTAGAGGGGTATTATAACCCTAGTGCACATCATCTGGGCTTCCAATAACAGCTTATTTATTATTCTGGATCTTATATAGTTTGAGAGGAGGGCGCATTCACCTATGGAGGACGATTTGGTGTATCTCCTTATTCCTCTGACAGAATCCTTGCATGCTGGGACCAGTCTCTTCACCATCAACTGATCTATATATTGGTATGTACATGCATTGATTTCTCCTATTTTATAGCATCTCAGTATTTTTCTAGGGCACATATTTGCATGCAACTACATGCATGCAAAGTTCGGGGTTTGCTTTCCTATTTGATTAAGGAGTAAGTCTATTAGCCATCTCCAGTATAAACATAAAAAGGAAAATATCAGTTTGGGATATTACAGTGGTATCAGGAGGTAGCAGGGAGAGATAACAGAGATAGTTGCTGAGGGACAGGCCTCAGGAGGTACCATTGCTACCATGACAGGGTTTCCTAGATTCCACACTCTTCGGATCAGAGGTACTGTACAGGGCCAGAGAGTGGGAGTACTGATAGATGGTGGGGCATCCCACAACTTTATTGATGATGCATGGGTTAAAAAGAGAGACATTCAGACTGAGAGCTTTGATGGGTTTTCGGTAGCAGCAGCAGGTCACACCATGGAGTGTAGTCAGAGGATTCCTAAATTAAAGCTAACGCTTGGGAATTATACAGTGATAGAGACATTCTATGTGGTAGATGTACCTAACATGAATGTGGTACTAGGAGTTCAGTGGCTATATTCCATAGGGAAGTATTCCACAAATTACTAGACCATGGAGATGGAGTTTACAGGAGCAGAAGGACAGAAGGTGGTATTGAGAGGGATGAATACCTATCCTCCCACAGCAGTGACATCACACAAGATGGAGGTAGTACTCCGACAGGGAGATATTGAGTGGGTTGCAGAGTGTATGGTTACCTTCAAGAAACCACCAGATGAGGCCACACAACATCCAACAAATATAGAGGCCTTACTATAGAAGCACAAGGCAGTATTCAAAGACCTTCCAGCAGGTCGACCTCCAGATAGGGGATTTGAGCACATTATTGAGTTAGAGGAGGGGACCCAAGCAGTTATCACCACTCCTTACAGACATCCCAAGAGGTATAAAGATGAGATCAAGAGTACAATCAAGGAACTACTCAAGCTGGGATACATCAAACCTAGCTCCAGTCCCTTTGCATCTTCAATAGTGCTAGTGAAGAAACAAGATGGAACCTTACTCATGTGCATTGATTATAGGGCACTCAATAAGAAGACCATAAAGAACAGGTATCCCATCCCTAGGATTGATGAGTTAATGGATGAACTACAGGGGGCAAAGTACTTTTCCAAAATTGATCTCCACTCAGGGTACCATCAGATTCGGGTCAGGGAACAAGACGTTCCAAAGACCGCTTTTCGTTTCCACTACGGACATTATGAGTGTCTAGTGATGCCATTTGGGCTCACTAATGCACCGGCTACTTTCTAATCATGCATGAACCATATCTTCGGAACACAGATGCGTAAATATATTCTGTTATTCTTCGACGACATATTGATATACAATCGAACTTGGGAAGAACATTCGAGACATCTTGATGAAGTACTTGGTATTCTACAGGAGTAGTCACTATATGCAAAAATGTCCAAGTGTGAGTTCGACATGCAGGAGATGTTGTACTTAGGACATGTGATAGGGGCCAATGGGGTCCAGGTGCACTTAGAGAAGATTTGAGCAATTTTGGATTGGCCTACACCTAAAAATGTGACAGAACTGAGGGGATTTTTGGGCCTTTGCACCTACTACAGAAGGTATGTCAGCGGATTCTCACAGATGACCGCACCCCTCACAGATCTTACCAAGAAGGGAGCATTTAGTTGGTCGAAGGCAGCACAACAAACATTCGAGAAAATGAAGGAGGTAATGAGTTCATGCCTAGTATTAGCTTTACCAGACTTTTCTCAATCCTTTGTGTTAGAATGTGATGCTTCAGGAGAGGGAATTGGGGCAATTTTGATGCAGAACAACCACCCCATTGCATTTGAGAGCAGGAAGCTCAAATACTATGAGCGCCACTATTCAATATATGACAAAGAGATGTTATCTATGCTCCATGTGCTAACCAAGTTCAGGCAGTACTTCGTAGGTGCCAGGTTCAAGGTTAAGACAGATCACAATAGCCTGGAATACTTCCTAGAGTAGAAAGAGCTAAATGAGAGACAATAGAAATGGGTAAGTAAAATTCAGGCTTATGACTTTGAGATTGAGTACATAAAGGGGAAGAGCAATGTAGTGACCGATGCACTTTCTAGACGACTAGCTACTTTATCCCTTATGAGCATCTCATCAAATTGGAGGTCTCATCTTTTGGTTGATGTCACACCCCCGGTTTTGACACCGTTACATTAGATGCATATGATGTATAAATTGTAAATGATCAGGGTGGGGAGCTAAAGGCCAAGGCCCCACCATTGATCGGTTATGTTATGTTTTGGATTTGAATTGTCACCGGTGGTATATCGGGGCATGCGGCATATATTATGACGGTCATCATGTAAATATGCATCTATAATTAAAAATGAACCCGACCAGCTATGATCGCGGCAACTAAAATGAGAAAAGGGCATGATTTTCACAAGGATAAGGATGTGGGGAAATTTGTCAAACCTTGGGGGGGCCAAGAGGGAAAATACCCATGTGTCTTTTTCCCTTGATTATTCCAACCACTTTCATTAAGAAAAGCTGCTGGTGGTTGAGGCAGTTATGGTCTTTGGGAGTGGGGTGGCAGGACTGTCAGTCCTCACCCACACGCACACTCCACCCTAGTTGACTTCACTATGGCTGGGAAAAACGACTGCCATCACTCATGCAGGTCTTCCTCTCTCTCCACGGTAGTGTTGAAGCTCTCACGCACTTCCGATCTGCATTCTCCATTGCCTGTTGTTTTGTTAATGCTCACGCAGGAGTAGAGATCTGTTCATTCCTCAAGGGGTCTGATGGTTTTTGGTCTCACGCACTTCCTATCCGCGTCCTCTCTGTAAGCTGCTCACACTCACGAAGGAGTGGAATTCATGTTCATCCTCACGCACAAGAATTTCCTGGTTTTACCCACGTGGTTTTCTTCTGCAGATTTGTGCATAGTGCGGCCGTATACTTTCCTCACGGGCTGGTTCATGGGATCGGCGTTGTTTGTCGCTCACGCACAGGTTGGGAGACTGTAATTTATTTCCAGCATGGTCTGTGTATGTTTTCCCGGTGATTTTGTTGCCTAGGACGGGCTGTGGTTTTTCCCCGGTTGTGATTGTGTTGCTGTTACGTTGGAACGGTTGGGATTCACTTAGGAATTGTTTTCCCTTCGTAAGCTGTGATAGCTAATTGATTGCCTGAGTGCAATGGTTGGTCTTCGAACTGCGTTGGGAGCAGGGATGGGGGCTTGGTTTGCTTGATAAACCTGGTGGCTGGAAACCACACAGACAGAGCTAGAGGGCTGGCCTTCTTCTCCATCACCCCTGAATAGCACTAGAAGGGAATGCAGGGCCTGAGGGACTGTGTAGCAGAGAAGGGATTGATTCCTTGTGTTGGGTGTGTTTGGGTGTCTTAGAGGTTAGGCTAGTTCTGGTGTAGGTGTTCTTGGCTCTGTAATGAGCTCACTAGCTTAGCATTTAGCCTTTCCTACTCCTGGATGGCCTGATAAACCCAACTGTGTTGGCTTGGCTGTGTTTTGGATACCCTTGGCTATGTGTAAGCCTGCTAGTTCCCTTATTCCTTGGAGAATCATGCCCAGCTCAGGGGTGTCAGCGCTGCTGAGAGATTAAGGAGCACACTGGCCTATGGTTGGGTGGAACGTTGCAGCGACGTAGCTGGTTGCGGAACGAATTCATCTTAAGATAAGTCATCTTGTCCATTTTTACTTCTGCAACCTTAATTTCTGTTAATGATTTTATGAACATGTTGCATGAATGCTTGTTTGAATGTATGATGTTTCCGCTGTGTCTGATAGATGTTTGCATTTGTGCATGATAGATATTCATGTGAGCATATTCTAGTTCAATATACAAGTTTAAGCATTCTGTTTCTGCAAATTTTATGCCTGTACATGTTCATGGGGCTCTCAGCCCGTGTGTTTGAAGCTTGTAGTCGCGTCCTCTTCGCTGGTCAGAGGCATGGGGACGTGACAGTTGAGTACTCCAAAGATAAGTTTGCTTGCGAGCTATTGGATGGACAAATTCGGGATGATAGGTACAGGGTCATTGATGATATCATATACTACAAAAACAAAATCTTCTTGGTTCCAGAGTCTCCCCTCAAGAAGAAAATATTACAAGCATCACACGATTCACCATTAGCAGGGCATCAGGGGTTTCTCAAGATGTACAGACAGATTAGAGAAAGGTTCTCATGGAAGGGCCTCAAGAAAGATGTGATACAACATGTGAGGGAGTGCAGCTTGTGCCAACAAAACAAAATAGAGCACATCCACCCGGTTGGTTTACTACATCCCTTACCTATTCCCGAGCACAAATGGGAGAGCTTTTCTATGGACTTCATTACTGGGCTGCCCAAGGTCCAAGGTAGAGACTGCTTGTACGTAGTAGTGGACAGATTGACTAAGTTTGCTCACTTCTTTGCCATATCATCAGATTATTCAGCAACACAGGTAGCAGAACTATTTTTTAGAGAGGTATTTAGACTCCATGGGTTACCCAAGACCATTGTTAGTGACAGGGACAACAAATCCATAGGAACCTTTTGGCAAGAGTTTTTTCGGTTAGTGGGGACTGAGTTAGCCATGAGCACAAGTTATCATCCACAGAGTGACGGGCAGACAGAGATTGTTAATAAATGGATTGAGGGATACTTGAGAAATTACGTATCAGGTTAGCAGAGGACATGGATCAAATGGTTACACTTGGGTGAACATTGTTACAACACCACCTACCATATGACCATTAGGATGACCCCTTTCCGAGCCCTGTATGGGTGTGATGCTTCCACTTTTGCAGATTGGATATTTGGGGATACCAGGGCCCCCAAGGCCAAGGAGTGGATTCAGGAGGGTCAAGATATCCTCAAGATACTCAGGGAGAACATACAGGATGCTCAGAATCAATAGAAGATATATGCAGACAAGCACAGACTTTAGTGTAGTTTTGAGGTGGGAGATTTCGTTTATTTATGCCTCCATCCTTACCGACAGTCATCTCTTAAAAAGAAAGGAGCAGAAAAACTCCAACCTCGTTTCTATGGTCCATACAATATAATTCAGAAGGTCGGAGAGGTAGCATATGAGCTAGAACTACCCCCAGAGAGCAAGATTCACAATGTATTTCATGTCTCCAATCTCAAGAAGGTGGTTGGTCAACAGATTGTTACATCTTCCGAGCTGCCTCCCCTTGATGACGAGGGGCAATTGGTTTTGATTCCGGATTGCATCCTAGAGGTACGAGAGCGGAAAATGAGGAACATAATCATCAGATATTACCTGGTTTAGTGGAAAGATTGCCTATAGAGGAGGCTACTTGGGAGGTAGAACAGGTATTACAGCACCCAGCTTTACAGTTGCTTGAGGACAAGCAAATTCAAGCAGGGAGGATTGTAATGTCCTCTTCTGCTTAGGCATTGAGGACCAACCCGCTAACCTATGTGATTCCTATAGGTTCGAGCTGGTACTGACAGTCAAGGAATCAGCCGAAGACTGATGCCATATATAGAAGATCTAGGGCATCAATATTATATCACCATTGGGTCGAAGAGGGCCACTAGAGCCAAAGGCCAACTACATGCATGACATCCGGGCATTATTTAATGATGCATGCACTCGATTAAGTCTCCATGCACATGCATGCAAGTCAACTGCAAATTAGAAGATAAAGTGGCCTAATTAGGTCAAAAGTTAGGGTTTTCATAGTTGAGAGTTATAAAAGAAAGATAAAGTGAATGGAGAAGTCACTTATGTGATAATTGATTTGTGGAGTCAAATTGGAGAGCTTGGCGAGCTAAGTTGGGGTTGAGCGCATGCTCAACTAACTGGTGTATTTCGGCAGTGAATCTATCTGCCCTAGTTCATCATCAAGTTGGATCATCCAGGTTCAACACTAGTTCATCATCAGGTTACATTCAACAGTTATTCCGGGAGGTTGATTATTCATCCAGCTAGAGGGATTCACCGTCACACTGTGTCACTGTGATTAGAGACAAAGCAATTCGTTTTCCTACCTACAGGGTTCAGAACTTCCGCATGCTGCTTCCATCATCATCAGAGGGGTATTATAACCCTAGTGCACATCATTCGGGCTTCCAGCAGCAGCTTATTTATTATTCTGGAGCTTATATAGTTTGAGAGGAGGGCGCATTCACCGGTGGAGGACGATTTGGTGTATCTCCTTATTCCTCCGACATAATCCTTGCATGCTGGGACCGGTCTCTTCACCATCAACTGATCTATATACTGGTATGTACATGCATTGATTTCTCCTATTTTATAGCATCTCAATATTTTTCTAGGGAACATATTTGCATGCAAAGTTTGGGGTTTGCTTTCCTATTTGATTAAGGAGCAAGTCTATTAGCCATCTACAGTATACACATAAGCAGGAAAATATCAGTTTGGGATATTACAGGACGTCTTAGCTCGGTCCAATATCTATGGAGGGTGGGGCATTAAGAATTTGTTTCAATTAGAGCGTTCCCTGGATGCCAAGTACATATGAAAATCATTGACTAAAGAAAACTTATTGTGTAAGAATATCTATCAGAAATACATATTCCCCCTCAACATAGTGGAGTGGTTAAGGTCTCCAAGGAGTCTACTTGCTCATTCCTCAAGTCATTGGAAGGTGGTCTCAATAGTGTTTGATGTCATAGGAGACCACCTATCCTAGAGAGTCGGCATAGGTTCATAAATTAGGATTAGGGCTAATGCGATCCTTGGATGTAATTTCCACATTTTTTTAACACAAACAGATATATTTTTATTTTTTTTGCGGGGAAAAATCCATGATCAAAAGAGACAAATGTCAATCGACTAGATTACACAACTATACAAACAAAGAGAATCACTTCAAAAGGCCCCGAGACCATGGAAATACTCTCAAAAGATCAAATTACAAATTAAAGATACTCATTTATGGAATTGGATGAAGATAGCTAGCTTCTCCATTTAAACTGAGGAATCCCTGAGGTAGCAGAGATGCTTTATTGGCCAAAGCATCAGCAAGATTTTTCAACTTCCTAAGGATATGGAAAGTGGTCTCCAAATCACCATAGATTCCAGGATTCCCCTTGGAATCCCTGTCGAAAAAAATAGCAGTTGAAGAAGATTTCATCCAAAATGTTCTTAATTCTTCCACTGACCCCCGAAATCTCCAGGGAATAATACTAGTAGGCTTGTTGCAAGCCATTGATCTAGTTTCACAAAAGCTGGAACCCAACCACTTTGAAAATGCAGCATCTAGAGAAGGAGAGAAAGACGTCTTACCTATAGATTCAACAATTAGCAATTTAGTTTTGGAGGCCACGATTTGGTGATTTGGCGACTGGTTATTGAATACATAATTATTCGGGGAAAGCCACAATTTCCACTAGAGAATCTTAGGAAGTGCATTCCAAATGTTAAACCAGACAACATCATTACCAGATTTAGAAGGATGCAGCTCATGCCAGGAAAGGTAAAATTCTTTGATCGTGGTTTTATCTGAAGTAGAAAATCGGGTGTCGTTGAGGACCAATTTCCACACCGATTCTGCAAATTGGTAGCCAATAAAGATATGGTCTGTAGATTCAAAATCTATTTTGCAAAAACAACACTAGAAGGGGCCATAAAAACCATGCTTGAGCAAATTGTCACCAGTCAATGCTTTGTTGAGCAGAATCAACCATGTAAAAAAATTAACCTTGGGCAAGCAGTGCGTTGACCATACAGTTTTCCATATTGCCGAGGAGAAATAGGAAATATGACCAGATTGAAGATCTAAAAATCCCCTGGCAACTGAGTAACAACCCGAATTACCCCAACCCCAGCTATATTTCGATGAGCTGTGCACTGGAGCGAGGCCATACAGAAGGGAAATCAACAAACATTTTGGGGAGACTAGACAATCCGGAAGATCAGGAAAATTCCAACTCACCCAATTACCAGCATAATCCCAAGCGCAAATATTAGCCAATCTGAGGAGGCCTTTGTTGGTTGACCAATCCAAAATATCGGATAACTGAATGATAGAAGAAAGAGCGGGGTTTCTCGATATTTTTTCATCCTAGAGGAGTATCTTCTTTCCATTTCCTAGAGTTCGGTATAGCTATTGTTTAAATTTATCAATTCCTATTCTACAGGAGTTCCATATTGCTGTACTTGAGGGAGTATTGGACAAGGTTATATTTCTTAAAGATCCACCTTTGAGATATTTCATCCTGAAGATCCTACTAACAGGATGGTGTTTATTCACATGACGCTGCCAAATAAGTTTGCTGCTCAGCGCCAGATTAGCCTGATAGGGATCCCGAATTTGTAAACCACCTTCTGATAAAGGTCTTTTGATGATTTCCCAACTTTCCAAATGTATCTTATTCTGACTTCCTTTTCCTCCGTTCTAGAGAAAATCACGTAACAATTTAGAGATTTGAGCCGAGATAGATTTGGGAGCCAACAACAATGAAGATTGAAATAACGGAAGAGCCGAAAGAACTGACTTGATCAAGATAATTTTTCCAGCCTTATTTAGCCAGATACCGCCCTAGGAAACAATTTTAGATTTCATCTTGGCAATCACTTCAAGCCAAAGAGAAGGAGGGGTTGGGCTAAGAGTTAAAGGCAGTCCCAAATACTTTATCTTATCCCACTTGGCATAACCAAGAAAACCAAGGAAATTTGATATTTGGAGAATGACAGGAAGCTCAACATTCCAACCATAAACTGGACTTTTATTTATTTATTGATCATGGCCCCTGAGATTTGACAATACTTTTGTAGTATTTCATTGAAGGCCCCTCCTAGCAGCAGGGAGTCATCCGCGAATAGAGCATGATTAATAGGGTCAAATCCCCTTGCAATCTTAATACCTAGGATATAACCTTCCTCCATATCTGATGAAAGTTTCCTGCTAAGAGTTTATGCCATCAAGATATATAGAAATGGTAACATAGGAAACCTTGTCGGAGACCACGAGTGGCTTGGAAAAAATCAGAAGGTCTTCCATTGACTAGCGGAGAAATCCATGGCCTGTCAGTACATGCTTTAATCAAATTCACAAACTCTGCACTAAATCCAAAAGTAAGAAGCATATCATAGAGGAAGGGGGGCTTAACATGATCAAAGGAGTTTTGCATGTCCAACTTAATCAACATGCCTTTTTCCTTCTGTTGGGAACTTGAATGAATTGCTTCTTGAACTTGGATGACATTATTAATCAAATGCCTGCCTTTTACAAAACCCCCTTGAAGAGGAGAGATAAGCTTACCTAATAGAGGCTTGGTTTTATTGGCAAGGAGTTTGGCTAAAATCTTGTAAGAGGTATTGCAGAAAGATATGGGGCAGAACCTGTCAAAAGAAGAAGGATTTACTTCTTTAGGGATAAGAGCAAGGAAAGTAAAGTTTGTACAACCACCAACTTTAGCTTTTTTTGGGAAGGCTAACACCATTTGAATCAGATTAGATTTGATTATGTTCCAACATACCCTGTAAAAATGAAAGGAAAAACCATCTGGCCCAGGAGCTTTGTCAAGCTCCATCGCCCAAATGACATCCGAAATTTCCTGTTCGGAGAAGGGTTTCAACAAAGCTTGATTATCCTCTGGGTTAACAAGACCAAGAATCTTATCCAAGAAATCAATAGACACATCACTAGAAGCAAGACCATCTTCATGATACAAGAGCTGAAAGTGCGTCCAAGCAGCCTATTTTAAAGGATCTTGGCCTTTAATGACAACACCATCACCAAGAGATATTTCTGAAACGTAATTCCGTGACAATATTGCCCTACATTGACGATGAAAATAAGTTTTATTCTTATTGCCTGCTTGCAACCAAAGGCTATGGGACTTGAGCCTAAGATGTTCTTCTTCCTATCTAAAGGATAGGGAGGTTTTAGATTGAGCAATCTATTCAATGTCTAGTTGAGTTTTTGTGATATCTCTGCACTCCATTCCGATTTGAATCTCAGATAACTCAACAACTCTCTCTTTCCTGGAGCTAGTAGGAATTTTCATTGGAATTTTGACCCAAGTTTTCAAAGCGAGTTTTGTTCTTTTTAACTTCTGCTCCCAAACAAAACTAGGTGAGCTGTCGACATACTGAGACCAAGCTTGACCAACAATATCCATGAAACCATCTCGCTTGATCCAGAGAGGGCTGAATCGAAACGGTATTGGGCCAAACTCATCTTCTTTTTCGAAAATCAATAAAATAGGGTGATGATCGGATAATAGTTTAGGCATAATTTTTGAAGAGATGATGGATTGTCCATCCAACAGAGAGCTGTGTATGAGAAACCTGTCGATCTTGACAGAAATATTGGCTAGACCAATGCGATTATTGGACCACGTATGGCGTCCTATCTTTGGCTTTATATCCATAAGATCTCATGCAAGAATTATAGCCTCCACCGTGTCTTGAAGATGGTCTTTGCCGCAGAGCCCACCTTTTTTTTCACTAGGAGCTAAAGTTATATTTAAATCACCAGCGATTACTAAATTTGAGGGAGAAATAGACTCAAGATACTCGAATAATGATTTCCAGCATTCTCTTTTTTCACTGTAATTGATAGGAACATAAAGATTAAAAAGTGCCAGAGAGATCTTGCTAGAGTAGTGGTAGAGATCTGTGAAGATCCAATGTTGTGTAGCAAACCATCTATTTAAAGGAAAACTTTATTCACTCCAAAGAGTAGCTAAACGCCCCGAGGAACCTATCGCACTTACGACTTTTCCAACATTCAAATTCCAATTAAATTTACTAAAGAGAAGAAGAGCGTCCTCCTCAATCTTGGTTTCTTGCAGCAGAAGGATTTCCGAAGATGCCATTTTTATCAAATCTTTAACAGCTTTAGCTTTGATTGGGTTTCCCATTCCCCTGCAATTCCAAGATGTTACCTGCATTATTTACCCACTTGGGAGGGAGTGCTTACTCCCTTTGGAGGACTTGACCTCTTACTCCTACCATAAGACATTTCAATAGTGGGCTGACTACCTTGCATTTTGAGCCTCTTGGCCTCTTCTTCACGGTTCTCCTTCTTAGTCTTCCTTCCAATCTTTTTAGAGAAATGCTCTACTGAATCATCATTAGAGGAATCAGAACAAACAACCTGCTTTTTCCTGGTTATGTCAGCATAAGAGGGAGAAACTTTAGCTTCCTTTGGAGAGTGCAATGTATCATCATTCCTAGAATCCAGAGTGGAAACAATAATGTGTTCCATAGGAAGATTGGGGGTTTCAGCAAGACCCTTTGGTTGAGGCAGCTCTCCTTCTTCAAGAGCAGGAGCATCAAGAGTGCTTAAAGCAACAAACTGATTGGAAGATACATTTTCAATTAATTAGGGTTGTGGAGGCTTCCCGATAGCAACATCACCTTTCAGCTTCTTTCCATCTGTTCCTTTCTTTCTCTGATTCTTATTGGAGTTTCCTGCCTTTTTAGCTTGGGTCCACTGGTCTTCCTTCTCACTTTGAAGCTCTTCGTCAGATTTTTTCTTGCAGTTGCAAGAAAAATGGCAATATTCATGGCAAAAGCGGCACTTAAAGGGAATTTGCTCATAGTCCAATTCCTGAATATAAGACCAATCAACTACTGTTAGCCTAATCACCTCTGGCAGACCAATCTCCAAATCAACTTACACACATATTCTCGCACATGAATATTGGTCTGTCCATTCTGCCTTGTCGATGTAGTTTCCAAGTTTATTCCCAATGGCTACTAGGGAATCTGAGTTCCAACAGTGTAAGGGCAAGTGAGGGAGCCTTACCCAGACAGAGACTGCAGATGGGACATCCTGGGTAGGGTCAAAATCAGGGGACAATTTGTTCAGATATAGACCTTGTGAGCCCATGAAGTAAGGGCCATTTCAAAAAATGAGGTCACGACCAGCTACTTCCTCAAACACAAAGACAAAATAGCCTCGGCCAACAAAATGACTTCAGATGCCTTCAGAGACTGAGGGCCTCCAATTTCTCAAGACCCAACTGTCTATAGCCTTGGGAGAGGGCCAAAGGCCATCGAATTTCCCAATAAGCTGATGTTCGACAGGATTAAGGGTCGATCGACAAATCCTATCAGCAGGCAGATCAACGGAGGGGATGTCAACCTTCTTCATAATTTTTTGCGAAGGGCCACCTTTCCTCTTACCACACAATGCTACCAATCTTTTAAAAGCGTCCAATTCAGGAGGAAGTGGAGGGGGAGGGTCCCCACCAACATCCATGAGGAACGACACTGCCAAGGAGACCGACTAGAGTTTAGTTAACAATCCAAAGACACCCAAAATTCAAACCAAAAGAAGAGTATAGGGAAATGTCTTTGGTCACAAATTAAGGAGACTCAGACAAAACAACAGGCCAACCAATAACAGGGTTTGAAACAGGCCACCACCACTCCTATATGCAACAAAAGACAAAACCAGGATGAGATCTATCCAATAAAAGAGAGAAAACACAAACCAAAAGCCCACAGATGCGTGAAGCTTGATTCTCCCACAGCTACAAACCAACGGGCAATGACCAGAGAATGAAATCAATTTGTGGCAATGGAAGAAATCCAACCAGAACAGAGCGTAATTGTAGGCAACAACGACCCACATAGAGCTGTTGAAGACCCATGGCAAAGCTCCTGGACAGAGCCAAATCGAACCAGAAATAAATGAAGCTTTCTTGAAGCCAATCTTCAGCTGAATCCACTTCAAAACAGCCTGCCAAAGAAAATATTCAGGAAGCAAACTAGTCATTGAACTCCAATCAATCCAATCAGGTGGATCTGGAAGGAGTCCACAAGAAACAAAACCAAGTCGAGGAATTCAAAAATAGATGGCTTCGACCGAAAATGTTCTTGGAGCGATCTACCCACCATACTCTCGATCTTTCCACATTTTATTACCTACTCACATCATTGTTCATTTACAAACTTGAGGGGTCTATACCCTTGACAAAATAAAAGGGCCATATAAACTACAGTATGGAAAGATAGACATCTCTCGGCCGAGAAGGTTATACGATATGGTCTTCATGCATAGCTTTGGGGTCAATTCGTTAATGAATTGAAGAAAGATCATATAAGGTTGACATAGAATAGGGATGAGTTGGTTTGTGCTTGGAAAGGATAAGAAACTGCCTATAGTGTATCTAAAGGATACGAAACACAACATGAAGCCATACACCTTTCAAATGACTAGTGGTGGAAGTAAATGTGGAGCCTAAAAGCACCACCCAAAAGCATAATTCTTATGTGGTTAATATTGTTTAATAGAACTCTTACTTGGGATTGATCCAAAAGAAGTAGATGGAAGGACCTAAATGATGTATTCTTTGTTTGAGCAATCTAGAATACAACACGTAATTGTTCTGTGACTGCCATTTCACCATCTAGGTCTAGAAGGATGTTGAGTCATCTTTGAGTTTGATCTCTCTATGGAACAAGAACAGTGTCATCTTGGAAAATATTAAAGATTGGTTGTCAAGAAAGGACCTCAAGCAATTAAGAGCAACCCCATTCATAGTCTCTTAGCTAATTTGGATAACTCATAATGACAATATTTTTTAGGATAAATATGTTATTAAATTGAGCACATAGATCTGTAGACAAACACACAACTCACAAAGTAGATCACACAATTTACTCAACAATTGAAGAATGAAACAGTGCAAAAATGGCTTGCAGCTGTGAATTCTTTCATTAATAAAAAAGTAATCAGATAATAATTACAATGAATTATAATGGCTTTAATAGCCACATGAAATTCGAATCCACATGAGGAAATTCGAATTGATAGACTCTACCTGACTATAGGTAACTAAGACCTTGTCTAAATCACTATCGGAGGACTCAATAGTTAACTGACCTTGTCTAAACTATAACTGGAGTTCATCGGAGCTCTAAAACACAACTCAAGTGTTACATTTAGTGTTGACTAAAGCTAACAGACTGTGGTAGGTGAGAAATGCGCCCTTCCTGAGTGCAGTCAAGTAAACCTAGTGCTAACTGAATGTAGAGGACTATAACTAAATGTATCTGACTCCTAACTTAGCTTAGCTAGTCATCAACTGAACTGAACTGACCTTGGTTGGTTTCGGCACTCCTAGTGGCTTCCTAAATTGTAGGGATTGGTCTAGGAGGCTCCTAAACTGATGCAATTAAGTGCAATCAGTAGCAGTAAGCCTTAATTAGTGTTCCCCACACTTTAGTAACTGAAACATGTGCCCCAATTAGGCCAAGTGGACCCAATGGTGCTAATGACTATAAATAGACTGGATGGACTCCTGATTTAGACATGACTCCTGATTTAGACATATGACCAAATTTGGACAAGGGAGGATTAATAATCCTAACACCCCCCCTGAATGCTAGCTTGGACAATCTGTGGGCCCTGGTAACTAATACCATAGGTCACCCATTACATCAAGTAAAAATAAAGTAACTGTTTAATACAAGGAGCTGGGGAAAAAACCACATGGGAAAAAAGCCCCCGCCTCTATCTAAGCAGGTAGAATCAGGTCTCAAGTTTGAAAAACTTGAAAATATGTTGCTGCAATCTTCATCTTTGTGAGGTAGCGAAGCAACATGCATGGTGTGTTGTGCATAGGTATTCTGGGGCCTGGCATGTAGACTTCTCCTTCTTCTCCAAAATTGATGATGGGAGGAAGGAGGAATGTAACCTTTGTCTCTTATTGAATGAAGTCTGAATGTAGTGAGACTGAGCCCTTGCCATATAGCATCTTACAGGGAGTTTGTTGCATCTTCTTGAAGGAGGTAAGATTGCATGGCATAGAGCAAGGGTCTTTCCTTTCTCAGTGTCAGGTGAGTTTCTTGTCATCTTCCTAGCTTCCAGTTTGGAAGTAGGGACTGAATCTAGATCTGAGTCACCCTGAATCTCAATCTCATAAACTGATAAAGATGGATCTGCAATACTAGTAGAAGCTGTAAAAGAAGTAGGTGCAATGATTTTACCTTCCCTTGCAAGTGGCCACTGAGAGTGCACTGGCTCTGAAGGAGGCATGAAATGTGAGAACTCATATGCTTTTGAAGCATGGTTTGCAGTACCCTTTGCTATGATGCTCCCAGTAGAGATATCTATGATCTCCACTGAGTCAGGACCAAAGATCACTTGCTTTGGAGATCCAGTATGGGTCATCTGATAGACAGATAACAGGTTTGAAGCTAGGGAGGGAACAAATATCACATATTTGAGCCTTCCATGTTCAAGTTTGACAGAGCCCTTCCCCTTTGTTTTGACTTTACTATTATTGCCCATCTGAATACTAGGACCATCAAAGGACTAAAAAGAAGAGAATGATTGTCTGGATGCAGCCATATGGTTGGAAGCTCCAGAATCAATGAGGAAGACATGTGATGATGTGCAACAAGCCTTCAGTGCATGGCCTTTCCTTTGGTATTCTTCATCTTCTTCTTCTTCAGAGTCATCCTTCCTTGCGCTAGCAGGTATAGAAATGTTATGTTTCTTCAAAAGAAGATCCATTTCATCAAGTTGTCTTCTCATATAGGAGCTTTCTGAATGAAAGCCCCTTCCACAGTAAGAGCAGAGGACCTTGCCTTTGCCATTCTTCTTACTTCTCTTCGAACATGAAGGTTCTTTTGACTGCTCTTTCTTCAGAGGGGACTCATCTCTTTGCTTCCTTTTGTCATTCGCTACCTTATCTCCTCTTGCAACTAGAGCTAGATCTTTGGGAGATCGAATGATCCCCATTTGGATCAATTTATCATTCTCAGAAATAAGAGATTGGATGAAGGCATTAAGAGTGGGCATCTTCCAATTTGGAGTAGTGATCCTTACTATTTGGAAGGTGGATACAAAGACTGAGTAGTCTGCATTGAGCTTTGTGAGAATGGCAAGGATGAGCTGATCTTCATCCTTCTCCACTTTGCATTGCTTCAACTGATATATCAGGTTCTTGAACTTTGTGAAGAATTCATTATAGAGATTTGAAATTGGATGGATTGAGAGTAATCAGATCATTTTCTAGCTTATGGATCCTCATCTCATCCTTCTTATCAAATAAGGAGGCAAGCTTGTCCCAAACCTCCTTGGGAGTCTTCAATTCTTGGATGTGGAACCAAAGATATTTAGAGACTGAGGAGAGCAAGTGTCCATGGGCTTCATCAAGCCTGTCCATGTACTTAGCTTTGTCTTTATCTGAATCTGGCTCTTCCTCTGTATCTTCTATGAGTCTGAAGAGTCGCTTGGTGTGGAGCATTACCACTATGTCTCCCCTCCACTGGTGATAGTTGAAGGGAGTGAGAAGCTCCACTGGATGAGTAATTTTGAATGTAGCAAGAAGAACAGAGCTACTATAGCAAATGCAGTGAGAAGAAAGGGCTGCTTGTAGCGAATGTTGTAAGAAAAAACTGATAACCTGTCACACAATCAAACATACAAAGTAAGGTCGACAGTCTGCACTTTTGGAATTTCCTTCACACCCAACATAGTTGATCAAGCAAGCTTGATCAACAATTTCCTAACTTGGGATATTAAGTGGTAAATTCTCTACTTCTGGTGTAGTACTGGAAGGAGCAATTTGCTCAAAAGGAATGATTCGGCTGGAGATCTGAGGAGGAGAGGGTGTCTTGTCCACGGAGGCTCTGATACCATATTAAATTGAGCACATAGATATGTAGACAAACACACGACTCACAAAGTAGATCACACAATTTAATCAACAATTGAAGAATGAAACAATGCAAAAATGGCTTGCAGCTGTGAATGCTTTCATTAATAACAAAGTAATCAGATAATAATTACAATGAAGTATAATGGCTTTAATAGCCACATGAAATTCGAATCCACATGAGGAAATTCGAATTGATAGACTCTACTTGACTGTAGGTAACTAAGACCTTGTCTAAATCACTATCGGAGGACTCAATAGTTAACTGACCTTGTCTAAACCATAACCGGAGTTCATCGGAGCTCTAAAACACAACTCAAGTGTTACATTCAGTGTTGACTAAGGCTAACTGACTATGGTAGGTGAGAAATGCGCCCCTCCTGAGTGCAGTCAAGTAAACCTAGCACTAACTAAATGTAGAGGACTAGAACTGAATGTAACTGACTCCTGACTTAGCTTAACTAGTCATCAACTGAACTGAACTGACCTTGGTTGGTTTCGGCACTCCCAGTGGCTTCCTAAATTGTAGGGATTGGTCTAGGAGGCTCCTAAACTGATGCAATTAAGTGCAATCAGTGGCAGTAAGCCTTAATTAGTGTTCCCCACACTTTAGTAACTGAAACATGTGCCCCAATTAGGCCAAGTGGACCCAATGGTGCTAATGACTATAAATAGATTGGATGGACTCCCGATCTAGACATGACTCCAAATTTAGACATATGACCAAATTTGGACAAGGGAGGATTAATAATCCTAACATATGTACCCAATTTTCAAGTATCAACACACATAATATCTATGTTGTCTCACTTCAAGGTTTATGGTAAAATCTCAAATAAGCAAGTCCATCCCATGGGGATATTTCGATGGAGCTAGCAAATACGATGGGTCTCTTTGTGATGCAGGATATTCTCTCTACATGACATAGAAAAATTATATTGCAGGTAGGGTGACCTTGGGTGATGGCTCAAATAATTATGGGGAATTGTATGTGCTACTTATTATGTTGAAAGCTATCAGGAACAAAGGTCTTCCTTCATTACAAGTTATGGAGACTTTGCTTTAGCTATTCAATGGATGAATGTGGAAAAACACTAATCCAAAGAGCGAGAATAATTAATTTGAACGCCTTCTAAGAGAAGTTGCAGGACTGTTTCAACATATTTCATTCACTCATATTTATAAACAATTCAATGTTAAAACCGATAGTTTGTCGAAGGTTGAAGGAATTTCCAGATCCAATTCTCAAGTCATAGAAGAAGAGGTTATTAATGGGAGACTAATATCCTTTACTTCATTTCCTATTTAATTCTCTTTAACATTTGTATTGATGTGCACATTGAGATGTATTTTCTAGCTACATATGGAAGAAAGTCAATGTTATTACGTTGAATTTTTTGTTTTTTACTAAAATTAAGGATATGATAGAAGAATCAACAAGCTAGAGAGATATAGATGTTTGTGATCAAATTTTACTTTTTAAGGACATGCTCTATGAGCTTTGAGAATTGTATTTAAATTTTAAATGAAAACATAAATGCATTTTTTTTTGGAAAAAATAAAATCTAACGCAAGTTTTCTTCTATAAGGTTGTCATTATCAACCATAAAATCTTATGGACTCTTTTGGACTACATTTATAAATGACACTACCAATATTTGTCTAAATGCTCTTGTTCTTTGGATTATATTATATTAGAGACCAACAAACTTGTTCAAGAATTACACTCTTTCTTTAATCTTACCTTATTTATTTATAAATTAAATTGTTTCTTGCAGCGTAAAGGACAAAAGGTTATGGCACACTCATTTGTTTATATTAGTTATGTTAGAATTGTATTTATAAGGACAACCGTATATTGGGTCTTTAGGAGGGAGTGGAGCAGAGCGAGGGTTATGAGGGTTTACATAGCTTAGAGTTTCTTGGATTTCACTTGCTTGGATGATTTTTCAGGTAAAGCTGGATGGATCTATTTAAATGAACTGATATTAGTGATGGGTTCTTTATAATATTGCCTCTATGTGGAATTTTTACACAATATTATAGTATTTATTTGGGAGTTGGGGGTAGAGGTAGATTCATGTCTGGCATGGGAGACCTCTCCTACATATTAGAATCTGGTCTGATGGTGTGATGATAGTGATGGGTTCCGAATATGATGGTTTTTTACTAGAGTTTTTACACATTTATATAATTTCCTTTGGTTGTCGTCGATTAATGTGGAACTGTGACCGTAGTGGGGGACCTCTTGTGCAGAGATTTTGTGTACTAGGTCTCAATTATAACTGTTTACCTTGTGCTACCTTAGGTTGTGTAGATTTGCATGGACTTGCTGGTGCTTTTGTGTGGGGTTGGCTCTTATTGTCTGCTATGGGATTGAGTGGAGACCGAGAACTCAGGGGTCTGTCGGATGAAGACATGGCATCTGAATGCTGGTGGTTGTAGGAGGGCATCATTCAACATGATGAAGTGTACAAGGAAATATATATGAAACAAGACCCGGATCTATGTGGCTTATCATGTGGTAAGATGCTATTAGTTGGCACCACCTTAGTGACACATGGTCATACACATGTAGATGAGGGGCATGATGGACTACCCACACTGTCGGCTAAAGCATAGCGTCTGTAGGACACAAGGATAAGAATTTTGTGGTCAATACTAGTGGCAACAAGGTTGGAGTAGACATATCCAAGGGGAAGGGCTGCAAAAAATATGTGAAAGGATCACTACCAAAGGCAACTTAACATAGCTGTAAAAACCCTAAATCCATAAAATAGAATATGAGAGTGAATGGCTGTAAAATGGTGCTTGGTAGGGATCTTGGGTTGGAGCATGTGGTTTGAATGTCCCTTGTGGCCCTTGTAGGTAAATTTAGCCACAAGGCAATGAACATGTTCAAGATTGATGCATGGGTTGAAGAGGTTTGGAAGCCAAGATTTGGATATATTCTGGGGGTCTCCATTTTGTCCAAAGGTTGGTCCCGATTTACATTTAATTGGATGGAATGTGCAACATAGTTTTGGGATAGACTTGGCTCAAGGCTTAGGGGAGTCTAATGTTGAAACGTTGGCAATCGGGTTTTGACCCTTGCACTGAAAATATTTGCTTCCAGCATATCTGGTTTCTTTTGCCTAATTTTCCCCTGGCGATGTGGCATCATGATGCTTTTATGGCGGTTGACAATCATTTGGGTATTTTTCTTCATGTAGGTGAATATTTGATTAAGGGCACTGATAAGCGGCTGGGTAGAATGTTGGTGGAAATAGATGTTACCAAAGGCTTCTTGGATGAAGTTGAAATCGAATGGAGGGACAAAACATTCATTGAGAAGTTGGACTATTGAGGTCTTCCATTTAGATGCTCTTGATGTAAAGGGGTCAACCATATGTGGGGGGCATGTCCATCCTCAAGTAATGGCTTAGTCTGTGATGATTCACCATATTTTTATGGGGATTGGTCGACATAGGAGGCATGTGACTTTGAATCTTCAGACAAAGCCAGTCCATCACAGCAATCAGTCCCTGTGCAACATGAGGGGAAATCCATGGAAAAATTTTCAACCATCATCGGTAAGATATATGATCTTGATCCTTGTCTATTTCATTCATTATCTTCAAAAGAGATTACACTACTATCTAGTAGCTCTTTATATGAGAAGTTTTTGGGGGGAAATCCTAAGATATTGGATTGTATGGGGTCTGGGGGGAAGGATGTTGGGTCTTCCATTAGTATCTTTGGTGATACGTCCAAAACCTATCCAAGAAATGCCTTTGTGCTTAGGGGGGTACCTAGTTTGATTGGTGAGTGCACATAGGATTTTGTACATCCATATATAGATAATACTCTTTCGGCTTTGGGTTTGAATGGATCCATGGGACCGGTGATGGTGGAAGCCCCCCATGATGTTGCTTCTCTGCATGTATCTATTGGTCCCACTGTATAGACTGGATATGTGGGAACTTATACCACTCATAAGAGTTTTGATAGGCCGGGTATGGGTGGAGGTGAGGATGGGGAAGGAGACCCCTTCTTTTTGCAACATTGTCAAAAGAAAACCCATCCCATCATTTATTGGTAACATTAAAAAAAGTGATATGTAGGTTTTACCGGATGGTTCCTTTACTAGTGGGGGTGAACTGGTTAAGACACCATCTAGGATGATGCAAAAGAAGAATTACAAGGTGGTACATGGGGGGATAAAAATGGAACTATCTTTGTTAAAAACCATAAGCACTGGGAAAGGGAAGTCTAAATGAGATTCTGGAAATGTTGTAGATGTTACTACCGAAGACTTATGTTCACCAAAATTTATGGCCCTTAGATAAAATAAATCCCTCGCAAGGGTTAACAAATGATTATTACATCCTTAAATGTTCGTGGGGTGGGGGGAAGCTTGAAAAAACTTTCCTTGAAGAGGTATTTCTCCATTAATAAACCTGATGTAGTTTTCATTCAGGAAACTATGGTCACTGGGAAGATGGATAGATCTTTTTTTGCACAAGTTTAGCATGGGTGGGAGATGGAAACTGTCGATGCATTTGGACAATTGGGTGGATTGCTTACTTACTAGAATCATAAATTTGGTAGATTTACTCCTTACATCACCTCGACGGGTAATCTCATAATAGGTTCTTTTACTGGCATCGAGATGGAACTAAATATTTTAAATTGTTATGGGCCATATGGAGACAAGGAGATTTGGAACAGAATTAGGGATGATGGCATCTTCAATTTACCTTGTCATATCATTGGGGTGACTTGAATTTTACTCTGAGAGCCTCAGAAGTTTGGGGTGAGGAGGCATGACTAGGTCCTTTGGGGGATTTTTCTCCAATATTTTTCATGATGTTGATCTTGTAGATATTACACAAGCACCATATCAACCCACTCAAAAAAATATGCACCTTGGTAAGGAGGTTATTACCAAAAGATTGACAGATTTTGGATTCCTGAATCTCTTGTTGATAACATGGGTTGGTATGGGACATGGGTGGAACCGAAATATTTCTTGAATCATTCAAACATTGTCTTAGAACTTGGTCCAGTTAGAAAAAAGAACCTCTTTCCATTCAAATTCAGTCACTCGTGGCTAAAAGAGAAAGAATTCACTGAACTGGTTAGGTTGGAATGGAAGAAAATGGATGGAATGGATCGAGGATCAACCATGAAAATCCTGGTCAATAAGTTGAGGACATTAACAAATATTGTGGTTAAATGGGAAAATGAGAGAAAGAAGGCAATGCAAAATGAATTAGTTACTATTGAACAACGATTTAAAGATATACAATTTTTGTATAAAAATAGGAGTTATCCGAAGGAAGTGCAGAAGGAATTGACTGTTTTAGAAGCTACTAGATTGCACATATTGCTTATGGAGGAGGAGAGATGGAGATTAAAAAATAAAGTAGTATGGTTGGCTCAAGGTGACCTGAATACCAAATTTTTTCATCACTTTGTTAATGACAGAAGAGTCCAAAATTCCATTTAGGAAATACAACAAGAATATGGTATTATTGTCAGAGAACTGGAAGACATTGAATTAGAAGCAATGAAACATTTTCATCAATTATTTTCTGATCTGGGTACAACATCTATTATGGATTAGATGGATATTATTCATAAATTCCATGATTACTTCTTCGAGGAGGAGGAATCTATGGATAGTAAACAGGTCACATTGGATGAAATCGAGGTTGTGTTAAAAGGATTTCCTAGAAGAAAAATATCTTGGACTGGATGGGTGAATGGTAGAGATTTTTCTTGAGTTTTTTGATATTATGGGGGCTGATTTTTTTTTTCAATGTGGTTCACGCGTCGGCTTGAACGACGGGCTACATCCACGGAATAATTTCTGGCGGACCCACCCGAAGGGGCCTCACACCCGCGGCCTCTGCGTGCCTAACCCCAAGAGAGTCAATGAGAATGGATCCTGCGACCTCACATGCTGGGAGGCCTAACTACGAGTACTCGTACTCGACCGATTGAGCTAACTCTTGGGGCTGATTTATTACATGCAATGGAATAATATAGAACACCAAACAAAGTATATGAAGGCATGAACTCTACCTATATTTCCTTAATTCCCAAGGTTGTGAAACCTATATCTTTTGGAGAATTCAAACCTATTTCACTTTGCAATTTGGTTCATAAGATCATATATAATATTATTGCAAATAGGATTAAGTTGGTATTATCCAGGCATATATCATTGGAGCAATTTGGGTGTTTGAAGGATAGGAAAATCCATGATGTTGTGGGTGTGGCTCAAGAGATATTTCATAGCATTAAAACAAATAAGTTACAGGATTTGGTCCTAAAATTGGATCTAGTAAAAGCTTATGATTGAATAAACAGGGGATTTCTCGAGTTTATATTATTACAGGTGGGACTGGATTGAGATTCTACTAATTGGATTATGGCTTGTGTCCAATCTATTAGTTATGTAGTCATCATTAATGCATCTCCTTCAAACTTCTTCAAAGGAACTAGGGGTATAAGGCAAGGTTGTCCCCTACATCCCCTTCGTTTTCCCCTTATTATTGAAGGACTTAGTAAGCTGATATAATTAGATAGAGAGAGGGGTGAGATATTTGGAATTTGTATATACTGTTATCAGAATTACACACCTTTTGTTTGTGTAGGATGTTATGATCTTTGGCCTAGGAAATATTGGTGAATGACTGAGATATAAATACATTATGGATAAATTTTTCAATGCGTCTACGATGTAGATCAGTGATTAGAAATCAATATTTCTCCATTATGGGTTGGAACAAAATGACATTTGCAGAATTCAAAATACATTTCCTTTTACACTCAAGAGATTAGAAGATGGTACCAAGTATCCGAGATATGTACTAAAACCCAATAATTATATGGTAAAGGGCTAGTTCCGACTTATCAAAAAATTTGAAGTTCAAATTAAGCATTGGAGTTTGAAGTGGCATTCGATGGGAAATATATTGACATTGGTTAATTTTGTTTTAATCAATATGCTTGTATATTGGATATCATTATGTAATGTGCCTAAACCAATTATTAGAGCCATCTACAACATCATTTTCAACTTCTTATGGTCAGGATCACCAGAAAAGAAGAAGTATTTCTTGGTCAAATGGGAGAATATTGCTCGGCTCATTTCCCTTTGAGGATGGGGTACAAAAAGTTTATATTTCTTTTCAAAAGCATTTACAAGAAAAAGTATTTGGTGGGCTCTATTTATGGACAATATGTGGCATAGGGTAATCAAAGGAAAATATTTAAGAAATTTGGGAGAAGAGAAATGGATCAGATTGGATAAAGAACCTTGTCATAGGAGTCTCAAATATATGGCATGGAATCCCCAATGCTTTCAATATACTTGTTAATTGGCTGGCATGGATGCCAGGGAATGAGAAATCCATATTATCCCCTAGGCTTGTTGATGTTCTACATAGGACTAGGTTAAATAGGCTGAATTATTTTGTTAAGTTCAAAGATAATGATTGCACTGGATTAGAATGGTTGAATGCTACAGATTTTGGATTGGAGGAGTCTCATGGCATGGAATGGGAAAAGTATGTACAAGGTTTAAAAAAGGATGGTATTGGGCTATCAAATGAGAAGAATTACAACATGGACATGTAATAGGATTATAGAAACAATTTTATCTAAATTGGGATATGAGGTATAGTGGCATAATTCCCAATCATAGGTTTTGTTGTGACATTAGGAGGTTTGGAGATGGTTGATCCCTCTAAAGTGCAAGATTTTTATTTGATCGACTTAAAGAAAGCGTATCTTAACCTGGGAAAATCTGGTTAAAGAAGTCACATGGGACCGGGTATATGATGTTTGTTCTTTGCACATGAGGAGTCCTACGATCATATTTTTATCAAATGTGAGTTCACGTTGCATCTTTGGCCTAGTATAAGTGGTATTATTCAATCACCAGATATCTGGCTTGGTGACATGTTGGTATCTTGTTTGGATGGTTGGAGGTGTGCACATTAGATCATGATGAGCTTAACGGTATATATATGTTGAGAAGTATGGAAAAATCATAACGATTATATATTTGAGGACATTAAACCTGCTATTGGTTACACTGTTAACATAATCATTGCATCCTATTTAGAGAAGATGGTGTCAGTCAAAAATATCAACTCCAAGATACGTCGAGCGCTTATTTATGACAAAGATTATTGTAGCGGGTTCTTTGATGGGGAGTCATAAGAGGAGGGAGCTCGTGGGGGGGTGAATCTATATTATGGATTAATGATGCTTCTTATTTCAAGATCAATTTTAGTTGTGGCGTTGGTGCAGACACCAAGTCTGAAGTCTTGGAACTATGAATATTATTTTATTTTGCAAAGTCGTTGGGACTGAAGATTCTTTAGGTATTTGGTAACTTTAAGGTTGTAATTAACTGGATCAATGTTATTTGTAAGTTACAAGAGATAATCATAAATATTGGTTATATAAGCTAAAAGAGATGACACAATATTTCGACAGTATTTCCTATGAACATACTTATAGGGAATTCAATATGGTGGCAGTTTCTCTTTCCAAGTCAACATTAGAATTACAAGGTTGAACAAATTCTATACTCTTTTTCTAGAATGATAGATTGGTGGGGCAAAGATGAGTTAAGATATATTAATCCTTGGAGTTGGGTATTGATCTCTGGACAACGATGAGCCCCCATGCATTATTCATTATTTTGATTATTTATCTTCAGTTATTTCTTTATCTTGCAGATATTTTGACATATGGTTAATGTGACAGGGTGAGATTATATATTTTTGCTTTTGTATTCAAGCTTGTGATTACATAATTCAAATGATGATGGCAACTTTGATACAATACCTTGTTGCATCAAACTCAACCAATCAGCAAGCTTCTACTTATTCAGATATTCAATAGTCATTTACTATCATAAATCTTCAAATATATTTTAGTTAGTAGATTTGCTTGATTAGTTTCATTAGTTTATAAACAATAGATTTTATGATGGATATTTTGTATGGTATAGTTGTGATGAACTATTATATGGCTAGATGCTATCTATTTGAACTATGATCAATTGACCATTTTTTATCTAAACTATATTAGTTAACCATATGATATTTCCCTTTATGGGCCATATAGTTAGGCCGATTCTTTGGACTATATGTTCACTATTTGTATCTCTTTGAATAGAGAAACTTATACTTATTAATAAAGTATAGCTATTTTAGTATTGGAAAAAAGGACAACCATATATTGAATTATTAATTCATACATTACACTTTCTTCAAATTTCATATGTTGGAGTGTACTTAAGATGGATTCACATCTTTTGTATAACTTTATATTGAAATGGACAACAATCAACAAACATAATCCACATGGGAGAATAAATAGTGGGAGGATGGTCACAAAATTGATGTTGTGGATCCAAATGATAACAATATAGTTGAAAAGTATGATTTGCAAATTTGCATATATTGATTCCCCGGGTCTATTAATTTTGTCGATATATGTGCTTTTGAATAGTCCATCTTAGTAGTATTAGGTTAGGAAATATTTTTTTATTTAATGTGAGATTTCCTAGGTAGCATTCATAAATTTGACTTTCCACCAGAGTGAGTTTTTAAAATCAAATAAAGAAAGAAAAAGGAAAAAGGAGTTTTATATCTATTTCACTATTATAAAACTCAGAATTTCCAACAAAAAAAAAGTAAGTGTAAAGGGAGTGAACTCTAAAGCGATTGAGAATACCAAAGCCTTTGAAAATGCTAAAATGATATAACAATTTTTTTTTCAAAGAAAAAAAACTCATAATTTGATATTTTAGTCGAAATCAAAGTTACATATGTCATTTCACAAAAATTCCCAAAGACACAACTTTTAACAACTGATGTTTTGAACAAAGCAAAGACCGAGTCATTTCCAAGAAAACTACTAATCATCTTTTAGTGCACATAGCTTTTCAAGACTACAAACATTAATTATCTACAAACTATAAAAAGTACCTAAAATTACTAGTATAAATGGACTGTGCTCGAATAACATAAGAAAAGGTCCCTGGATTCCTTGATAACTAACATACCATTTGGTAACAAGACAACTTCCTTTGATAGGCTATCTTCTAGAGCATTGAATTCCCTGAAAAATGTGCTTGATGGGGATTTTGTTGAAGAAGTCCATAATCTTTTTTGTTCTGTCGCACTAGTTATCCAACAAAATGGCCTGCAAAGAAGAGTGATCCATTGCCCAGTCCACGATAACACACGAGTCACAACATACCTACTACTCCATAATGTTATTCATTGCAACAAACTTTAAAATCCTCCAAAAGGATACCAGCTCCACCCTTGTGCTCGTGCCAGAACCACTACCCAATTTGAGAAGAAAGAAGTGATTCTCAACAATGTTAAGCACCATCCCACCTCCACACGGGTCCACATTGGAGGCACCATAAAAAAGGACACAAGGAAATCATTCTTTAAATGCAGGTTCGTGTAATACTCATGGATTTTTTAGAGAGCGAGTCTTGTAGAATTTCTTGAACAAATTGAAAGTCTTAAGACCAAATATAGTAGGAGGGAGAGAGTAATTATCAAATATCCTAGCATTTCTATACTTCCATATTCCCCACATTAGAAAGAATGGCAATGTTTTTAAGATAGGAAATTTTTTAATCCGACAAATAATATTTCTCCCAGTGAAGGGAGAGTCTACCTGTGTGACAATTGAAGCCTCTCCAATAATTCAATCCAAAACTTTTGACAAAATAAACATTCAACAAAGAGATGAAAGATATTTTCCTTCTCCTTCCAACATATAATACATAAATTTGGTCCATAAAAGTCTCTTTTGTTATCCCAAGATAAAATTTGGTTTTCCAGATATATCCACAAGAAGAAATATTTTAAATGGAAAGGACCAATTCCACAACTAGTTATATCACTAGCGTGGGGCATGAGTATGAGAAGATATAGTAATGTCCTCATAAGGTTTGCTTGCACTTGTCTTTCTAGCTTGTTTTTCCCAAGACCAAATTAAGGAGTCTTCCTCTTCCTTACATATAATGCTTGATGTTGACAATAAAATTTATCCATTCAACTGCCATAATAATAGATAGGCCCAAATAAGAAGGAGACAACCAATATGAGGTTCCATAAGTATCCATTACACGATTCTTAATATGGGCAGTCTTGTAATACATAGGCTGCAATATGAGATATCAATGCCTCAGAGATCAGGTAGAAATTTTCTCCCCTAAGAAAGGATCAACCCCAAAACTATATTGCCACTATTGTCAATCTTCCATGTAATCCACCTACCTAACTAAACAAAATATTTCATAAACCCCTGTTGGATATTAGAAAACTGGAAAACATACTTATTTCCCTTCCTTTCCCATTCCTCCACAATAGCTTTCTTTAAATATTTATCTATAATAACCAAAATCCACAGACCTGTACCAAATAGTCCCATCCAGATACCTTTTAGACACATGCATGAATGAACTAGCTCATATTTTTTTATCCCCTAACCCCCAAACACTTTGGCAATCAAATTTTCTCCCAAGGGACCAAATGGAACTTGCCTTTATCCACTTTCGCATACCATAGGAAATGCATCATTTCCCTATTGATACTATGCAAAATAGACCAAGGAATCCTATAAAATGACATCCAATACACATGGATGCTTTCAAGGACCGACTTGACCAAAATTAGCCTACCTCCTAGAGACAACCATTTATAGCACTAGCAATTAACTTTCTTCTCCACCTTCTTGAGTAGCCACAACCAATCCTTAGCATAGTAACAGTTTGGATTTAGAAGATAGAATAGGTATTTAATTCATGTGTCTCAACACTCTAACTGATAAGGAAAGAAATTGTTTACCTGTTCAATTACTTCTTCTTGCACATTGTCATGGATGAGGCTAGATTTCTAAACACCCACCTCCATCCCAGAGGCAGAGTGGAAAATAGTTATGATTTCCTTATATGCTTTACATTCCTCCACAAATCCTTTACCATAGATAACCACATCATCCACAAATAAATATGGATGATGTGGTGTCTTATGGACACCTTAACTCCAAACAAATTTTCCTCTAACTTATCTTGCTCAATCATTCTACTGAGGCCCTCAACCACTAAGAGGAAAAGTAGAGGTGATAAAGCGCACCCCTACCCGAGCCCTATGGAAATTTTGAAAAAATTGGTAGAGGCACTGATCTGGATTTATGCGTGAATGAAATGAAAGAACATATACAGAATCATAATCATAGGCATTTTACAAAGACAACAGAGATACAATAAACACATTCTATTAAATGGCGGAAATAGAACAGACTGTAATACAATTGCTAGAATGGTGGTAGTTATCTTTGAGAAGAGATGTGGTTGTTACGCTCATCCGTGCCAAGCTGAACACAAAATGAGGCCAAATGGGCCTATTTATAATAATAATGAGGGTGAGAACCCAAAAAGTCCAAAATGTAACCCTAGAAGATGAACCGTCATAAAGTTTGCGACCCCAAGGTGGTAAGTTGAACAGTCAACTTCCCGGGGTCATAAATTTTGCATACGATCTCCGATTTGGGCATTCGATAGCTCGTTGGAAGGGTCTATCTAATCTTTAAAACTTTTGGTCAGAAAAATGCATGCTGATGGAAACCATTTAGCCCCCGAATCACCAAAAAACTTCATATAGGGCCTTAAACGACCATGAAAGTTTGGGACCCGAAAAAACATAGAAAAATAACTAGGAAACTGCCACAATGGACAATTGTTTTGAGCCAGTGGAATAGGTGGGTGGACACCAATCTCCATCTAGATCAGGAACCATTTACAAGCACTACAAACCTGACCAGGGAAACCCATGCCATAGCCCACTTGATAACATATAAAGGGAGTCTGATTTGTAGATATTCCAACCTCAAGAACACCCAATCTAACCTGTCATAGGATTTGATTAGATCCAACTTTAGGATTATTGAATTAATTTTCTTGATTTCTGTAGAGTGAAAACATTCTTGAGCAACACCTATTACGTCCATAATTTTCCTATTCAAAAGAAATCCAAATTGCTCAAATGACATACTTCTTTCAAGAAAATGATTGATCCTATTAGAAATAATCTTACAAACCATATTACATAATGAAATATGCATGTATTCATTGAAAGAGTATGGTTTTGAGCTCCATGGAATCAAATTGATAAAGGTGGAATTTAATGCTCCAGATACATACCCTTTTTTTCGGGACTCCACTACTGCAAAGAGCTCTTTGCCAACTATGTCAAAAACATTTGATAAAAATTCCATTGTCTAGGCATCAAGGCTTGGACTTTTATCTTTTGCCAATTTCTTTAGAACTGATTCTATTTTCCCCAAAGTAACCTCCTTACCCACCTCTATACCTTCTGCATCTGAGAAAAATATGGGATAATGCTTAATATCCTCGAGTTGTTCATCAATCTTTGAAGTACCGATATATTTGAAAATTTGCTTGAAATGGTGGGTTGCGTCATGTTCTAGTTTAGACTAAGAGTAAATTAACTTGCCCCTGGAGTCCTTCATATATGAGATAGTGTTGCATTTCTACAATGAGTGGCAAATTTATCAAATAATTTAGAGCTGCACTCTTCCTTCTTTATTTAGATGGCACAACTTTTCAGGCACCAAGATTCCATTTTAATTCCTAGTATTTGGTTTTGATGAGCCTCCATTTTAATTAGAGTATCCTTTTCAACCTTGGAGAAACATCCAGAGGTATTCTATGAAAAGAAAGTAGAGATTTCTTTTTCAACATTGAGAAGATCTTGCCCAAGAGTTTTTTTCCCCAATTTAACCACAAGTTGTTTGAGTTTTTTTAACTTCACCATAACAAAATGCATAGTAGTGTCCTTAGCATCAGTCCTAAGGGATCACCAAAAATCCACCACCAACATGCAAAAAGAATAATCCTCTAGCCAATTGTGATTGAATTTAAAGGGAAACTTTTGTTTTTTTCTTTCCATGTCCAATTGAAAGCAGAGAGGGGAGTGGTCTGACACCCCTGAGTAAAGAGATTGGGATTTGTATCTGTTAGGATTATTAATCCTCCCTTTGTCAAATGTCTATTAGATTAATTATTTCCTAAATTAGGAACCTTAAATTAATTAAATGGGTCCACTAGTGCAATTGGGTCCACATGTACCGGTCATTGAAGTGTGGGGGACACTACTAGAGGTTGACTACCACTTACTCCATGTGCATGCATCAGTTAGGGCACCTCCTAGACCAATCCCTACATTTTAGGAGCCACTGGGAGTCCCATCACCAACCTACTTCAGTTAGTTGGTGTTAGGACCAGTTAGTCTTAGTTAGCCCCTAGTTACAATCAGTTACTTCACAGTCAGTTAGGCTAGCGCTACTAATGCATGGATAATGCATGGTTGCATGGGGAGGAGCACTTTACCCACCTACCACACTCAGTTGCACTGAGATAACTAGTTGTTACTGCTTGTTGGAGTTATTGGTCATCGGGGAGTTGTCTATTTGGACTATGATATTGATTGGGAGACCTTGAGTTAGAGATTCAGTTAGATACAGTCTTATCCACTTGGAGGATTCGAATTCATTACTCATGCATTCGAATTCTACCTATGTATACTACATTGTAACACCCGATATTATTATGATGAAAATACTGTAAATTCCTGAGCAATACTTGTCTGCTTCCTGTGTGGTTTGTTTTGCTTAGTTTGTATGTTCATTCTCCATTCAATTTTTGCAACATTATCAGAACTCTTTGCTTGAATATATTAATGGCATTCAAATTCTAATAGTATCTAGGGAAGATGTTTGCTAGCCCTTCATCCAGAAGAAACCCATCCAACATTTTTGAGATGTCCCCCTCTCAGGCACAACCATTACGCCAGGTAGGAAAGTAGGTACAAGAACCACATCGATACCATCATTATCTTGAAAGAGTTGTTTGAAGAATATTGAAAGAGGGTCAAGGCCCCAAATTTCACCGACATTGAGTGTCATGTTTAAATCTCCCCCCCGAATCAAGTGATGAAACTACAAAATTCCGTTATGCATCACAGACTCCCAAAATCATCATCGAATGACATATATAAATTGTGTTTTATTTATTTATTTTTAATTTAAATGTTTTACTCTATGAGATGACAATAAAAATATATTTATGTTTGAAATCATAGGTGTGTTGTTTATGTTAGAAACCATATAGGTGCAATGTAAAAGTAAACAAACAAATCTAAGTGAAAAGTTGGTTAAACAAATCTAAGTGAAAAGTTGTTTATCAATGGACATTTTTATGACATTGAAGCATATAACACATAACATATAATTTTTGCAATTCATCATGTGGTTTACTAGATGAGCTCATTTATTTATACTTGAGTATTTAATCAATTGTCCACAAATATGGGTTGAGATGGTGAACTTGATTGTTCAACGTATTCAAAAAATGGTTGTGTAGGTCCACATTTATTATGCTTATACAAGCCCAGTTTGATGGCACAATTTTCATGTTAGTTACATCGCACTAGCCACTCCTACATGCTTTGTACTAATGTTCCAACTTCAACATAGAAAACATATTAGTGTGCTTCCTACCAACTCGATGACTTCAACACATATAACATATTGGCATGTTAATTGGCACATAACACATAACATATTGGCATGTTAATTTGGGTCGACGTCCATTGTAATATCCCGATTTTGACCCCAATTGCATTAAAATTGTATATGATGTAAAAATCATTATTTAATCATGGTGAGGAGATAAAGGCCAAGGCCCCGCCATTGATTTAGCATTTTATGTATAAGAAATTAAAATTGATGCATATGGTTTTCGTGCTATCCAGGCACATTATAAATTGAGACATCATGTAAATATGCAATTTAATAAAATACCCACAACTAGCTATTCAATGCAACAAAGAGACATGGGCATGAATTCACAAGGAATAGGGAGGGAAATTATTCAAACCCTTGAGCCAATAGTGTTGAGCCAAATGTCAATGAGAAAAACCATAACTCTCAACTACCCATTTTGTCTTTTGCACCCAATCATTTATTTCTTCTAGAAGTTGGTTGAGGTAGTTAATGCCTTGGGAATGGAAGAGTATGACAACCAATTTTGTATTGGGGAAAGCCATAATTTTTGAAAAACGAATTTCTGCTTATTAGGCAAGTAAACACCCATAAATTGTTGCCCATTCCATTATTCACCCACATTTTTCTATTCCTCACGCAACTGGAGCTTGCTGTGCTTTTCTCATCCCGTTTTTATGCAATTTCCTCCATTTTCCATGGCTGGGAAACCCATTTTGGTGTTGCACAGTGGATGGGCAGAAGGGAATCACGATTTGGGAGTTTATTGAGGTCATTTTTGCCCTTGCAATGCCCATAAACGTTTCTGAATTTGAATTGCTCTCTTGGGGTTGATTTCCCCTTCTACCATTTTCATTTTTTGGTTCCCAAGACATTTTTCTTCATGCCCAGCAGTTGTATTTTGTTGTTATGTGTATCCTTGTTTTGGTCTGAAAGACTTAGGAGAGGAAGAGGACCAGAATTTGCTTGATAAACCTAGTGAAGAGAGGAACCTCACAAAGAGATCAAGAGGGGCTGGCTAATCTTCTATGCACACCCTGAAGAGCACCAAAAGGGAAGGTATGGCCTAAGGGACTATGTAGCAGTGAAGGGAACACTTCCTTGTATTAGGCGTGTAGGTATTGTGGATACCAAGCATGATAGATCTTGTGCAGGTGTCCATAGCTCTGTGGTTGAGCTCACTACCTTAGCAATTCATCCTTTCCACTGCCTTAGCAACATGATATACCCAATTGTAGATTGGATTAGATGAACTTTGATATGTATTTGGTTATGTGTGAGCCTGTTGTTCCCTTTTCCTTGTGGGAATCATGCCCAGGTCGGGGGTGGAAGTGGTGCTGAGAGATTGATGAGCACACTGGCCTATGGTTGGGTGGAATGTTGCAGCGACATAGCTAGTTGTGGGACAACTCATTTACAAGATAAAGTGCTCTCTTGTATTTTCTGTATTAATCTTGTAATGTAATTGTTTTAAGAATTATTATGAGCATGTTGAATGCTTGCAATGTATTTGCTTCCGCTGTATTTTCTTGCATTTTACATCTACATGTGTATTTTACTGTAATGCATTATGTTTATGTTCATGGGGCTAGATCCCCGGTTGGATGATAGCAGCGCAGTAGTCGCGTCCTTTCCATCGAGTAGAGGGGAGGGGATGTGACATCTGTAATGACAATGTTTTCAAGCCTTGTAGCTTCAAAAATATAAAAAAAAAAACTTTTGTCAAAGGCTTTGTAAATACATCAACAATATGATCATCAATCATGTAGTTGACAAGAGACAGTACATTCTCATAAGTGAATGAGACAATACACTAGTGACTTATAAGTAAGTCATTATCCTTATTATTCATTTTATCCTAAGTTTTATAATGCCCTCCTAATTAAAGTAAATTAGCCATAACCTTGAGTTAATTATCCCAAGCTTGGGGTTAGAAGGGGAAAAAGAAACAAATCCCATGCATGCCACTTGTCTAGTTCTCATCACATATGCATGGCACTTGGCTGGTTCTAAACACCCATACAATTATCGACAAACTAGTTCATTCAATTATTCTATCAATATTTGAGCCATAATTATGTACCAAACCCTAGAGTTGTACCATAAAACAATGAGAATTACAGAGTTGTAAATGCATTTTACCCTGGGATATTGGTGTCAGGGAATTGGGTTCCCTTCAGAGAGAACTTGTCTCACAGTTGAGTTCCTTGGAGCCCTGACATATAGAGTCCCCAATTGACCTGTGTTAGAGCCTTGGAAGGGAGTTGGGAATCGCCCAAGGGATTGTTAACTCATAAAAGGGGACCTCGTTCCTTGACATGTGGATGTTGATGGGGTAGGAGTGATAGTGGATTGGGATAGGCATGGAGGGGGCTTGACACCTATGAGTTTGTTGAGGTATTTATATGAGTTTTCCTTCTTGTGAATTGATAGCCCTAGCTCGGGGGCAACCTCTGTTATAGAGAGAATTGGTACAACAGAGTGCCTATGGCTGGGAGGAATGCCCTTAGTTTTTAGTTAGTTGGAAGAAATTTTAAGATAAGTTTCTAACTGTGTATGAAATGACATGTATATATATTTGTTATGCATATTGCTTAAGTTATTGTTACGTGATTATCTAATTTCAAGGATTTCATGACATGGTATGAGTGCATTCATGCTAGAAATTGCATGTATGTTTTAATATATGCATATATTTAGTTTGGGCAACCATATATTTAATTACCATTGTAAATTTGACAGTATAATCATGAAAAATGAATTTGGGCATCAATGGTGAATTCCGTAAGTTATTGGAGTACCCCATGGCCCCAAAGGCATGGTGAGGTCACTGGGTATGTGACATAAATTCTTTTAATTTATCGAATATGATATCCTTGTTTTGAGGAAATAAATCCCAAGTAAACCTAGAAAATCATCAATAAGGGTTAAGGCATACTCTTCAATAACTAAGAAAGGTTGATAAATCATATAATGGTTGTTGTGCACAAGCTCCAAATGTGTCTTTTCCCTCTACAAATTTCCCCTTCAAATGCTTCTCAATGATGTTTACCAAGAATACAAATCTCACATGCACCTTCATGAAGAAAAAAATTAGTAAATACACTAATCATATTCAACCTAATGATCAATTTCATATTCCTAAAATTTTGATGCCCCAAACTTTCATGCCAAATGCTGCTTATGTCATAAATTTTGGCTATAAAGTGCAAATGGTCCAATTTCCTTCTTTGAACCCTTAAAATCATAGAATTATAAGATCTATCATTGGGGTGAAGAATGCCCTAACCAACAACAACATCAAATTTGATTTTTAATATCCTTCACAACAAAACTGTCAGCCCAAAATTCAACCTTATTGCTAGTTTGTGTATGTTGCAATACTTTTAAATTTTATTATTATTATTGTTTTGCATAAATAATTTCTAGGCGAAATCCATATACTAATTCCCCTCATTTAGAGGTTGCTACCTAGGGGGGATACCAAATTTCCTCTCAACCAATAGAGTTACACCCAAAATTACACTTATGTTGTGGAACATATAATAAATGAACACTAAGATTAGGTACATGGTAGACATCATTGATCACACAATTGTCACAATCAAGTTAATACTACAAATAATAGTACTAGTACATTCACATTAGTGGTGGCCGATGGGGAGTACTGATATGTATCACCGTCTAGCTCAGATATATCACTCTCCATCCAATTCTAAGCTAGATGATGATACCTATTGACGTTCTTCGTCCACCACTAATGCAGATGTGCTAGTATTAAGATAGGTTCGTAATGTAAGATGTTGTGGTGCACAAAATATTAATGAATTCACTCAAGAACTTCACATCTTATACTTTTTTCTTTTTCTTTTATACTAGTATAATCTACTCTATATTGGACCATTTTTAAGCTATCATATCTACCGTTTTTAAGTTATACAAACAAGACAATACCACCAATTAAAAAATCTAGTTCTACAACCTATGAAAGCTAAAAAATGACACCTTCGAAACCCCTAGTAAAAGATGTTATTCAAATTTGAAGTGTATTTGTAGAGTCTTAATGTTGTGCCTACGATGATTTAAATTTTGATTTTGCATTATATAACCGCAACTATAACAAAAAAAAGGAATAACACGGTGTATTAATATCGATGATGTCAAGTAGGAGAGAAAATGGTGGGAAACTTAAATTTTGATATTAAAAGCTTAGAAGTTCTGGCAATTGCACCACTCCTCACGAACATCAAATTGACGTAGATGAGATGCCATCAATTGAAACCTCTACTCTAAAAGTGTATTGAAATCTTCATTACCATAAATGTTTCTTGCCCAATCCAATACAAAAATAAAGACTAGATGAATCATGGAAGTCATGGAAACCATAATATTTTCAATTAATGTAAAAGGAATTGCTATGGTCCATAGAAGATTCTCTTGCTGTCATAGTAATTGTGTTACCTCTTTGGACTAGGAAAAGCAAGGATGCTGATGCCATAAGTTAGTTTGTGCAAAGTTAGTTTGGTATTTTCCAAGTAATGATAGTGAGTGAAAATAATTTAATTGAAACTGTAGCTGCACTAGAGATCCAACCCACCACACACTTGAACATAAAAACCTAGAATAAGTGGCAACAATTTAGGTAAATGCTTTCAAGTAAACATGTTAATCCCATTAATTCGACCATGATGACTGATGCATGATTTTCTAGTTGCAAGGAGGATGTTAGTTGGTTAAATCCTATTCATAGATTTAGTGGACACCACTACCATTAATAATATGCTTATATCAATGAATCATATTCATCCAATGGAGTTTTGTATTTTAAAACTTATTTAATTTGGCACCTTCCATCCATTTCCAAAATTAGAACACATATCCACATAACTAAGTATATGATCATCTACAACAAAAAATATTTTCTTTCTCATTTTTTTTTTATACTAGGGGAATCGACAATTGGGGTGGGGCTCGTACTCTCGCGACAAGGGGTCGATTCCTGTTCGCTACCACTATAACCTAGGGTGCACCACACAACCCGCAAGCACAGTGCATAGGTTAATCAGGATTTGAACTTGTGACCTCTTTTAATAATGTGTAATATCATTTCACTTCTCAGCCAATTAGTCTACACCCTTGCAGGCTTCTTAACCTTACTTAATGAGGGAAAACTAAAAACATTCTTAGCCATGCTATGTGAACAATGTAGGAAAAAATTGACTACTAACCTTTTCAAGAGAAGCAAAGCTAACATGTTACTATGAAAAAACATAAAGTAAACAATGACACACATACACACTACAAAAGAGATTTACCTTGGAAACCCTTAATTTAGAAAACCAACAAAGTATGTTGAAGCCATACCTATTTCTCATTGTATCAATAAAATAGTTCACAATAGAATATTTAGGTAATATGCAATTTCATAACCCTTCCACTAATTGGGATTATATCATAATGAGTATAAGACCACGCGGATACAACCACACAACCAATACAACACACTAACATTTTACCACTTGTTGAGTACCCTTAAGTTGAGCATTCATTTTGCCACTATGAAATAAGTAATATGATGCTTGAAACTCAATACAACAGTGTGCAAATTAGTTGGCTTAACAAAATTAGAGAGCTTGGGATTGGTCTTGGCATGAAAAACAATAAAGCAAGTATGGGAACCAAATTTGAACACAGATTAAAAAGTGTTGAATTTAGCTTGATAGAGAATTACATAGACATTACCCTTCAATTCCATGGTGAAGATTTATATTGGTGAGGCAAATGGACCATATGCCCACTAGTTAAATATCATATGATATCAAAACCCAAGTTCGAAGACACTTGGTGAAGAACCTTTATGATAAACACCTGCAATGGATATCGAGAATGGAGAAACATTGATGTAAGGTATAGATAGGAGTAGAAAACCAAGAATGGTAGAGAATTCTCACGAGGAACACGACGAGAACTTGAAAATTAGGTTTACTTGGATAGCACAAAGCATTGCTACATTGATAGAGATGGTAACACAACTATTAGTAATGAAGGGTAAGGAACGACACTTAGTAGAGGTTGAACATGAAGAAGACAAGGCTGATCTAGAAGATTCCAAAGGTGAGAACTCCAAAGTAAAATAACTCTCTTCCTTTGTTTTCCAATATTTTGTAATAAAACTAAATAGTTAGTAAACCTAGATAGTTAGTAGTTCTTAATTAATGTCGACTTGATAGGTCACACCATTTAATGGTGACCCTTGATTTGTATAAAGTCACATTGTAATTTTGTAAATATCATCATTCAATAATAAATATATATCATGTTGAAAAATTCATTTAAAGTTGGTATCAGAGCCAATGTTCAGATCGATTGGTTCTTTCTGCTTCGTGAGTCTCCTGCCATCTCCATTCATTTATGTGTTTCCCTCCACCTCCACACATTTCTATGTTGTTCGCGTTGCTTACCTACCACATTCCGCACCCCTTTGTCCTCCCCGTCCAACCCTCTCATCTTCACGCATACCACCATTCTCTTCACGCCTCTCTCCACCACTTGTTGCACTCCATACCCCTCCATCTATCTACTCATACCTACGTTCAACACTTCCATACTCAATTCCTTTCACGTCACCACACTCAACGATCCACTCTAGGGTTTTAAACCCAAATTCACCCATTTAAAAATAATAATATTATTATTATAATAATTAATAATAATAATTATAATCTTTTAAAAACCTTACAAACTATTAAAATTTTGTAATCAAATTATTATTATTTTTAATAACAAATTATTATAATTACAATTAATATTTTAATAGTTAAAATCCAAATTTAAATAAGATGAATACAAGAAATAAATACTCAGATAAACCCTCTAGAGAACAAAGATGCGTCCATAAAGTCAGAAGATGGTCCATTTCAAAAGATATTGGCAAAGCTTGAGCAAAAAGATGAGGACATTCACGACCTAAAGCTCGAAATTCTCTCACCAAGAGACCAAGTTAAAGGAGGCAATAGCTCACATACAAGCCCAACCCACAACGTCGTTCATGAGGTCAAGATTGATTTACCAAGGTTCGATGGCGAAAATAATAGAGACGAGATTTGATGTATCAACAAAATCAAAAAATATTTTGAAATGTACAATATCTATGGCGACGAAGACAAATTGAATGTACATGGATAAAACCTCTTGTGATTGGTTCTTATGGTGGGACTCAACAATGAAGGGAGGAAGACTAGTTAGAGATTGGGACACTTTTAAGAAAAATTTCTTTAAACGATTTCAAGACATGGAAGAAACCAAACTCTACAATAAGCTCACTTGTTTACAACAAGAAGGAATTGTGGATGAATATTTTAGCAATCTATTGGTCCTAGCCACTCGTGTCCAAGATATAATTGAATAACGACTCTTGCAAATTGCCATTGGTGGGATGAAACAGAGTATTCAAAGCGAGATAAAAGTATTAGACGTCAAGGACGTGGAACAAGCTCGTCAAAAGCAAAATTAATTGAAGAGAAGAAAAAAAAACAATGTTCGTCGATTTATATACCACCCCACCTAAGAGCCAATGGGAAAAAGGATGACAATCCATGTCATAGGTGTAATTCCCCTAATTGGTGGCCAGGGCATAAGTGCAAAATAAGAATCTATTCTTCTGCGAAAAAAGTAATACAGGTGACGATAATGATGAAGAATCAAGCGACACACCTTCCTCCGACACAGAGTCAGATAGCGATGAGGTTGGAAAGGAGGAAGCTAACATCACACCAATTCTCTCAGTGGATGCAATGACATATATCTCTCGACCCCAAACCCTCAAATTATTTGGCCATATCAAAAGCACTAATGTGATGGTGTTGATCGATAGTGGGAGTACACACAACTTCATAGACTCTAGGGTAGAGAAACAGTTAAACATATTCATATACCCTACCGCCAGCTTCCAAGTATCGATACCAGGAAACAAGACCACATCGTGCGATAGTAAATGCCTTAAAGTAGAACTAGCTATAAATAACTGCAAGCTAAGATCACTAATGTATGCTATGGAAATCAGAGGGGTCGACATTGTTTTAAGTGCACAATGGTTGGAATCGTTGGGGATAGTCGGTTTAAACTTTACAGTATTAATTGCCCCCTCTCCAAATTGTCTCATCCAATAAAATGGAAAAGATGATAAAAAAGGAGCTCAAGACTTCTTCTTACATTGCTATGCTATAGAAGGAACAACTGATGAAAGACAAAATATTGACCCTCGTGAATTAGAACAATTCCTGGGGGAACATAGCGACATCTTCCAAAACCCTCCTCATGGTCTCCCGCCCCCACGTTCTAGGGATCACATCAGTGAGTTGATGCCAGCATAAGCTCCAATCAGAAAAAATAAGTCATACAAACAATCTCACAGGAACAAATGAGAGATCAAACGTTTGGTACAGAAACTATTAGATGTTAAAATAATCACATGTAGTAAGAGTCCCTTCTCTACACCAGTCATACTCGTTAGAAAAAAAGATGGATCGTATAGACTTTGCATTGATTATCGAGCGTTAAACAAAGTCAGCATAAAAGATAAATTCCCCATTCCCTTTGTTGACGAACTACTCGATGAGCAACATGGTGCAAAATATTTTTCTAAACTAGACTTAAAGTTATGATATTACCAAATCTGTATTCAAGAAGAAGATGTCCCCAAAACAAGTTTCTGCACCCACGTAGGCTTATATGAATTTTGAGTGATGCCGTTTGGATTATCCAATGCTCTGACAACATTTCAAGCAGTAATGAATGACTTGTTTCGTCCGTACCTAAGGAAGTTCGTGCTAGTGTTTTTGATGATATCCTTATTTATAGTAAAAATTGGAACTCACACCTCAAGCATGTAGAAACAATGTTGAAGCTTCTAGAAGAAAACAAATTTTATGCTAACAAATCAAAATGTAGTTTCAGGCAAAAAGAAATAGAATTTTTGGGGCACATCGTATCATCTAATGACATTAAGGCCAATCCCAAAAAAATTAGGGCAATCACAAAGTGGTTGTCCCCCAAGTCAATTACATCGTTAAGAGGATTTTTGGGTCTAACAAGTTATTATAGAATATTTGTTCAGAACTACGCCCAAATTGTAGCAACCCTAACATCATGATTAAAAAGGGATGCTTTCAGATGGGATAAGGATGCATAAAATTGTTTTGAACAATTGAAAACCCTAATGACATCCACACCAGTGTTAGAAGTTCTTGATTTTATGAAGACATTCATCCTTGAGTGTGATGCTTCAGGAATAGGCTTAGGAGTTGTTCTCATGCAAGATAAACACCCCATTGCCTTCAAAATCCATAAGTTTAAACCAAGTGAGCAAACAAAATCCACACATGACAAGGAAATGTTGGCAATAATGCATGCCCTTATTAAATGGAAGAAATATTTGTTCGGGGCAAAATTTATTGTTAAAACGGACCATAACAGCCTGAAATATTTTCTAACTCAAACAAATCTCTCTCTCGAACAACATAAAGGGGTAAGCAAAATCCAAGTCTTTGATTTCAACGTTTTGTATAAAAAGGGAAAAGAGAATAGGGTTACAGACAACTTATCAAGAAAACATGAAAGTGATGCCTCCCTATGTGCCATATGGCATAGTTGTTACTGAATGGATTTCAGAAGTCCAAAGTGAGTATGTGAAAGACCCAGAGACAAGGAAGCTAATTGAAGAAGTTGAAAACAACAAAGTAACAAAATCCAAATATTCATGGGAAAAAGACATACCATGGTGCAAACAAAGAATATATTTACCCAGTTCATCAATATTCAAAACTCAAGTCTTAAAAGAGAACCATGTCTCCCCAACATTAGGCCATGTTGGTTTCTTTAAAACATACCACAAAATCCACCAATCCTTCTTTTGGAAGGGAATGAAGACTGATATTAAAAAATATGTGGCTAAATGTGATACATGTCAAAGACATAAGTTTGAGATGGTGGCTCCTCCCGGTCTCCTATAACCCCTTCATATTCCAACCCAAAAATGGTCTGAGTTATCCATGGATTTTATCACTGACATTCCTACATAAGAAGGAAAGGCTAATATATTTGTAGTCGTTGATGGATTAACAAAATATGCTCATTTCATTAGTATTTCATCCAAAGCAAAAGCAAGCCAAGTCCCAGATAGTTATGTAAAGAATATATTTAAGCTCCATGGGTCCCAAGGTTATTGTTAGTGACAGGGACCCCAACTTTACCAACAACTTCTAGAAGGAATTGTTCCACCAAGTTGGGACTTCACTAACTATGAGTACCTCGTACCACCTCCAGATAGATGGACAAACAAAAGTAGTAAACAAATTCCTTGAAGGATACTTGAGGAATTTTGTGAACGAATGACAAACTCAATGGGTACAATGGCTACACCTTGCAGAATGGTGGTACAATAGTACATATCATGCATCAACAAAAATGTCACCTTTTGAAGCCTTATATGTGTACCCACCTCCTACAACAAGAGAATATGCCATCAACAATTTCAAAGTTCCAGCAACAAGAGATTACCTAGCAACATCCGATGAGGTCATTCACATTTTGAAGAACCATCTCAAACAAGCAAGAAACCGCATGAAACAACTAGCAAACTCAAAAAGAACCGATCGAGAATTTGAAGTGGGCGATTGGGTGTTTGTTCGCCTTCAACCGTACAAACAAACTTCACTAAAAAATTCCAAAAATCATAAACTTGCACCCAAGTTCTATGGAGCATATCAAGTTCGAAAGCAAGTGGGACAAGTGGCCTATGCTCTAGACATTCCAAATAAAGGAAAAATACACGACATCTTCCATGTGTCATGCCTAAAGAAGAAATTGGGCTCAACCACTCACATACAAACTAAATTGCCTATGTTAGATGATGAAGGAAAAATAGTGTTGGAAACAGAGCTAATTTTGGAAATTAAAACCATAACACTTTGCTCCAGATTAGTCAAGGAATACCTTATCAAGTGGAGAAACTTACCAGATGATGAAGCTACACGGGTGAATGAAGATTTTCGTTCGTGCCATCCATCCTTACCAATACTTCGTGGACAAAGTATTCCAAAGAGGGATGACTTGTAATAAAACTAAATAGTTAGTAAACCTAGTTAGTTAGTAGTTATTAATTAATGTCGGCTTGATAGGTCACACCATTTAATGGTGACTCTTGATTTGTATAAAGCTGCATTGTACTTTTGTAAATATCATCATTCAATAATAAATATATATCCTGTTAGAATATTCATTTCATATTCCATTTAGACTTGAGGTGAGGCTTGAGATTGATGGTCAAGTTAATGTTGAAAAATTGCATAGCCGATTGAAACAATTGGAATTTTGGCTTTATAAAATAAAAGAAACACAACATATTTATTTTTCTCATTCAAATATCTCTAGACATGCTTTGTTGTGGTGGAAGAGCTATGTAGATGCATTGAGAATAGGAAAAAAACCATGGTTACAACATTGGAGTATTTCAGGGCATTGTTGAAATCACGATTATATCCCATAGGCTATAAAGAGGAGCAACAAATGAAGTTATAGTACCTTCGACAAGATTAGGGACAAGGTGTACAAGAATACATGTTAGAATTTTGGAAGAAACCCATCAGGTTGGGTATCTCTTTGGAAGAGCTAAGGGTGGAAATGAAATACATTGGAAGACTATCTAGCCATATTTGAAAGTAATTACAATTCCTTGGTGTGAAATCATAAATGAGGCAAGCAAAACAAATCTATACATTGAGATGGACTCCCAAAAAGTGTAGCCGTGAAAGGACCAAGAAGAGACTAGCAAAACCAAGGGCAAGAAGATTACAACTATAGTCCAAAAAATGAAAGATCCCAATAAGCATTGCAATCATTATGATGTGGATGTGCACACAAACAAGAAGTGTTGGAAATTTCATTTGAGACTGTGTCCCAAGTAGCACAAATCAAAGAAAGAAGAAAATCTAGCTACCATGACAAGAGAAACTGAGTAGAAAGCATATCTAATGTGGATGAAGCCATAATTGAGAAAATAACACACTATTCCAACTCAAGGTTCAAATGAAGGATTGAAGGTAAATTCTCATTTGACAATGGTTCTCAATGTAATTTGATTTATCAATTCCTATGAGATGAGCTTGGTCTAGAAACTTGTGATTTAGTACAACCACGTTCATTGGGTTGGATCTAAGAGAAGCTTACCATGAGAAACGTCAAGAGATGTAAAATCAAGTTTGCCATTAATGTTGACTACGTTGATGAAGTAGAATGTTAAGTTGCACCACTAAATGCTTATGAAGTGATGTTTCACAAACCATACATATGGGACAGGGATGCGACTTAATAGTAAAGAGAACAAGTATTGGTTGGTTAAAGGTGTTAAGGTCCGCCTCATCAAAACACATAAAGGAGGAGGAAGAACATCTTTATTAGTAATGAAACAAGGGCAAATCGACAACTTGAATGGGATAAACAAGAAGCTTGTAGCATTCATACTTGATGGAGTGGCCACATGCTTCCATCTCCTTCATAAGATGCATAAGAGCTTCTACAATGTGTATGCTTCCTAATTCATTACAAACACCCATGCAAACAAATATATTTAATTATTATATTGGTCATTCAATTGACAATCAATGACATAGAAGAAAGTATTAGTCATTCGTGTTAATTGCTTTAATGAATTTTGTATAGCTAGTATATTGTTAACCACCAAGTTGAGTTGAACCTTTATATATATACAATTTATTTAGAATTTTGATTTTTAGATTATTTAAAAAATATATTTATTTAGAATTTTGATTTATATTTTTTTTGTTTAGAACTGGTTATTTTTTAATGTAGTTGAGATATTTAATATTAATTTTTTTAAAATAATTTAGTAATTTTTTTAAAATTATGTAAAATAAAATTGTATAATTTTATTTAAATAAAATTGTAAGTTTTAAAATCATAATAATAAAAAATAAAAAAAATATAAATTTTTAATAAAAAAAAAAAATAAGAATGTAAATTTTAAATCTTAATTCTAAAAAAATAAAGATAAAAAATGTGTTAACTAGTATTAAATTTATGTATAAAAATATATGTTTTATGATTATTATGTTTATGTTTTGGTTTTGGAATTAAGTTTTAAAATCTGTCCTCTCAATTAAATTTTAAAAGAAACATGGAGAGAACCATCTCCAATTTCATTGGTTTGTTAATACAAATAAACATGCACAGTACCATCTCCAATTTCATTGGTTTGTTAATACAAATTCACCTTGATGAACTGGATTGGAAATTATCACACTCCACCCATTTTTTCTGAATTTTGATCTCGCCCGTGATTACGGTAAATACAAATCTACCTTCCCAATCAAATTCGATAATAATACATGAAGTGGCAATTAAAAGTTGTGAATTACAGGCATGAGATAATATTTGAGCCCACATGACCGAACTATATATATAAATCTATGGCCGAGAGTAAGTCCACTGTCACAATTGCAATTGCAGGGTGTTCTATATTTTGTGATGAAATATCTCGGTTGTGATACAAGAGGCATCTACGGTGAAGACGCGATTTTTATTTTTTGGCATGAAGCAGAAGATTGGGGAAGACCCTATATCTAAGCGGGTTGAACCATGTGATCGCTGGTGTATATTCATAATTATTTCCAGAGGAGTGGAAGCAGAATGTCATGTTGTTACATTTAATGTGGAAGCAGAAATCTATGTTGTATGCACCCGAATTCTACAGTGAATCGCTGAGGAAGAATGCACTTTTCTAAAGTAGGAGTTTCTCAAATTTATGATAGAATTAAGATTCTCCTCAATTGGATTATATATTAGGGTTTTTTCTCGGAAGAATTGGAAGTTAGATGGGACTTCCAGGGACTTGGCTTCACAGAATTGGAGGTCTGTCAAAACTGGATGTTTGGTATGTACTCTTCTCTCAGCATAGCAGATTTCCGGAATTGTTTTTTTTAAGAGAATTGGAGTTTGTTAGGAGGGTTTTCATGAAACCAGCTTCATTTATTGTAGATGGAAATTTTCAGGTTGAGTTATTCAGAAATTGGATTGTCTTAGTAGGAATTCTAATTTCTGAGTACATGGAATTTTAGTTGACATTTTGATTCAATTCGGATTTCCTTCTTAATTCTAAGAGAAGAGGAAATTCCAAGTGGGTCTCAAAGAACAATAAAGCAAACCTAAACATAAACAATAGAAAATTCTATTTTAAGCAATCACCAGGATGGAAAATCTTAGTGATGATGAGGTGGGGCACATACTGAAGAAGGTTACCAACGGAGAAGATAGGAAATCTTGTGCCAAAGTATGTACACAATGGAGAAGAGTTGAAAGCTCAACCAGGGAAATGCTTAGAGTTCTGATCCCTCAGCTCTTGCATTCTTTTCTGCCCAGGTATAAAAACTTGTTAACTCTTGAAGCAAGGAATGGAATCTGTGACCTTGATTTAGAGTTAATATCTGACACTTGCCGTGCCCTTCAAGTCTTGAATTTGAATCTATGGCAAACTGTGAGCTATGGTGATGTATTTCAGGATTCCCATGTAGACACTGTAACTGATCAAGGAATCTGCTCTATAGCTGCTAAGTGTATGGATTTGAGAGAGGTTTATTTGAGGAGAAGAAATGGCTTAGGCAATGCGGGTCTTACAGCTCTCATGAAATCATGCCCAAATATTGTACATTTAGACCTGGGATTCTGTCATAGGATAACAGATCAAGCACTAGAAGCTATTGGGGCTGCTGGGTACTTGGAAGTTCTCATACTACATGGCTGTACATTGATCACTGATCGGGGATTGGCCTCGTTAGCGGCAGGATCAACTGCAAGATCATTGAAGAGGCTCGATCTTTGTCAATGTGATAGAGTTACAGACTTAGGGGTTAGTCTTCTGCAACAATTGTCTTATTTAAAAGTGCTGAATCTGGCAGAATGTGGGCCAAGAATTACTGATGCTGGGTGTGTAGCTCTTAAGGGGATTTCTACTCTTGAAAGCATAAACCTCTCATGGTTGAGTAATATTTCAGATGTGTCGTTGCTTGCTATCGTCAGACATTGTCAAAATTTGAAAGAAATAAATATTACTGGTTGTGAGTCAGTTACAGGAGATGGAGTCCGATCATTTTCACAGCACACCTCTTTGCAGGCAATAATTTTGAATGCATGTTATAATATTCATATTGAAGACATCGAGCAAACTGTGCTCGAATGCCCCACCTTGGGTCACTTGGGATTAGATAGAGAATTGAGGTATTGGATTCCTGCTCGCATGCTTGAGAGGATCGAAGGTCGCTGTCAAATAGAATGGTTATAAGTTGATGGTTTCATTGGAATTACCTCGAATTTGAAGTGATCTTATTGAGGTTGGATGGTAAATTGTTGGTGCAGATTGCACATGCCATCAAATAATTTGAAGTGTCAATAAGTGTGGAGACCGAAGCTTTCCTTATGGTCCAGCTATTGAATTTGAGTGCATTGAAATCTGTTGAAACAGGTTTTAGAAGCTTTAAGACAGCACAGGTTTTAGTTCAATCTATTATCTTTTATGTTGAATCTTTTCATTTGTCTTTCAAAGTTTCAAGTGCCAATATTACATTTTTTATTTTACTTTTAAATGGTGCCAATCTATACTTGGACTGCCAGAAACACTCGAAACAAAATGGAGATTTTTTTAAAATTTATTTTTATGTAGATACTCTCGATTCAACTTTGCTTTTTTCATTTTGAACTGCTTGAGTCTTGGGAAAGAGTATCAAGGAACACGTTAAAAGAAAGGTGAGAATTGAGTGCATGCAGTTTATGTTGAGAGGTTGTTGATGGAGTTGGAAGGAAGCTCAATGAGCAGTTTAAAAATCATAAGTTCAGCCATGGGAGCAGAAGACAAATACAGTGGAAGAACCATGATATATGGGGAGACTGGCCGACAATAAAAGATAGACACATCAGCTAAGGTGGACTGCTTATCAAACCCTTGACCTAGCATGATAATAAAGGAAACAAATAGGACTCCAAGGCCAATCAGTCAGTCAAAGAATAACAAGACACAATCTTTAGCCATTTACCATTGGAACTGATTGGGAGCATTTGTGAATTCTTGTTGAATGCAATAATAATCCATAATTATTGGCATCTATTTTTTGTTTCTGTATCTTGGTTTTTTTGTTTCTGTATCTTGGTTTTTATTTTGAAATGCACCATGGATAAGCCATTTGTGAATTGTGTGGTTTTGATTTTGAAATGCACCATGGATAAGTCATTTGTGAATTGTGTGGGTATGCTTTCAAATTTTCCTTTGATCAACCTTGGTATATTAAGGTATACTTGTAAAATTCTTATCCATAAACAAACTTTTTTTTTTTACACATCCATGAAATACATATCCCGTGGCAGGTATTGATCACAGACAGATATAAACTGAAGCGTTAAGCAGGGATAGCAATTCAGAGAGGAGGAATCAGATACAAAAATTCCTGAGTGTAGCCACCAGACTTGAAGTTTATTAGACGATCTAATTTCATAAATTTGATACTTAGGAAAAGTTCAAATATTAATAAATTAGTAGATATTTAGGAAGTTGAAATGGGTTGGAGGACAAAGGCAGATTGTGTTTAAATTGTTTTTAAATTGTGGTGATTGTATTTAAAATTACAAGAGTATATCAAGTATTATACAAGGTTTGGGTGGAGAAGATAACAATCATTCTTTCCAACCACCCAAGCTACATTCAATGATCAACAAGCTACATCTAATGATTAACAAAGATAAATTGTTAATAGAGAGATTATAGTTGAATCTACATCTAATCTAACGATCAACAAAGATAAATTGTTAATAGAGAGATTATAGTTGAATTTTTTGAAATTGTTGAAGTTAACAACACTACGAAGAATCGGGAAGGAGGGGAATCCTGCAAAACGTTTAGGAAAACTAAAAGTTTAAATATTAATGATAGAAGTTAAAGCGTGCTTCCGCAGAAAGAAGTGAAAGCATGGTGTTTAAATTTCTAGGCACAGGACATAACGACAGTAATATGCTGGACAGGAAGCAACAAATTCACAGTAGGGGGAAACACAGGTACTGTCTGGAACTGGGGCATTTTCAGCATATCAGTGGTCGCTGAAGTTAGACTGTTATGAACCTAATTTGAAACTCTGATTTTCCAAAATTGGAAGAGGATCATAATAAAAGATTGGTAGGTGAAAACTTCTAACAAATCTGAAATTAATGCCTGATTTTCCAAAATTGGAAGAGGCTCATAACAAAAGATTGGTAGGTGAAAACTTCTAAGAAATCTGAAATTAATGGGACATTAACAGCAGTAAATACCGGCTGCAACAATCAAGCAGTCAGGAGGTAATTCCAACAATAAATGATTGCAGGTTCTAGAGTATTAACAAACCACAACTCAAAGGTAGCAGTTTTCAAGCGAGTAAGTTAAAAAGTGGAGAAATTCAATCAATTTTTTCTCAACTGAAATTCTTCCCCAAAGTGGAAATTCTGTCCAACTTTCCAACTTTGGTAGGAATTTTTTTGGAAGTTAGAGTTCGACTTTATTGATCTTTCCCAAAGTTGAAATTCTTTCTATCTTAGATAGGAATTTTTCTGGAAGTTAGAGTTCGACTTTATTGATGGAAAATTTGACCATGAAAATTTCTTTTTATGAGTTTTGATCAATGACACAAAATAACCATTAAAATGTAAAAGATGAATTCACTAAAAAAAATTGAGTTTGTCTACTTATTAACTTACTCCATTTTCAAATATTCTCCCAAAACTGCATGTAATGTTACTCACTCCAAGACCTAGTTAATGTTCTCACTTTATCTTCTTTGTATATTTTGCATGTGGGATAATTAAACTTTAGATACAACTCCATTAACTAACAGGTACCACTGCCTGTCATAAACTTTATTTTAATATAAATCCTTTAACTAACAATAATTATGAAGGAATATAAAAAATTCTATTACCTAGACAAAGTTCTAATAATTAACGTTGAAGCTGGTTATCTTTAGATATTGTAATAGTCCACTCTCTTTGAACCAAAGCAATTGTAGATGATGCAGTAGTTCAGGACCTTCCCACTTAGCTAGCATTCGTTAATGAAAAATCCTTCCACCTAATGACGATTCCAGCAGTACCATAGTCTTCGTTGACTTCTTTTCTCAAATTGCCGACTGCACTTTGGAATCAGAAAAACATGGCCATCATTTGGGGAAGGCAAGATATTTGAAACTCTAACCTTTTGCCTTAAAACTTTCTTAAGGTATGAAAAATCAAAGGTGTTATGTACACCGGCATTGGTAGTTCAAGCATCAAGAGTATAAGCCTTGCTAAAACCTTATAATGCCCATTGTATCTAGTTCCAAGTTTCTCCACCCCTTAACCTTTTAGAGACTTATGCTTATAAGGTTAAATTTTCAAGAAGAACCAATCCCTTTTTCAATTTCCCCCTCATTGTGGTGCTCATCTTTATTCTGTCGGATATCATCTTATCTGGCCAATTTCGGGTTCTCTTTTAGTTGCTTTCTTAGCCTTTGTTTTATGCCTTTGACACGTCTGACAGTTGACTCGAAGCAATATTTTTTTTACATCTGCCTTGAGGATTTCGAAATACTCTACTCTTGATAATCATTATGGCTTAAAGAATCCATTGTAATTCAACTGAGACCTTCTCCTTGAATTTAGAATTGGGTACAAGATACATGCAGTTCTTGTAGTTATTCAAATTACCCGAGAATGTGTGCATGTTGTATTCTGCTTGCATCTGTTTATATTCTTGTAACATCAACCATCTTCCCATCCTTGGTATATTCAACCAATATCTCTTCTTCCCACCGAAGTTCCACTATAGATATTGCTGGTGACTTAGGTAATTGAAATTTGAGATAACGAATCTTCAACCACATTATTTATCACTTTCTTTAATTGAATCTTAAAGTTAGAAACTTGTAACTTGCTTAAGCACTTTGGTTGTCACCCACTCAAGTTCTGAGTTAAAACACAGTTCAGTCTTTAATGACTCACATAACGTACCAATAACTAACAGAGAAGTGGGTTATTTTTAAATACAATAATAGCTGAGATGGACAGCGGGAGAAATCACCAGGCATTGAATGAAGTCTGGACATGATAGGTAGCCGGATGAATGATTGGAGTAAAGTCTGGACATGATTGGTAGCCGGATGAATGATTGGAGTAGTCAGTAGTGTGATAGACAGTCTGGGAGAAAAGAAAGGTTTGAAGGAGGTAAATTCTTGAATTTAAATTATAAAAAATTATCTTTTAAGTGCTTGGGTTCAGTGTTCGTGTTTTTTAAACAACATGGTCGAGTCTACAAAAGATCATTCTTTTAGTCTCCCATTAGTCTCCCATAAGTTCAACGGACACAACTATAGGAACCAGATGATCACAATTTTTTAATATAGAGAGTTGATGGAAAGAGTAACAAGTTGGGAGACCAGGGACGATTTTGATGTTGAGAAGCAACAGAAAACATATGATGCCAGTAACCTAAAATATAATAAAATCCAAGTCACCAATAATATGCTTCCAAAGGGAAAACATGCCACTCACTGTCATGTCCCCAATTTTGGCCTGAGGAAAATAGACCAAGGTCACTTAAGAAGCATTTAGAAAATTATTAATGGTGACAAATAAGGAGAAAATAATTATTGGCTAAGGGGAAGTAATAATTACCCAGTGCATGGTTTCTGCTGTTCTATAGTATTTTTCTATGGTATGGGCAACAAGTAGATAATAGAACATGGTTTTTATTGGCCCATGGTATTTATCCATGGTATTGGAGACTTTCCAAGGATAAAAGGAGGCGGAGGCAAAGGGAAAAGGCATGCTTGAATATTTGGAGATTTGTTCTTGAGACCGTCTAGGGGTTAGCCTAGAGTTTTCGTTTGGGGTTGGCAAACTCCATCATCCATTCTGGTCTAGTTTCGGTGGTATGATGGATCCACCCTAGCTGGACAAAGGGGGAGGATCCATTCAGGGTCTTCATTGGAGCTTCATCATCCGGGTTGGCATTACCTTTGAGGTTCTTGTTGACTGTATCTTGGTAGCTGATATCATAGCCATAATTATTGTACTGTTTACTCATTGCTGGTCATAATAAAGGTGCCAATATTATCTCGCCATTGTGATGTGTTATGGAATGTGTCTAAAGCGTTTGATGAAATGTCTATGAGAATATATGTTGCTGGTGAAAGTTATAAATCAATGTAAAATTGATTAAGGTTGACAAATTCATAGATTTTGTGATCATCCCGGGATCCGGGATATTACAGTGGTATCAGAGCCGGTTTTCTTGCCATCCTGAGGGAAAATCAATAAGAAGTGGCGACTTGCTTGCGCCAATCGCTTGTGAAGACCAAGATTCTCTTCCTCAAGTGGAAAAAGTGTCAGGTAGAAAACAGGTTCTGGATCAGCTTGCTCTGCACTTGAACCAGTATAGCATTTGCCGCTTTCTGTCACGGGGTACTGATCTCCAGGCCCTGGTACATATTCATTTCTTGGATTTACTACACCTGATAAATCAGCCTCTGTGAGTTCATGAGGAATATTCTCGCCAGAGCACATGCTATCTCGAGAATCTAAAAGACTTGCAGCATTTGAAATTTCTGAAACGTTGCATTTTTCATGCGCTTCGTCAGTCACATTCAAGGGAGTAAACGACCATTGGTCTTTCATAGGTTGGTCCTGGCCTGCTGAGCCTTCCAGCGATTTAACGCTAAATCCCTCTTCGACATCGAGCAAGGACATCCCTTCCACTCTCTTTTCAGAAGACGTCTCCTTTTTGCTCCCATGACAGCTCTGGCTTTATCATTGTATTTCCTGTTGTCAATTTGACCTTCACTTGAAGAATCTCTCTGCAGTAATGGTTTTTCTATTTAAGTATGAATAAGGGGAGTTAACTGTATGACAAGGCACCACAATCCCTGCATCTGGTGACCGAGGTTTGTTGCCTACTGAAAGAGAACATGATCTCTTGCTTATTAACTGAGACCGAGACTCGGACTGAGAACGAGAAGAGCACGAGTGTGAGCCAGAAAGAGATAGTG